>OX463850.1:15693045-15748045 GCA_949825065.1 Odontocerum albicorne
CACATATGTGTATAACCGTCTTATAAAATAAAATATACCCAAAAACGTGTTATTTGGGTACAAAAACTACTTGTTTGACTTCATATTGATTTTTTTATTGAAATAATTCATTATTTCCTTTATTATTTTTCCAATAAAAGGATATCGCAACACGTGTACAATATCAATGAACCAAATGGCCCTGAAACTTCAATTGTAATGTGAAATAGAAAACAAAAATAATGTCATAAACTGAAATGGAATAAATGGTAATTACGATTTGAAACGATGTTGGAAATTGAAACTTTGTTCTGTATCGCCCAATTACGAGAGGGTGTATTAATTATTATCAAAATCGATTAAAATATTTTTTTAAATCGACTTACGAAATGCCGATAGTAAGGCGCCTTTATCGAACTTGGAATTGTGAATTCGATTGCCGTTGGAAAAAACATAACATAACAATGGTATCATCAACTTTGTCAGTAAACTATTATTCTAGTTGGTTTAATTAGTAATTTAACTAATATTAAAGTTTAGTATAAATATTAATCTCAATTAGTTAAATGCTTGCATTTTAACTCGAATGGATTTGACTAGTGGTCATTTGTTTTAAAGTGAATCTTGTCTGGTTTTTATTTAACCCCTTCAGATCTAAATTAATTCAAAGGCTTTAAAAATATATTCTTGCGTGTGAGTACAGTATTTTCACTAAATGAAACATTGTGTCGTATTCGTTTAGATAGAAGGCACCCAAAAACGTTCAAAGTCGATAATTCAGTAGCCTATACTTTATTTGTTATCATTGGGAACAGAAATACGCCATAAAGCTCTTTACAAAGTGCATATGAAGAGAGTGTCCATTCTAATGGACGCCAAGTCTGAAGATGTTAAAATCTATTTAACATCTTTCCAGTTGGTTAGAAGAAATTCCTAAGTTGTACTAAAACAGCCAGGTTGTACTACGAGTATATACAGGAAAAATAATAAAAAAATGTACAGATAAATAAATACGGGTATTTTTTTAAATTTTCAATATTCATCATAACCATTATGCCAATTTTTTTTTGGGGGTAGAAATAGAAAACAAATCTACACTTTATTCTACCCTGACATACACCTTTAGCTTCTGCCATATCATGCACTCTTTCCTTTTATAAAGGCTATTATTTTCATTCTTCTCTATTCCTATTTCAGATTTTTTTTCATTTGGCCGTACGGCATTTTTCTAAGTCTTACTAAACTCATGTACGAGTATTCTATACTACTCGTATAGATTAAATTTGGAAATCTTTCGCCGTCCATCCTTACTCCGTGCCCGAACAATCGCAATGCTCATTCGTTCATCTTAAGAACTGTATCGTTTATCAATTCGCATTATTTCCTACAAACCTCATACATATTACTTTCCACACATTTCCTACAAACCTCATACATATTACTTTCCACACATTTTCTACAAACCTCATACATATTACTTTCCACACATTTCCTACAAACCTCATACATATTACTTTCCACACATTTTCAATATTAAGGCACATTAATCCAACAGTAAATCTACCCCAGTAAATTATAAAGAAAAGCCTATTTTTCTTTAATTCTGTACATAAAATTTACGATTTGTTTCGACTGCTATTCTGGAATGTGGATTATCACTACCCTTCCGTCTTTTGGATTGTTCTGCCTCGTAGTCGATTGACATAGAAATTGCTTTGAAAATCAATACGGGGAGAAATAAAGGTTCAGACAGTGAAAAGTAATAAAGAACATAATACGAGTAAAACCAATTTAGCTTCTTGATATTTTTAGGAAACTTAATTTTTGCTGACGTGTCTCAAGCTACAAAACTCGAAAACTAAAAACTTATCGCTTAAAAAATATTTTGAAGTTTTTTGATCCACATATGTGACATTTTACCATCCTGTCTATGAGTAAAAAAATGTTAATACTAAAAAATAACTTAATTTAACATCTTATGTTAAGGTTATAACTTCTCGAAATTAACACTCGAATGTGTAAATTAAAAAAAATATTTCAAGACATGCTTAACTTCACCTCATTTTCTTGTCAATGTAGGCAGAGAGGACAAAGCGCTAACCTTTTCATTCGCCGCACACATCATTCGCTTCTGGGACGTTGGTGATATATTATAGATTGCGACGAGATGGTTTCACTCTTCTCGGTCACTTGCCGTTTGCGTAGCATTGTACGGGCATCTCTCAGTCAATTATTTTACCTGGTCACTCCATCTTGCTAACACTCAAACTCTTCTCTTTTCTGACACTTCCCATGACCATATTTCTATCCAGGTTATCTGGCTCTTGTCTGGAAATGTATAAGCTATACGTACTCTTATACTTACCGTATGAAAAACGACATAATATTTATGCTAAGATACGAGTACATTGCCAATGTATCCCTTGTTGTTGAATGATCCATAATTCAGAAAGTGAACCTTTTCTATAAACCCAATGGCCGTAGCATTATGAGATCGGATTATTCGAAAAGACTTTAAACGTATGTCCATTGAATGGCTTCCTCTTCCTGTTTTCCACGGATACTGCCAAACTAAGCACGAAAACTAAAATAATTTTTCCTCAATATTTCAAACTGTTATTGCCTGTTATATATTACAATATTTATATAAACTATGACAGTTTCACGCATAGATGGTCACAATTATAAAAAAAAACCTAAAATATTTTGTTGTTTTTCATTTGTTTCTTAACGCGGCGTTTATCAAAAAGGACAAAAATGTTAATCTTAAAAAAAATATTAATTTTTTTTTATTCCGTATAAGTTTTTTTCTTTGAAGTGAAAAGTTTATATTTGTCAAATATATTCAAAGGTTTTTACTATTGTTGAAACGGGTCGTTTTTATTTGATACTTTGTTGTTCAGTGTACAACATATCATTTTTATTGTCAATAATCAATCTTTTCGAACCAACTGTACAATTGGTTTACAAAGCATAGATTTAAATACGAAAGATTTACATATTTCATATAGAGGAAATAAAATCATGCATTACCCGAATAATAAAAACACAAACAATGAAAAAAAAACAAATGTAAATTCAACAAGGTAATCGGAGAAGGAAAATGAGGTTGGAAAGGAAGATGATGTAAACAAGAAAAAAACTTGCCATGTGACTAAAAGGATGTGTAAAGTTTTTTAACACGTTCAGTGCTAAAAACATGTACAGGCGTTCATATACACTGTTGCTGAGTGCTCAAAATGCATATCGTCGTTCTGTTCCTAATTTATTTTCGTGAATTTAAAAACAAGTGAACCCAGAGTGACTTTACGGTACTGATAAAGGTTTTAAGTGTTATATGGCAATGAATAATACTTCATTTTTTAATTTTTCAACAGCATAGTAATTACAAAAGTTTTTTTTCAGCAGTCAATGTGCTTTTTGAAGAGCTTCGATTGTACGATTCTTATGTTAGCTGATCTTAAGTATTTTTTTCTAAACCAGCCAAATAAATAATTTCTTATTAATTTTTTTTCACAGATTGAAATAAATCATAACGTTTAAATAATTATTTATTTTATAAGTTCTTACCGATCTCCGTGAACCAATGTATGTACTCTTTCTAAATTACATTACTTGAAATCAATAAAAGAACGTTTCAAGATTATTTGAACACCCTTCCATTTTTTGGAATTATACATTATCAACGGTAAAAAAATAAGTAAACATTTTCATGAAACTTTCAACAATTTTAGTTCAGCATTTCAACAACCTTCGTTAAAAAAATAAAATGAATTCCCAAGTTTACGAGTATTATAAAAAAACAAACGTGATTTGATTGAAAAGTATTTACCTAAAAACTTAACGTTGAATAATGTTAAATGAAAGTTCTAAAAGTCGCGGGGAACTTTTTCTTATATTTTTAAACACAATTTTAACCTTATTATGTTAAAGTTTTGTTTAATACAAATTCACATAGGTTTTTTGAACTAATGAACTTGCTTATGAAGTAAAGTCATTTAAATAATTCACTGTTCAATACTTAATTATAAATGCTTGAAGCACGATAAGTTTGCGAACAGTTCATAATTGAGAGTTTCTTTTGAAATTCATTTGAAAATTATTTTTGTTTTATTTTTCTAGAAAGCACAGTTAAATAATATGTAATTTTATGTCTTTATCTTATTTTTTTAGTCCCATATTATTTTTTGTTCGAAAAGGTGTGGTGCAAATATATGTAGAAGACCCATTTAACTATTCCCATGAGAATTCGCTATGACTATCGACTTCCAAAAACCAAAATGTCAAAATATTTTTCATTACGAATACATAAAAAATTCAAAATTTTTAACAAAATGCTAAAACATATTCAAAAAATTTAGAGCACCGGGAGTTTTTGTTTTCAATGTGTTTTATATTAAGAATGGATTTGAGTATTTTTTAAGAGAAAAAGTGTTAATGTAAGTTCTAGGATGTACACTAATAGAAGATGATTAATAAGGTTAGTTTATCAAAGATTTAAAGATGCACAAAGCCATTAGCAAAAACAATTAAGCAATTAATAACCAAATAATTCAAAAGATTTCACACATCTTAATCATTTTTTATTGGTCTATAGATACACAATCCGATGTAACATAACACCAGTCTGACCTAAACACAGTTCTCGTAACACAACGTTATTATTCCGCCTAAAGAGAGCCTCGAGATAGCAAGTATAAACACGTGTATTTGGGATTTAGGTTTTAAGTTAAATAAAGTAAAATATTGTAAAATATTCTTATTATACGAGTATATTACTTGTAATTAAGGCGTCAACACTGTGAAGGTTTAGATACACTATAATTTGTTTGGTAAAACATCTATTGTTCTACTTAATATAACAGTATTACTCTACCGGTTTCAAGGTTTGCACCTCATCATCAGAGGAGCATAAACAAGTATCTTGTTTCTGCTCACTGATGAAGAGGTTAAAACCATGAAACCGGTAGGATTATACCGTTATATTAAGTGAAACAAACAGTGTTTTACGAAACAAATTACAAGTAATTAACGTATTATTCTAAGTAGGTTAAAATTAACAAAGAATTTATTTTTTAACTATTTTTTTGAACTTATTTTAAGTCTCTTTAGGACTTATCTACATTATCACGACCTATTAATAACGTAGAATTATAATTCCAAGAATGAGATCACAAGACTGTGATATGGTTTATCAGCCTCGTCTTACATCAGTGGCTTAAATTAGTGGCTCGTTTTAAATCCAATTATCGATAACATATTTGTAAGAGAGGCGATATGAATCTGGTTGTTTAAAATAAATTAAATTTTTAATCTTAACCTACCTATCCAATACCCTCTTCTCTCCGTCAGAGACGTAGGGACATCACACAACGTTCTCATCCAAGTCGACCTGCGGTGCCACTTTTCTCTTGTTTTGTTTCCTGTTCATTTTCACTTATTTCTCATTTTGTTCTCTGGTCAAATATATTTATTTTAGTCGGCGACTGTCGTCTTGCAGTTATCATTCACGCCAAACAATAGACGCTCCAGGTTCGATTTCCGGCCGATTCAATTCTGGACTGATTGTACTCGTGGTCCATTTTACATTTATTATAGTTTTTTTTACCATATATGTTTCTTATCATAAATTCTTGAAGCACTATTGAGTAATGTAAAAAAGCGCTATATAAAACTCTGTCTTACAAAATGCTGCAGCCAATTATACATGTTGATCGTCTTAGAAGTTTGACCTCCTTGACGACTTTTGGATCATTGTTTGCTTGCTGAAGTGCAAGAGTTTGCATACAAAAAATTAATACACAAACACAGGCATCTTTCATTCGCAGGATGGTTGACAATAATATTCGATCACAAGATAGCTGATAATAATATTCGATCACAAGAGAGCTGACAATAATATTCGATCTCAAGAGAGCTGACAATAAAATTCGACGAGAGAGAGATGAATGTTTGAAAATAAATTAAAACTCTATCTTATCGTTTACCCACTAGTCACTCGATGTAATAAATAATAATACTAAATATATCATAGGTTTATTGATAGCAACATAGTATAGGTGTATATTTAAATATATTCCGAAATCTCACATGTATCTCAAGATAAATACTAGAAAATATCATACATTTAAGAGAGAAGCTATCAAAAAGTCTGGGCATATCTCGTAACATCCCCCCGGTCGAGATACACTCCACCAATATATGGCGAGCCCGACCGCGAAGACATCAGATGTTTTTTAACCCACACCTGTTTACAAGATTAAGAAAAGTAAAAATGAATAGCGTTTTGGTAAAGAGGTACATGTCATCAATTACTTATTTGTCAGTTTGAAGTTTTGCAACACTTGTATTCCTGAAATACAGACCTCAGGTAAATTTTAAAGGTAAACTTTGAATACATAAATTATCAGTTGTTTAGTTCTGATGGCAAGGAGATCAAAGTTCCAAGACAATCGGCGGATTTAATCTGCTGCTGCCTTTCGTTAGGTAGGGTTTCTTTTTACAAAGCAATATTTTTGCATTGCTTTGTAGGACTATTAAAATATAATACGCAGCATATCAACTACAGAAAAACAAATTCTGGTGTAAAATTATCAAAGGGTAAACCATTTAGCAAGTGAATCCACCAAGAATTGAATTTAAGGTGACCGTTTGCTTAGCGAGAACGCTAACCGTTAGACCACAGTCGCCGACAAAATTAATGGATAATTAAAATATAATTAGAGTAAAAATAACAAACAATAAAAAATACAAAAAAGAAATAACCATTTTAATCATTTGTTGTAAGAATTGTTATCTTGTTATAAGTAAGTATGTAGGTATTAACAGTTTCTATGAAATTAAATTGTAGGATGATTAAAACATGTAGGAAATTAAAACAAAGTAAACTTACATTCGTAGTTATAATAAAGACATTAGATTAGTTCTATAGTTCCAAAGTAATCAATTGGTTTATAGATATAGCCTTTAATAAATTTATATATTATAGATTACTTTAATAAATAAGAAAAATATGTTCTCGGAATTGTGTAGGAATCAGGGATGAGGGATATTTTGATATATATAATTCTTTTTTGGTGTTTTCTTAAAAATTGATACAGATAAAACACATCTGATTGAGCTTAGAATTTAGTTCCAATGTAAATTGAGAGAAACGAAATGAAGATGTTTCTTAAGTCAATGTTTTGAACTGTAGTGGGTTACTAATATCGTTCAAGGATCGGGCAGCATTGACAGAACAAAAAGACATTTCTTAGAATGAGGTTTACTGAAGCGGGTTAGTCAACAAACTATTCCTACTCCAGAGTAAAGAAACTCTTCACTTTTAAGCAAAACAAATAAACAACTCGAGATTATCGCAAATAGTCTTTTAATTTATACAAACTTTAAAGTTGTTCGCCAGATTTTGAATGCTTTGTAAGTTATTTAAAAGTTAATAATCATCAATTTTAAATTTTCATTAGTTATTTTTATTCTTTACGTAACTACGAGTATTATATAGTCTTCACAAGAGGCACTACATTTTACTGTTTTAAATAATGTAATATTCACAAAGATTTGTTAACATTATTTAAAATAATCTTCATATTTTAGGTAAATATTTTAATCTGCACAAGATATTTACTAGATATTGTTCGTAAGAGGTAACACTTTTTTGATAAATATTACAATTTTCACAATAGAAATATTCAGTATTGCGATCATCACAAGAGAGACTACGTTTTACTGTATGAAGTATTATTTACAAGAGACAATATATTTTACTGCATTAAATATTTTAATCTTAACAAGGAACTGTACTGAAAATTGTGTGTTATCTTTACGAGAGATAATATTTATTACATAAATTTTATAATTTTCACAAGAGACTATTATTTTTATGTAAACATTGTAATTTTCACAACAGACACAAGGCTTTACTGTTTTCAATATTATATTATTCATTAAAGACTATACTTCATACTGATATCTTCACAAATGACGATACTTTATACATAATAATTATAATATTTTACGCATTACGAAAAATTATATTTATTTCTAGTGTTATTTCGTTTCTACAGAAAATAAAACATTTGGACTCTGTTTTTAGCACAACACTTAATGCTATATCGTAGCGGTGAAAATATTTTATTCATATGTAGGTATTATTATTTTATGTAAATAGCGTACCTATTTGTTAATTCGGATGCATTAAAATAAATACGAAAACATTAATATCTGGCCAACGTAAAATAAATAAATGTGTTATCCTCATCCACAAAGTAAATTGAAAATTTTGAATAAAAACGAAAATTATTCATCACATAAATTAGAAATGAATTGGTACGTCATTTGAGCTCAAACATGTAAATGAACATATGATTTTTAGAATATGCTTAAAAATGTATTATTTTCTATGAATGTTGAGATATTTGTTATTTCTATGAGTGTTGAGATACTAGAATATTTATTGATTTTTAACTAGAATAATAAGTGTGTTGAATAATTTGTTAAAGGTTTTGGCTATTACTTTATGAGAGCACTCAACTTAAAATTACTGAAAATATACTACTTATGAAACTTGATCACCGCAACACGTGTTGCTACATCCTATCTCAGATTTTTTTGGCTGAACACTGTATAAATAGCAATGCCTACGTCTTACTGGTGTCATATTTCATTAGCAGTACATGTGACCTTTTTTTGAGTGCATGAGGTGCATGGCCGCGGGGTAACGTACTGGACTTCCGTGCGGAAGGTCACCAGCTAGAAACCCGCGCTGTACTACTCCCCTTGAATAGCACAGACATTCTTTCCACCTAGTATTTGACGATATAACGAGAGATATGACGTCGATTATACCGATTCTTTCAAATACAGGCAAAAAACATGCCGGTGTGCTCCGATCGTCTCACTTCTGGTGGGGCATCGGATCCAGTACACCAGTTTGGCCAATGGGTTTGCTGGTGTGCAACAGCTCATTCACTTAAAGAGGAGAGAAAAAAAAGAAATGATAATTCCAATAATTCCACGACACAACTTAGCTTTCCAACTGAATTAACGTTGGAATTGCGAGGGGATCCTCGACTATAAGGCCCAGCAACGACGACGACATGTGACCTATTGGTCCAAAATAAATATATTTTAGACGAAATCTTTTTTAGCATTCTTTGATTACACACATATGTAGTGTTATTAGCTCAAGGTGCATATCTCTAATATTTCGGTTTATATAATTTTGATAACGTATTTTTTACCTCTGCTTCCGTTGAAAACATGATGCGTTTCTTAAATATGGTTTGCGAATTCAGAAAAACTCCATTGGATTGATAACTTCAATGCTCTTATTATAAACCAATATCAGTCTGTTTGGAGAGAGGTTTAATAAATGAAAGAACTAAACAAATGTTCATTTCATTTATTTTCAATAACTTCATGTTCACTCGTACAAAAAATAAAAGTATTTTTAAATGTCCATATTACATAAAACGAACCAAGTTTATTACTGAGATACAAACAAGAAATACAAGATAAAAACGACTCAAATTCGTGAGGTTTTGAAAATGATATCAAGGAATCGTAAGACAATGTTGAATTATTTTATATTCATGTGCCATATTCTAGTTGAGGACAAATATGGAGAATATTAAACGGCCAGAGAGTTTAAAAGGTCGGACAGAATAATATTCCTCGTTTGGCTCGCGTTCAAATGGAATTTATAATGCATTTTCTTTGTTGCATGTTGATCATAAAAATTTGACAGTAATTTTCTGTCTGTGTTCTAGATATTTAAAGGGTTTTAAAACACGAATTCATACTGTCTAGGAATCTGGCGTCTTACAGACCGGAGCCGACGTCAGAAAAAGCAGATTCCAGAGATAGTCAACATCCTTGCTTGATAATAAATGCAAAAGAGATGGATACTCGGGAATCAAACCCATAATCCCAGGGTTGAAGGATAGCCGTCTTACCAACAAGGCCGCGGAAGGAGTTGACAAATTAAAAATGTATAGAAGTAAAAGTAAGCATTAAACAAATTATCAACAAATACATCCTTTAAAGAACTACAAAAAAACTAAAAGGGCGTTCTTTCTTTATTTGATATTTTTTAATAATTATGTTACTTAAATAAAGTGTAAGGTGGCAAGAATAGAACAAAATTATTATATAAATTCTGATATATAAATTGTTCAAAATCACCCAACCATATATCATATAGTAAACGGTTTGCAAAATCAAATTTAATTCAAGGCAATACTATCATAAGGCAGATTTCGTACCCATTAAAGACGAGGATCGAATTACCGTTTTTCTCCATTCAATATTCTACCTCATTAACTCTACATACCTGAAGAAGATGGTGATCCTAATGATTCAAAATTATTCCTCCGATAAATTTTCTTCATCCAATGCAATCCTGAACAATCCTGTAAGCTTCATGTAATGACTCGATGTGATATAAATATATGTTCGTCCATGTGACCTGGTTTTCTCAACAGTGTACACGACAGACTTTTTCTCTAGGTTATCAAAGTGTCTTTAGCATGGCATCTGATACACATATGGGTTTGAGTCTTTTTTCAAATTTACAAATATACTAGATTAGGAAACATTAGTAGTCATAGTCGTCCGTGGACCACACAGCATAAAATTAATCGCATATCTTGTTCATAATTTTACGTTTTGTTTTTCCCAAATTATGAAGAATTTCGCTAGATTAGCTATACCGAAAGACTTTTCATATATAGCGAAAATGTAATTCAATACATTACTACAAAATATTAATTGCAAGTGTTAGTGTAAAGTTTGGTAGAGAAAGGCTACGGAAAGTGTGGTTGGATCAATTTAATGATATTTTGAAAAAAAAACGTAATAAAGTCAGAGAAATCATAGGGGCTGTATATGAAGGTGTATGGATATATAAGAGACGAAGAATGCGTATCGAATTAGGAAAGTCTGTTGATCTGGCTCATCGTCCTACCATGTTAGAGAAATTGCGGGTTGGCATGTACGAGTATATGTGTACCTTAATAATGAAATGCCCGCATTTCCCTCCAAACCAATAACTCAGATTAGTTAACACATGTGCTGATACGCTTAAATAACCAGAAAATTTTCAGATTTTAAAAAAATATTTTTGTCTGATTCATTTTTGAGATCTTTGAATATCAGCAATGCATATTCCTTTATATATGAATATTTAAAGTTGGGTTGTTACTTTACTGTTAAAAAATGAAATATTTCTACCAATATTTTGTTACGTTAGTATCCTTTTTTGGGTTTTATTTTTTGCGCTGAATAATCGTAACTTTATTGCTTTTTCAAACTTAAAATTCTTCACACTTTTTCCTTGCAATAAATTTACCCCTTTTTTGCCACACAGAGTAAGTGCGGGTGGATACCAGAATTGTCGCGTCGCTAACCTTTATAAACAAAATTTCATGGAACTCTTATTTATGGAGCCTGTTTGCTTATTGCAAAAAAATCTCGATATTGGTTATTTGAAATATAAGAATTGATCATTAATATTCCTTAAAAGCAGTACTTTTTTATCTTTTTTCATCCTTAAAAACTCTTTTTGAATTTGAACGTTTTTGCCATTATAAACGTGTAACTAGTATTGATTTATTTTTTCCTTATTTTTTTTAATAAAGTTCGTCTTTCGTAGCATAGTAAGTAAGATGTCTGTCTTCTGACCCACAGGTCGCGGGATCGATTCTCATTGGCTCCAGATTTTCGGAATTAAAAAAGGTTTCAGTCTAAGCTTTATTAAAGGCCTCTTTAACAGCTTTATATTTGGTTGAAAGAAACAGTCACATGGCAGTAAACCAGTTAAATTGTACTGTATATAACAAAAGTATACTATAGTAAATGAATAATTTTGGAGAGTTATATAATATCTTAACTTATTTTTTTATAAATGGAATGTTAATTTACGTTCGTTAATTTTTCACTATAAACATACAACTTTCTGCTCCACATTCGTAAAGATATTTTTTAAATTACGATTTATTTATCGCCAGTTAGAAAACAAAATCTCCTCAAAAGGACTCGAGTTGCGGGTTTGAACCCACTATAATTGACATATTAAAAAATACTTTTTAAAATTAGTAACAAAACTCTTATTTTTCATTAAAACTCGTATAATATTCACGTAGCTTTAGATACAATATTTTTTCAAAGAAACTGTTTTTCGTAAAATTTGACACTATTCCATACGGTTATCAAGTCATAAATAAATAATTATCTCCCGAATTCATAGATTTAACTAACACAAAATACTAAATCCTAATTGATCGAATTAACATTATTTAGCGTCAAACTTCGTTAGAATTTGTCGTAGTTTCCTAAAAAAAAAGAGACTCATGGTTTTATTACCTCACTTTAATATTCCAAGCGGACGAGAAATTAGTATTAGTATTTAGAATCGACTGTGAATTCGGGCTTATATCTCAAAAGAGTTCATTCTTACGGCACATATTTAGTTAACATCACGCATAACATGTAACTCCACGTGTAATAGCTCCGATGAAAAAGTTTCCTATTATAAAGTGTAATACTTTTGTTGTATACTTACAACTTGGCGTGCTGATTATTTTTCAACCATCCGAAAATATGATTAAAAGGTCTTAAGTGCAAACCAAACTGATTTTAAAAAAGTCGCCTACAAAGAATGCAAAATCTGAGACGTTGCGCTTACTGTTTTCTGAATTTCGTCATCTATATTTAGCTTTGCTATAGCTTTGTCATTTTATGATAAATTCTTCCCCTGCAACTCAACAACACTTAATATTGCACTATGTTAATTTGCAAAGTGAATTGCTGCATTAGACTAAAACTCCGTTCTTTGCGAAACTTTTATCTCTTTACTATCCAAACTTGCATGCAATAAACCAATACACGCATTGGCATCTTCAAGAAGGCCTCCATGTACAAGATAGCTTGTTCTTAAGGAATTGCCATATCATATTTTATCTCAAGGACGACACTTCTTTTTGTATGTATATAATATGATATATGAGCATTATCAGTGTTATTACAGGCCAAGTTAATACACAAATTAAGATTAAACTCAGAAGTAGATGTCGTATTGCTAAATAAGCAGTCTTTATCAAATGCATGACATGGGTCAAATAACTACCATTTACGATAGGTGATCAATCTCATAGTTATATCCTTTATTTATCGTTGTTTATAATGGAATTACAATAATACGAAATTATTTAAATATACTGTTGATTTTAATATTTTTAAAAGATATTAATTTTAAATGTTTTGTTAATTAAAAAAGTCAACTTTTTTAAACCGTTGCAGTTATTATCTTCAGGGCCATGAAAAAAATCCATGCTGTTTTTTGACATCCCCCTGAGAATGAAGACTGTAACAGCTTCGAAAAATTTTCAGAATTTAAGCCAACTCAGCGGGGCAACAAAACATTTAAACTAATGGATTCAAACAGTGAAAATCTTCGAACGTATCTAAGAGTAAGTCTGGTGTAATTTTTTAATCAAGAATCTTTTGAATTTTGCGTCTCGAGAGAGATCTGAATATTTCTACATGGCTCTTTGACATTTCTCATCATCTAAGTAATACGAACCGTAAACATCGAGCTCCTAAAAGACGGGTGGAGCGTTTAGAATATCTCAATGCATGGACATAAAATAAACTAGATTCTCAAACTATTTTTTTCCTATCTGAAAAATACATTTTTTTCTTTATTTTTTTACGGCTCTTAGAACTAAATTGCCTTGTATGAATTATTATAGAATACTTTCTATGCAATTGCTAATATTTTTTTGATGATAGTGTACACTGGTTGATAAAATTATCATTTTGATTTATAAAAAGATTCAGAAACAAAAAGTTAACAATTGTTTTATGATACAAAAATCGTCAAAAGTAAGAATCGACATAGTTATAAATGTAGTAATTCTTCTATCACTCGTCAAGAGTTTAGAAGAGTTTTAGTTTTTCACTTCACTTCACTCTCAAGTAAATGTTTATATAACATTTTATTTATAAAAATATGTGCCTTTAAACAAGAAAATTGTTGTGACTGTTTTTTAGAAAAAATGGTTCAAACACAAGATGTTTAATATAAGATGTCCCAATAAGAGCTTCTTCTCCCTGTCTCCATCCCAACTCACTGTCTGCGAAGACTGTTGGGATCAGCTCTCCTCGTCCTCAGGTTGTATGCTCTTCTGTCCCGGACTACGTCCCCCAGACCGTGCCTCTGCATTAGGTTATCTTTTTGCACCACCTATGAATTCTTTGGTCTTCCTCTGGTTGTTATTTAAGGAAGATCCATGGAGATTGCGTGGTTCACAATGTGATCGGGTGCTCTGCGTCCAACGTGCCCATACCATCTCAATCGCCTCTCCTTCATCTTACTGTTGATGTATGTAACACCTAAGCTTCCACGAATACGTGAGCTTTTTATTTTGTCTCTTAGGGGCACACCAGCTGATCATCTTAGCATGCGCATTTCAGCAGTTTCAAGTTGCCTAGAATAAGAGTTATACATCGTCCAGCATTCGAAGCTATAGAGGAGTGCGGGTCTGAGAATCGTTTGGTTTAACTTTCCTGGCATTTTCGGATCACATCGAACTCCCGTCATTGATCTTAACTTAATCCATCCCACACTAATTATATGTGTTACATCTGCTGCACATCCTCCATCGGTATGGATGAGGGACCCAAGATACTTAAAGGAGTCACAATTTGGTAATGTTTTTCCATCCATTTGCATTACGGGAGTGACAGCATTTGTGTTCCCGAATGGTAGGTACAGATACTCTGTTTTCTTTCTGCTCAGTCTCAATCCATTGTCCTCCAAGATTCTTCTCCACCTTTCCAGACTATTTTGCAGGTCTTCATGTTTTTCACTTATTAATACGATATCGTCTGCAAATAGTAGGATGTCCCAATAAGAGCGCCGGATTAAAATTTCGCGGCATTTTTTTTGTAAGATTGGCAGCTCGAAAAATTTCATAAGTGCCATCTTTCAATCTTGCAATTATTAAATATGGAACGCTACACGAAAGGACAACGCGTTATTATTGTTAAAACTCATTATAAAAATGGTGAAAGTTTTGTTGAAACAGTTCGTCAACTTCATGGAATTTTCGATCGAAATAATGGTCCAAATGAGTCATCAATTCGAAGATTAATAAAAAAAAAATGAAGAAACTGGTTCGATTCCGGGCAATAAGTCAACTATGCGTCCTCGTAACGGGCGTACACTTGAAAACAACCACAATGAGAGAATGCGTTACTGAGACCCCGAGGACATCAATTCGTCATCGTTCACAAGAATTAGATGTTTCAAAAAGCACCTTACAGCGAATTCCCGCAAAAGATCTTGATCAGCATCCCTTCAAGATCCAACTGAACCAAGAACTCAAACCAGCAGACAGCAACAACTAAATCCGGAGCTCTGATTGGGGCATCCTATATATGTGACGTCTTCAAATACACATTTATTTTTAATTTCTATTAACAATGATGATCTCATGAATTTATATGAATATTATAGAAACACTACACTTCACGTAAAGCCGAAGGTGTTAATATCATATATCTGAAGTGGACAAAGGTTTATTTGTATTTTATCTAATTTCTGTATGTTTTCTGTGTTTTTATTACTAATATGTTTCTCTTAATATATACAGATGTGAAGAAATGTTTTATCTAATTACCGCAATATCCTAAATTCGTATCCTAAAATACAACTTTTTTTTTTTTAATAATTTTAATGTTTAATTGATTGTGGATTCAATTCTCAGGCATGAACATTCTTGAAGACAGTCTACTGTCTAAACGACACTTTATAATTGTCTTTTTTATTAATATAAGTGAAAATAGTGTAAGATTAATCACATTATTACGGTTCATTAAAAAAAACCAACGAAGTAGCCATAAACTTGGATGAATAAATACACAATTAATTTATCTTTAATTTGATTAAGGTAATTTTTTTAAGAAACCTTGATTTTCACCCTTTCGCGAATCCTGGGATTACTATATTAAAATTTAAAACATAATAGAAAACATTGACTTATAAATATGAATTTTCTCATGTTTAAAGTCAACGTAAGTTATTGGCGCATAGTTGAAGAAACACTGCTAGTAGACTCAGCTCCCTTGATATCACCTAATGGTCCTCTATACCTTTCAAGCCTTACTGGCGTATTGTCATCGGTTGAATGCACCACTTTCTTTAATAGGGATATATTGGGTTTCGGATCATCTTATTGAATATGACAAAGTGCACTATAAATACCCAACCTTCTCGATTTATCATGAAAGATTTTTAATTTATCTACGAATAGTCAAATATTTGCATAAATTTACCTTTATACATAAAAGTTTTTTTATTAATTTCAAACATTTATAAGCGTTTTTTTTTCTTGTTTTACGAGTATTAGAATAAAGCACCATAATTTAGTCACAATAATTTATCTCTGAGAAAAATTATTACGTTTTTTTATTAAAACTCCTTTAATCAGCTCTTCATGTCACGATTAATTAACTTCTTTTGATCTCTTGTAATTTTAATAAATAAAATTTTAAACAAGAAGTAAATTAGTAGCTAATAAACCAGCTCATCTTACTAGTAACTCGTGCGAAATTCGTAATTTATTTAATTAAAATGAATATAGAGTAATAAAGAATCAATGCAGGCAATCGAGTTTTTATGAATTTGTAATTTTTTAAGTCAAACACTGTTTATTCCATTTTATATAACGGAAAGTTTAAATTATATTGGGGGAGGCTAAATATGGGGGAGGCTAAATATGTATATTAAGACAGGAAATTCTGACGCTTTGTCCTCTCTGACTAACCCAACAGGAAAATCATATGATAGTTTGCATGTATGTATGTACGTTATTTGTTTATTCCACTTTATATAACGGTATAACCCTACCGGTTTCAAAGTTTTCACCTCAGCATCAAAAGCACAAACAAGACTTGTTATACAAAGTAGAATAAACAGTATTTGACTGAAAAAAACTACGATGTCTTTAAACCTCCACAGTGCTGATGCCTTAACTATAAATAAAATAACAAGTTTTTATAAATATAGTGTCAAGCTGAAAATAATAAAATTGAGTCGAAACATAGCTTCAAAAAGATATCTCCCACATAAATCATTGGCTAACTTTTTATAAAGCTGGGACGGTGGAAGGTATTTTTCTATATTTCAAATTATAATAAAGAACCGGAGCAAGGATGTCTGTGTCATCATTAAATGATGATTTAAACATGTATGAATTAGTCTTATAACAATATTTTATAATCCTGTTATTTCTAACTTTTCCTGCATTGTTTGAAAGTGATGAAGTTTTTATTTTAACTTTTTTGTTTGTATTCCCCCTCCATTGTCTCCTTCAATATATCACAGCAAGTATTAGTCACTTAGTTTATATAGTTTTAAAATATTATTATAAGACCAGTGGCTCAGTTAATTTCATGATCTGGGTCCATATGATGTTGTTGTCTATTTTTTTTCTAACAAATAATAGTTAAGGTGTTTCACCACTATTAATTAGGCTTTATAAATTTCCATAGTCAACCACAAGTAAGCGCGATCAGTATATTGTACTTAGATACTCGGCCTTCATGGCCTACTTTATAAGACGCCTGTGTCCCAACTCGGAGGTTGCGGGTTCAAATCCATCTAGAACCTAGATTTTTTAAAGAGGGTTCCAGACTGATTTTCACTTAAGACTACTTTAACATATTTTTAGTTTATTGGAAGAGATTGCCACAAGGCTATAAAACCGCCAGGTTGTACTGTGTATAACGAAAATGTTATACAATACATTACACTTGTTTTGGCGTTTCAGATCGTGAATATGGAAGCCGACTTCAATGTATCATTTCAAATGACTCTCTGTTTTGTGCCGCATTTTTTCAGTCATACACTCATGTACCTATCTTAATATTTAAATCATCAAAAAAAATACTTGAGAGTGAAACGTGAACGTGGAAAATAAATTAGAGCAGCTGGGTAAACGCGATAAAAATGCATGAACAGAAAATAATATGCGTTGTGTCTGTATGACAGAAAAAAAAAGATTATTAAAGGTGAATCTGAACTGAACACTAATATGTTAATTAAATTTAAATAGAAGAAAAACTAGGGAGGAAGAGAAACAGAAAGAAATGTATGAGAAGATTAATGGATGTGGAGAAGCCGAAGAAAGTATCTCGGGGTTGGAAAGTTAAGCGCTCTGTTCTCGCTGCCTACCCGAACAGGGAAATGGCGTGATAATGTATTTATATGTACTCGTATGTACAAAAAAAAATTGAATAATATGAATTATATACATTTTGAAAGCGTTTGAGATTAAATTAGCTTGTTATAATTTATTTTTTTGAGTTTATCGTCTGTTTTCCTCCGACAATAATTTGCGGTGAGTACTAGTTAGCCCATATAATTTTGGAATCACGTGTTAAGATCACGGAAATCTAAAGAAGAGGGATATATTTGTATACTCGTATTAATATATAACATAAGTTCACTATACGAAACGTATTATATAACAATGAGGTATTCTTGTAGCATAAAAGAAATTCTTTTAATGGGAAGGAATATATTTTCAGAATCCAATTTCAGATTCCTTTTAGTTTCTTTTTCAACTTATCTGCTTCTTGTTGTAGTAAAAGTGTAGAATATTAAGTTAATTGTTATTATTTTCAAGATATAACCTATAATACATACGCTGAAATATTATAGTAAAATGAATGTGTAATAAATAAATAAAATATTCAATTCTCTACGCAGTGACTCGCTTAATTCTTGATACAGGAAAATCACAATTTAAATCAAATGCCAACAAAAGGTAAACTTTTTAATAGGATCTGATTTTAAGTTATTTTCTATGGATCATGTGAAATCTATAAAAAAAAATCTAGTATTTTTCGAATAAAACCTCTTTCCAAGAAGCTTTAATATTTAACGTGTCTTGAAGGGTAGAGTTGGAACTGTATCTAACAATTTTCAAAGCTCTGAATAGTCGTGTTCTTCGGAATATAACGGAATTATGCCTTCCGGGAGGCCCGCTACATGGAGGTTGTCTTCATCTCATCCGTATTCTTCACATGATTTCTGTCAGGCTTTTTACTTATTTTGAAAAAAACTTGATAACCACGCGATATTTAATTTTTAACATTGCAGAATATAACGAAACAACACTCCTTTTATTTACTATAGTTAATATACTACTTAGAGTAGAGGTATCGCCTGACCACGAGATGTACGTGGCTGGCATAGTATCTGTCCATACAGCTCGGGCCGGATACTTTTAAATCTCAGTAGTATGTGTGGTCTATTGACCCAAAGGAAACAAATGTATGAGATATAATTTTTTACTTTCTTTTGTTATTTATTACTGCTTTATTTATGTACGAGTATGTATTGTATTGTTTTACACTTTTGTTGTATACAGTACAACATGGCGGACTGATTGCCATGTGGCAATCTCTTTCAACCAACCACAAAAATGTTAAAGAAGCCTTAAGGGAAAACCAGAGTGGAATCCTTTTAAAAAAAATCTGGATACCAGCGGGATTTGAACCCGCGACCTCCGAGCTAGTAGACAGGCTTCTCATCAACTAAGCCACGTAGATTGTCATTATTCTTTTGAGTTTATATTTTTGAATTTCTCTAAATTTGTTATTTTGTATAATTTGTGTGACGTCTGTAAAATATATATCATATGTGTGATCCGCCAAGCTAGAAATACTTTCATAGGTATTATGATGTGACCAGACCCAAAGTATGGAATAGGTTTTTTGGATTGAACACAAGCAAACGGTATAGATTTAAGAAGAGTTTTATATTCATATTATTACAGAGATGCGTCAGTAAAACTTAGATTATCATTTTGTCGATCATTCTGTAGTTGATTTATTAAAAAATATACAGTTTCATGTGGAATATTCTGCCAAATGGGTATTGTGATCTCGGCCTCATCCACATAATTCCTTGCCTTTCATCAATGTCTCTCGAACATTTTTCTGTTGCAGTTCTATTTTTTTGTTGTTTATAGTTAATTTTTTATTCAGACACCTGAAATTGGCACGAGGGGGACTACAGAAAATATGGAATAAGATATCGTTATCTGCATTATAGGATTACAAAAGAGTACAAAATAAATTGTGGATGTAGTACTATATACTGCCGTCATTAGCAAAAACGCAGCTAACGGGGAAAAATCAGAAATTTAACTAATTATGAGGCAATATTCCATACCAAATTCTGAACTATAATCCATAAGAAAAATACAGAAAACCATTCATTTCAACACAAAAATTGACATAATGTATTTTTTAATTTTACAAAATACTAAATGTTTCTAGGCAAAAAATCCATAAAATGTGATTCATAAGCAAAAAGACAGCAAGTGCCTATGCTTTTGCTGCGTTTTTGCTTATGAATCACATTTTACTGCTTTTTTGTTTATGAATCACGGCATTTTTAAGCAGCAACGAAAAACATAAAAGTGCAGTTTTCTCAAAACTTAACTTTTGCCATTAGCTACGTTTTTGCTTATGAGGGCAGTATACAGTTTAACTTCCTTGACGAAGTTGACAAGTTGTCATTATTTCTACACTAGGTCTGAGAAATTTTATTTAAAAAAAAAATTCCAGTAGAGTTTTCACTTATTTGACATATTTCAGGTTGATTAGAAGAGATTACCGCATGGTACTAAGCTCACCTGATTATATTGTATAGGTATACTACGAAAGTTTTATATAATATAATGCGAAACAAAAATATCCACATATTTTAATGTGAACGCACATGAATTTGGTATTCATACATCTGGTCATACCAATATCAATGTATCATATACAACGCAAGTATGATAGAATACAATGTACGAGTAAGAAGAAGAAGCAATACAATTGCTGATCAAATACAATACAATACATTTGGATATTATGTATTGGATAGTATATAAGAAAAATTCAAGCTCTGAGAATTTTTACTCTATCTAATAAAATAATTTAGTAGTAGAGGTTTTCTTGGTCGGTCGATTACCAGCCACTCTCCTCAAATTATTTGAGGCATTTACCAAATGTTTTGACGGCGATCGAAATACCTTTGACTCTTGTTACTTTTATTTTGTAAATAAAATAATCGAGTCACATTTATCGAAGTAGATGTAAAGGTTAAATGTGGTATAATATTACTGAATCCGATTTGTGTTTCTTATTTTTTTAGCTTTAGGGCACACGTGGGAAAAATTCTCGGTACACTTGTAACGTGCCCAACTCACCACTCTTAAACCTGCCCGCCGTAAAAAACCGGTGTATTCAAATGCTTTTTTCATTTTATTTTGTATATTGAAAATACGTTTCGTGCGTTTAAGCTTAAAAAATTCATGTATTCCTATTTATATACTTTTCCTTGTTTTTTTTTCCTGAGAAAAAAGTCGATGGTTTATTTTTCGTAAGATATTCTTATGAACCTCTTTTTCTAATTAATTATTTACTTTAATGAAAAATATTTAAAATTATAAAAGTTGTGATCTTACATTCATAAAATTTATTTATAGAAACCTTATTCAAATTTAATTATTTTCTTTATTAAACTATTTCTTTGAAGAAAATAATATTTTCGTGCAGAAAATTATATAAAAATACATTAAGTAATTGAAATTGTTTGTAAAGTATACATATTCAAAGAAGTAAAATACGACCATTTATAATTAGGCCATCCTTTCAGAGAAGGAAACCTCTTACTTAGACTCATTTTAATTTCAGAATTGAAATTTAATTTCGGTCTCGAGAGCGATGGGATATTGCGAGTAATAACTTTGAAGAGATGGCAAAAAGTTTTCTACTAAAACACAACCACCATTTGTTCTCTACGGGTATCTTTTAATTTCGAAACTTGTTTTAGCTGTATCATAAAGCCATTTTGTTCATGCGGCTTGTTTCGTTATGATGAGAACTTTTTATTTCCTCTATTTCTCTTTATTCAGGAGTCTACTAGTTGTAATGCCGCCAATCGTAATGTTCACTGTAAATTTGTATTGAAATAAATAAATGACCAAAACTTGCTCATAAATATTTAAAACATATACCAACATCACAAGATCTAAGCAAGTACTGAGAGAGGCCTTTCTGGTATTAACATTAGGTGTTTGTGTCATCAAGGATTAGAGGACTGTTAGTGAATTAGGCCAACTTGAAATTTATACCTGTAAGTTGCGTACGTGCGTTTATATCTGCAACTAAACTTTTCATTGATGTATACAGTTTTGAATTTAGGATCTGATTTGTGTATGTTGAATCACAGGATAAATTTACCAATAAAATCGGTAGAAAAAAAATAAGTCAAGGCTGTCAGCTAATATAGTATGTGCCTTATCCTCACGTTCACTGCGTCAAACACGGCTCCCGTGTCCATACAAAATAGCCTTGAATGTTGAGTGCACTCATAAACGTCTCCCGATAAGGATTCGTCGGCGGTTTCATGTGTTTTGAAGACACGAAGGAATACACTTGTATATGATGTTTCAATAGAAAGTAGAATTTGATTTTTAACAAAGTTATGGTTTTTAAAAAATTCGCGAATTTTCAGCATCTCTGTATGACATTTTATACGCAGTGAATGTGTTAACACGAGTCTCGCCTACTCTTCAGAAATATAAAATATCGACTTCTAAAACAGTGCCAAGATCTGTGCTTACTTATGCACCTGGACACTTACAATGTGCGATGAATCTCGATCGATACCTTTGGCAGAAAGACTCTTCGCAGAATATATGGTCTGATTTATGACTATGTTGACTAAATGACATTATAGAAACTTTTCACTCTGTATAGCAATGCGCAACAAAAATGTCTAGGCTGCATTGTCTAGGGCACTTATACTGCATGTATGACATTGATCCGGCAAAGAAGCTTTGCTCAGCGATCCGATGAAGCATAGGAGAATTTCAAGACCAAAACTTATATAAATGACTAGTACGACAGAGAGCTGTCGCATACTGGGTATAACCAATTAGATGATGAATGCTGCTGAGAGACATACTATAGATGCCAGAGAATCCTGCGGGCAGGCAAGACTCATCCTGGGTTGTAGGAGTGATGGTGGTGGCGAAGACAGTCAAATGTTATCTATATTTCGGGCAGTTACAAAATCTTGATAGTTAAATATGGTAGACGAACAATTAAACTAATTAAAATATAGATACATTTGTATTTACCTATGTTTTTTTATAAAAATTGTTATAAACATCACTACAAGAGCATTGTTCAAATTTGAAATAAACAACAACTGATAAATTGAGCCAACTTAATGCGATAAAATGCGTGCTTTGAGAAGATTATGTGGTTTATCAATGTATGATAAATTAAAAATTGTAATTTTTATGGATAAATATGAGATATTCACGGTATGTATTAATCAGGGTGAAAAATAACAGGTGGGGTGGTTAAGACATGTGGAATTGATGGGTGACAAAAGACTGAATTTTTTAATGTAAGCGAGAGTGAATGACAAAAACAATTTTTTAATGTAAGCGAGAGTGAATGTTGTGGTAGAGGATAACCAAATTCAGTTTGGTAGGACCAAGTGAATATAATTTTGAAAGAACGAAAGCTTAAGAGTTATATACACAGCGAAGCGAATGAGTATGCTGTGGTAGAAAAGTTAAGCGTTCTGTCCATTATATCTACCCCAACAGGAAACATTCCTGCTGGCATAGTTGGATTTTGATATGCCATAACACAATAAATTTGCGTATTGTTTTTTTTCTGAGAAACCTTAGTGAATCTCTGAAACGGCAACTAACTCGGAACACCATGCCAGTTTGATCACCATTAGACAGACTACTGGTGCCGACAAATTACTTTAATTTATTGAGGATATTTTTCAATTTCTTACAATTTAATACGTATTTAGGTATCGATGTCATTTGTGAATAACCCTTCAACATAGCATAATCCTATATCGCTAAGTTACACATATGAACGCGACGGCCCTGTCTTTCCTTCACTTTTTTACGTCCTTTGGCAAAGTTTTGACTGTAGTCCAGACTTTGACAATTCCTCGGTTTCCGTTAGAAACTTTCTCATCGAATATATTTTTTTGTCTTTGCGAATTCGCGACGTTTGCTTTTATGAAGAAATTTTGCGAGAACCGATGAAAGAAAATGTAGAATCATTTTGATATTACTTAAATAATTTATTTACTTTATACGAATGATCATAAACAAAATTATATAATGATGAATAAAATATTCGAAATTAGCTTTATAGAATATTTTTATCAGTTTTTATATTAATTTTGAATATTTCATGCAAACTCTTATTCAAACCACATTAACCTCTGATAGGACACCTGTATTCCGATCCCGGAGTTTGAGGCTTGATTACCGTTGGTTATCTTATTTAACTTAGAAGTGTCCTACTAGTCTTATTTTCACTTATGACCTCTTTAGTAATTTTCTGGTTGGTTGGAAGAGATTAGCTACATGGCAATTAATCTGACAGGTTGTATTATACTATTATATATTCAACGAAAGTGTGTTGTAAAAACTGTCACTACGTAATTTGGACGTGATCATTTTATTAATAATTTAGTGTTTTTAGATTAAAAAAATAACAAAGATAAATAATATTTAGATGAAAAATTAAAGATTAATTTAATATTTTTAATAAAGAAACTAAAAATAGCTTGAAACGAATGAAATCCCAAATCGAAATTCCCATATTTAAAAATTTTGGTTTTGAATAGGGTATTAATATTAAATCGAGGACATGAAACTGTCTTACGAGAACATCAATTGAATTGCATTTATTCCCCGTTGAGGTTTTTTTATTTACTTTTTTATAATAAATTCGGAAATTGTATTCTTTTTTCTACACCATTCATTTTTAGTGCAGATAATGTTAATTAACTCTAGGATACAAGAATTTTTGCACGTTTGGACATAAAGACGTATTTTAAATTGTTTTGTTCATCGATACACTACTCCAAAAACATTGATATATTATTCAATTTGACTCGAGTTCTAGTACTTATTGGGTTTTAGAAAGTGGATCATTTTATGGACGGTGTTTTAAGTTACATAGTTCATTTTTTTCTCTTGTAACATTAAGAAAAAAATATTTCATTTGACTCCCCACGCAACTCCCGCCCTACATATAACTACAATAAGGCAAATTTTTTACTCTTAAAGAATATTCTACTACATTTTGACTGGAACACCCTGTATAGCATAGATAATATTGACGAAGCCGTAGAGTACTTCCATAGTGTCATTTACGGAACGCTAGATATGTGCGTCCCACAGAAACATAATCTACCAAATTTGCCCAACTATCCAGTTTGGTTCAATGTCGATATAATCCGAGATCTCAAAAATAAAAACAAACTTCATAACAATTATCTTCAAAGCAGAAACCAGTCTGATTACTTAGAATACTCAAGGCTGAGAGCCAAATTAAAAACTCAAATAAAACAATCGCGCCAAGAGTATTTAGCCAAGATAGAGACCGACATCCGAGGAAACCCTTCGAATCTTTGGAATCATGTAAAAAATAGAAAAACGAATAAAACTAGCTTCAAATCTATGAAACTGGGTGACAGTATAACTGAAGACTCCCAAAAGATTGCAGAAAACTTTGCACAATACTTTCAATCAGTTTACCTAGATTCAGCGGCCAAATATGACATAAAAAATATATTAAACAGTTCGTCAGACAGCAAAAGCATATCGCTCCATTCCATTTCTAAGGAAGAAGTGCTGAAAAGCATAAACTCCTTGCAAACCGACAAAGCAATCGGACCAGATGGGTTATCAGCCGACATTTTCAAAGTCTGTGCGAAATACGTGTGTGACCCCATCTGCTACATATTTAACTTGAGCATAAATACCAATACATTTCCCGAAAGCTGGAAGACAACCAGGGTCTGCCCTATCTTCAAATCGGGAGACCCGTTAGACTCTCATAATTACAGACCTGTAGCTGTTCTCTCTTTGCTTCCAAAAATTTTCGAAACTGTACTGTGCAACCAATTGACCCACCAAGTGTCAACAAGACTTATTGGAAACCAGCATGGCTTTTTGCCAAAACGATCGACTGTTACCAACCTTCTCTCTCTCACACAACAGATTGCGTCAAATTTAGACGAACTTTCACAAACGGACGTATTATATACAGACTTTCAGAAAGCTTTCGACAAAGTTGATCACGATATATTACTTAAGAAAATGCACAAACTTGGCTTCAGCGATAATCTAATTGGATTATTTGCATCTTACCTAAAATAAAGATCTCAATACGTAATAATCCGTAACAAGTCTTCTGTGGAATTTATCGCAAGATCTGGTATACCACAAGGATCCAATTTAGGTCCCCTACTATTCCTCATATTAATAGACGACATTCAGAATTCCATAAGTCACTCGACATGCTTATTGTTCGCTGACGACTTGAAAATATTCAAAAAGATCAATTCACCTCACGACTGTGCACAGTTACAACAGGACCTAGACTCCCTAGTCTCCTGGAGTGAGCAAAATCATCTTCTGTTCAACATTAACAAATGTGTCTGTGTATCTTATAGTCGATCGTTTTCACCAATCCATCATCAGTATACTATACAGGGAGTGGCACTAAACAGAGTTTCTGAATTCAAGGATTTGGGCGTAACCTTCGATGTCGGACTCACGTTCGTTAACCATGTCTCACGATTGATATCGGACTGTTACAAACTACTCGGTTTTGTAATGAGAATATCAAGAGAATTTAACAGCACCGATATCCTCCGAAACTTATATAATTATCTAATTAGAACCAAATTAGAATATGCATCTACGGTTTGGGCTCCTCACCAGCTCAAATACAAAAACAATATAGAACAAATACAAAAAAAAATCCTCAGATATCTATGGTACAGAACAAAGGGCGATTACCCAAAATATGCTCACCATGCCGAACTTCTCACGGTGTGCAACTATAGAAGCCTTGAAACAAGAAGGCAAGAATCCATTGCGATATTCCTAATAAAGGTTTTCCAAGGTTCCTTTAACTGTCCCGCGATTCTAGAAGCACTAAGTTTATATGTACCCAATAAATATATCCGTGCAAGGAATCACCCTCTGTTCTACATACCAACTTACAGGACGAATATCATGGCTAAACACTCAGTCACGCGTGGTATAGAGATATTGAACCAACTGAATGACACGGTTGATATATTCTCGGTACCGTCTGGCAGTATGAGAAGAATTCTGGCTGATATTATTCCTAACGAATAAGCTAACGCTAGAAGCAAACCCTCTTTGTGTAACAGGAGAAATCCGTGTAAAGTGGATAAAAAAAAAAAAAAAAAAAAAAAATGGCCTACGTTTCTCAGTGTTGATGATTTCATGTTATGGATGATTTCTAAAAAAACATCGAGCTTTTTAAACCTGCGAAAAACGTCTTGTAAAAATCTTCGTACAACCAATATCAAATTGGACAAGTCTTTATTAGTGTTGAGTTCGAAGATCATTTAGATACCTTTTCGACTAAATGTTTTATATTTATTTAGTTTCATTCGTGTGCTCTAAAAATACAATTAAATGTGACACCAATTTCTAATTTCTGTCCGATTTATCATTTTAACCATAGTTAGGAACAATATTTTAGATTTAAAACATTCAATCCTCGTAAAAAATTGTCAAGTTTCACCATTAAAATATATTATGTTGTATACGCAGACTTGTATATCAATACTTGATATAGAAGTAAACACAAGGTAGATACACTAGAAGTATTCTTTCAGAATTTTATTATTTTTAAAATTAACACTCCGGTAACGTTTCAATATAAATGTGAAATGTTAAAAAAAAAAAAAGAAGTATTTTGAGTACTCAGTCCACATAATGGAGCATGATAATATTTTTGGGATAAAACACTAAACCCTTTATCAGTTTTCAGCAGTTAATATCTCGAATAAATATTCGTATTTAAATGGTTTTCCAATTAAACAGTGTTTTTAGAAATTATCAGGACATAATAGATTTTCAATAAGTGGGGTGTTTGGTTTTAATATCATTTATAATTAATCATTGTTTTATATAATATTTTTGGTATTTATTTAATGATTTCGTGTTTGAATTATTATTAAGATATATAATTAGTTCCGTTCTGTATTATTATTCTAACCGTGTTCTTATTTTACGTATCTCCATACCTCAAACGAAAGATTAAACAAGACATCCCCATCACATATCCTGGAATATAACTTCCGCATTCGTATGCTCATGAAATTATTTCCGCTTCGTGAATTTAAAACTGGAAGTAAAGATTTGCGTACACTTTCTTATATAAAATTGCGTGGGTTCGAAGCAACGCATTTTGAAAAAATATATATTCCGCTTAAACTCGTTAGACAGCCTTAGCTTTGGCGCATAATTTCATTTGATATTTGCCTTTGCATATTACTTATTCATGCAATTTTCTAATGAAAACGAGTAAATTTTAACGACTCTTATGTGCTGAAAAATTTCAAAACGGGAATTTTCAGAATATATTTTCTGGTTGTTAAAGTTTCAATATACAGGGGTTACTTTATATAATTAAAAATTTTGCCGAAAATTTGATATTTTTCCTAAACAGCTTATTTCTTAACATATTTTTAAATGTTTTTATCAAAAAGGTTTTCATGTTGATTATTAAAAAACTAAGATTTTGCTTATTAATATAATAAAAATAAAACACTTGACTTGTCAGGGGAGGAATCACCTGACGCCTCTTCATTTTTTCATAGTGGGGTACTTGGCGTGGTGTTTCAAGGCAAACAAAAACCTTTTCATTGTTTTCAATATGAATAATTTTTTATTTGTTTTAACGCTAGACAAAATAAAATAACATTCGTTTTAGTTTTTCATTGTTCATTTATCTGTCGGTACGTTAATCCGTCGGTACGTTTATCTGTCGGTACATTTATCATTAATTTATTTTAAAGCTTTAAACAATACTCCGTTTTGGAATGGAAAGTTCTATTTTCAAAATTTTGGAAACTTCTTTTTTCATGAACGCTTCTTTTTCTTTTGTTTTGAAAATTTATGTTTTTATCAAAACGGTTTTTTTAAGTCAAATGAATTATGTTTTTAACTTATTTCTTGGTATTTTACTGAAATACGCGCCACGCCTTATACATATTCCTACTACCTTTCTTGCGTCGTTGCCCAAACCGCACCCATTTCTGCTTTGCTCCTCACGTTCTTCCACATAAATGTTGCATAAACCGACCACTCTCCAAGCCACTCTACTCCTCCATGCCGCTCCGCTCCCGGCGTATGCCGAGAATGATGATCACGTATATCTATTCCCAAGATTCTTTTAAACTTTGTTTTTGCCCAATTTCCCCAAAGACTCGAATTCACCATAGTTTTCTTTGTTAGAACGTATTTTCAAGTGTTTTTCTGTATCAACTTTTGTTTTCGTTTTTTGTTATTTCTACATTCGTTTTTAGTAAAAACTGTGTATTAATTTTGTATTTTTTGTAAAAATAAATTCGACTTATTTAATATATAACTCCTTTGCTTATTTTTGTTCTTGACTAAATAAATCACCGTTTAGCATTCCCACACATTCGTAAATGACATATTTTTTTTTATTTATTTCGATTGTTTACGTTGACATAATCTTAACGTTGATACAATCAAACAAAATGCACCAAATATTATTATATATATTTCTACACGACGCAAACGGCCTAAATCAGTCTTATGAATCGCTGGCTCGTTCGTTGCCTGTTCTGAGTCATTTTACTGACATCCGCAAAGTGCACACGTAAAAATTCCAACGATTCCAAGCTGCCAATATATTATTATAATTGTATGGAAACATTCAAAAACATCCCAAGCAAGGCATATTTATATCGAACCTAATCTGACAAAATGTTATTCAAATATCAACTTGATTGTCCTTGTGCTGTGACTCACCTGTCATGCACATTTGAAATAATCAAGCTATATTACAATTATAAACTTAAACAATTTCACAAAACACAAGTACAAGTATACTAAATAAATTCATAACATTTTTACCGTGAACTGTTAAATAAAAATTATGAAAGATTTTATCAATCTCAATTGTCAACAATTTAATATCCCAAAGTATGTCAATCATCAATTAAGTTTGACATTTTTATTTTTTTTATTTTCAGGTGCATATTATAGCTAAATATTTTGATTACTGCCTCACAAATGTCAAACAGTGATGTTATTACAGCACTATTGGAACTGCAGCGTAAACATCGTTGAATAAATTTCAATCAGCGTCTATTAATCTGATCCTCTTTATGAACACTAAACTAACAACTATTTCGTCCTTGTTGTTTGGACATACATCTCAATCAATACGAGTATTATGTAAAAGCCTCTATCGTGTCCTGAACACTATTTCTGTAAACATTCTCATTTGAGTCTGTTGTTTTTCAATTAACGTTTTAATTGGCTCCGTGTATTATCCCCCTATCGCATTATTAATATATATATTTTGTCTCCTAGTTTGTGTGAGTTTGATTTGAACTATGAGTCAAAATGAGACTTGAACCTATTTCAAGGTTTATTTCTAATTGGGTCAGGTTAATTTTAACTCTATTTACGTAAAGGAGAGGAAAGATTATTTGCCTTATGATCATATCGAATCTATCTATTAGAGGTCCTTTTTTTAAACTTTCTCCTATACTTTGTTTTAATTTAAAATCTCTCACAAAAATTCATCATACAACTTTGTAGTTTATACTCTAAAGTGCAAAAATATTATTTTTCAACAAAATCAATCTTATTATTTTTGTATTTATGTTTTGTATAAAATAAGGTGATCATCTTAAATATTTACACCATATTACGCTTTTGGCGATATTAAATTCTAAAACCCTTTGAACAAGAAGGCACTAGTCCATCGCGTTATTTTTACTAAAATTACGATTATCACATGTTTCCGAGATATTTATGGTAGTAACCAGAGGGTGATCGTCCAAAATATGCACACCATAGTACAAAATTTTTGGTAATCATTATAGAAACCTCGAGATTGACGGCAAAAGTCCACTCGTTATTCTTAAAAGAATAATAATAATACACAAAAGACAATTTATATAGCGCCATTTTAAGAGCAAACTCTCCTTAAGGGCGCTCTGACTCGGGACTCCAACTCACTATTATTGGCAGATTGAAAATATAATATAAAATAAAGTGAATTCAGTATAAGAATGGAAAGGTAGTTGTTGCAGCTATTAGATTAGGGACTCCCCCGCATCTATCTGCCATTGTTTAGAAAAACATATTTGGTAAGAAAACCGCAGAAAACTTACCTAGGGATAACGAACTACAAAGAACCCTTTATAGACCTTTCGATATGTGATAGTAACACGTTTGTCTTTAGGTGGAGTGTAGTGTATGTGTTTAGTGTTCATATTCAACTATACATTTTGATAAGACTTCTAAAAATAACGGCTATAGAATATATCTGTAAACTCAACATTTGCTGGCCAAATTTATTATATTACATTTCCAAAATTATATTTGCTACCCTACAGAAATAATATTATCAAGTATAGCTCATAGATAAAACTATTATTTCTTTAATTTAAGGAATACGATATGATTGTTGTCCCTTAAGCCGCTTTATTTAACCTTTCCACCCCCAAGCGTCGTCGTTTCACCTGATATTCGTCGCTATACATGTCTGGACCAGAAGGAAGCAGCTTGTTTTGGCTCTTATGTTATTTTCTGTTCTTCTGCCTCTCTCACTTACGATGGGCGAGAGTGCTACACGCTACTTTTGTACATTTCTCGAGTGGGCCAAATCAGAAACTCAACGGTCCTCGTGCTTTGCAAGAAAGATTCTAAGGACTTCGTTTTCTCGTTTTTCTTTTGTTTGCACGTTATCTGAAAATAAAAGAATGTCGTATTATCATACATCAAAATTTCGCAAATAACACTTTATTTGTGAACTTATTTGCTTGGTTATTTATTAAATAAATCAAATATAATGCTGAGCTATAGAAGAGCCTATTTCGTCAAATAAGTCTTTTCCACATTATAATTTCAGGGATTTACTGTTGATGGTTGTGTATTTGAAAAAGGCACGTCTGAAAATTACACTAAAAAGTTAGATTTAATGTTTGATTAGAGGAAGATGGAATTTTATACCATTTGCAAAAGCCAGTTAAGAAAATGGGTCTAAACTACACTTTAAATGATGAAAATTTATTGCTTATTAAATTAATTTACCCTTTATTGCTTCGGATCAACTGCTGCACAAAAAATACGCTTTTTAGAAGTAGGAACTTAAAACTTTTATGTCGCAGTATCAAGAATTTTTAATTTGAGGTTTGATTCACATTAAATTGTAAAAACTTGTAAACAGTATAAGATTTAGAAGATCAATTAAATCAAACTATTTATAAATGTTATCTCATTTTCACTATGAATTTTAAGTATCTTTCTAAAATTATTTGATTTTATTTCTTTTAAAACAATAATTCATGAAATAGATTTGAAAAACTGACATACAGAAGACACGACTTTGTTTTCAGGCAACAAGTACTCGTACTCAGTCGGATTTCATCACTCGTAGCTTTAGTGATATCATTGAAATTACAGCCTGAATATCACTTTTTAATTATTTGAAATTGCTAGTAATATTATACTCATAATTGTTATGTTATCAAAATTGTTATGCTTTGTAGCTTTGGGGTGATTTAAGTAACTCATGCGTCCTACTAACGTTAGGGCTTAAAGGACTTAATGATCTGAAATATATTGAATATTTTAAACCAGCATGAGCAAATAGTTTATTGAATGCCAAACTTAAAAAAAAAAGAATTAAAAATGTGTTATGATTGACTTATGACACTGTGACGTCATAATACCTGTCAAATCATCAATCCTCGGGAAACAGTAGTATTTATTGTGAGGACGTTTGGTTTATATTTCAATAATTTGGGTGCAAATCATAAATAAAAGCATATATTTATCGGTCAATAAACTTCTTTGTTATGACAGTTTTATTTTTGCTAACCCAGTTTTTTTTTCTTCTTTACGTCTTTCTATTGCATGCCACGATGTTTTCTTAACAATTCTGTAATTTTATACATAAATGTTTTATTTTGTAGTAATAGTTGTAAAAATGCATTTGTACTCTAATGTAGTGCTGCCATTATTTTAGTATTATTGACATTGTGCACTTGTTTATCTAAAATCATATGCGTTTGTATAAACAAATACGATTGTCAAATTTCATCGGAAGTTATGACGACACAAGTTAAACCTCGCGCATACACGTATGAGTGTTTCGATGGATATTTCAAACTATTACTTGTACAAAAGAACAGCGTCAAAATTCTAATTTTTCAGTAGATTTTGTAAGAAATACTACCTATTGCAGAGAGGGCTTCCGGAAAATTTCAATACACTTTCTTCAATCATCAAATTTTTCATGAACTTTTTGATCTGTCTGGAATGATAAAGTATGAGAGGTTTGATTAGCGTAATATATAATTGAGTCGCACTGTTTATCAAGTTGATAAGAGTTTGCAACTGGGAAAGGTAGAATATAATTAACAATCGGAAGGAAAAATATATTAACATATTTTTCCATGTCATATGTCCTCAGTAAAATACAAGCTAAAGTCTAGTTTACTGGGGGCACGACAAATGAAAGGTAACAAACTTAAATCCATAAAATGTGTATATCCACTTTAAATCACCTGTTGTTTTCATAAATTATGTGTTAAAATTTTTTGTCATATACATGATAAAATAAATATGTTACCAGATGACTCACAAGTTTATCTATATTTAAATTATAACCGGTGAATAATTAAGTCCTTCTTATTTCTTTGAGAGAATAGTGGAGTGCCTCAAGTACCATAAAACAGAAAATATCCTTTATTTTCACACGCACGTGAAATCACCCTGATTCTTGTTGCCAGTACAAAAGAGCTTTTTTTTACTTTTGTAAAAAAACATGAAATTACCCAATCATATTTTATTTGATCATTCCTTATACTACATTGTTTTTTTAAATCGTATGGTGGTAGGATTAAAATATCACAGGTTGATTTCTCAGCCGAAACAACGAATTTGAGCAGCTTTTACTTCAGATTCTAAAAAAATAATATTGATTTTTATTTGGCATACTTGTTACTAATAAAATAAAAATATGGACTTTATTTTTTTTATGAAAAAAAAAAGTGAAATAACGCTTTTACAGGGAAAGTGTTTAAAGGAGTTCGAACAAGAAAATAATTTTGAGAAAAGGTTAAAAGTATTGTTGAAGTGTAGATTTGAAAATTGGATTCGATATTCTCTTATTGGATTCTGCTCTATTAAATAATTGCGAATTGAAAGCCATTAATCTGAAGTTGACTCTGGTTGAAATGAGTCTCACACGATAACACCCTTTATTACAGTTATTTATGGCATTCTCAACTGCATGGAAGCTATTAGTTTATAATGAAATTTTTATGTACTCCCAGTGTTAATTTATATTTCTATCAACACACAAGTGAGGGCCTTCGTGGCTTAATATGTTATAAATGCACAAGAGGCATAAATTTTCCAGCCTAGGGATTGCAGATTCGATTCTTGTTAGTACCCAAAATAAAGTTTTCCGGTCTAGATCTCACGTAAGACATATTTTTGGTTGGTTGGAAGAGATAGCCACATAGCAATAAAACTACCAGGTGCTAAGCAACAAAAATCAGTGCATCCTGAAAGTCATCTTATAAAATTTATTATAAATTTTAAAGTTGACAAAAACCGACCAATTGATTAATTAAACTGTCTTTTGTTGTGATAACGTGAAATAGGATTTTAATTTAATCTCGATTTTGATATATCTGATTGAACTATCTACATCAAGCTCTAAAATTGCTCTAACTGGAAGAATAATGTGGTGGTTTAGTTTGATAACTATGGAAACGCAGTTTTGTACAACTTCTTGTTGCAGTAGGTTCTAAACCTGTCTTTCTGCATTATTCTTGGAATGATCAGCTGTCCCTTCATCTCTTTGGGGGTCTGCGTGGTGATTGAGTTCCTATGATGTAACCGTAAAAACTGCACTAAGAATCCGGATGTCATGCATTATGTGAATGTGATCCCGCCAAATATTTTTTTCTCTGCCTTCCCCATATTACTGATATCTTTAGTTTCACAAATTATTATTTTTTCGGTATTTCTTATTCTATCTTTATTTATCAGTTATACATCGCAACATCTTCATTTCGGATGTTCTAAAGAGTGCGTTGGTTCGTGTGGTTTTAGCTCTAGTTTCAGTTGCAGGTCTAACAAATGTTTTATATATCCTCTCTTAACTTTCCTTTACAGTATATTTATTTTTTCATACACTCTCTTTAAGGCATTCAGATATTGTGGATGCTTTATTTACCTGTTTTGTTTGAGATTGTACTCATTATAAAGTACACTTGTAAATTTTATGAGTGTATATAAAGTTTAAAAGTGGCCATGAAAATGGGAACAATTTCGCAACCGATTGAGCATGTAAAATATAGGGGATAACAATGTTTCAAAGGGTATCGTATTTCTACAATATTTTCACAGAAGGTTCAAAGAATGACCCTTGTTTTCACGATCCTCGGCATCAAGGGACCGACCCAGAAGAGGAAGCAGACAAACCTAATTGTCTCCACTACTCTTATGTTTTTGTTAAAAAAATATAAAAAAGCTGCATTTTATTTTATACATCGTCTAGGTGACGTATTTTTTTTTTTTTTTTTAATAAAATAAATAAATCACTGGTTTTTTATTTTGTATTACCACTGTTTTATTTGAGTTCACTACCGGTTTCAAAGGCCTCCGTTTTCTTCGTCAAGTGAAGTTGAACTAAATTATGTCTAAAATACTTTTTTTCTAATTAAAATATGTGCAGGAGACAGGTGGGTAATAAGGGGAGGTTAGTAGGTAGGTGTCAAAGGGATGTCTTTAAACAGGAAACATATTTAACAGAGGACTATTATTGAAATGAACTTGATTGTTTATAATGTTGAGACTTAATTTAATGTTTTTTTTAATCTCCTGAATTCCTAAGTTGTCCAGTTGCAATTCCCCTTGGGTTTGGGGAACATTCGAAATTTCTCCATAACAATAATTTTTCGGAGTTTGCCAACTACTTAATCGAAAAAAAAACATCCGTTTGATATCGATCGTGGTTTGTGGATTCTGCACTAAATTAAGAATAAAACTATTCAGGAAGTTAATCAAACTTGGGATGCCCGCTTGTTTAGCGTAAATGCTTACCATTATATTACATCACGATCGCTGATGTAAATATATTTTTTCAGTTGTCACAATATTTTATTTCAGATTACCAACAATACGCATCACAACATCAATTTATTGAATTACTTAAGTATGTTGTATCATACACGTATTTGAGAGTTTCTCCAATTTGACAGATTGTCGTTTTTAGAATGTAACCTCACTCATTTTTCTGTTTGCCAAACACTCGCCTTGTATTTATCAGTCACCAAACATTCCAGCATGTCAACTTGAACTTAATTAAACTCTTTGGTCATCACGTCAACGTCAACATAGTGGACGGACAATCCAACATGTCTACATTTGAATGCAAATTAAGCAAGTTACCCATTTCACACATTATATGTCTCGCCTTGTATAACGTGATTGTAAATTCTAGTTTTGATGTCAGTGTATCTTCATTTTGGGTTTATTTTGTTCAATATTTAACTTGAACTGACGAATTGGTGGAGGTCTTATTTGATTGCAAATTATTGTTGTGTTGTGTTGTTAGTGTATCTTCAAGTCGAGTTTGTTATATTTAATATTCAGACTGAACTGACAAATTGGTGGATTAAGGATATCCAATTTAATTGCTAATTCTAGTTTTGTTGATAGTGTATCTTAAATTTATACTCGACTGAACAACTGGTGGATTGAGATCAAAGATGGCACACTTAAAAATAATTAAATCTACTTTATATTTCTGCACCTCGTCGTAAGCTACTGTTCTTTTTCGTGGTCTAAAATACACTATCAACAGTATATCGCACAAACTACAATTAGAAGTGAGATGATACTGCTTAGATACTCGTAGATAGTGTGTTAGAGATTACTGATTCGTTATATTGTATCAGGCAATATCTTATTATGATCAAGGGTACTGATGTCTTTCGGCGTTATTGTTTTTATCTACACCACCTACCTTTCTTCATATTGAAACCATATCAGGAATAAATATAATTTATCATTTCTACATTAAATGCTTGACTTCAACTCTTTGCCTCTATGTTGATTTTAGGTTTATGTAGATAGGTTCATAAAGTATTCTGTAACATCCAAGGTAAGGAAATATAGTTCCCTCAAATGTTGTATTTTATAGAACGGTCACTTAATGTACGCTACTCATACTCGTATGCATAGGGGAGAGTCTGTCAGTGTCCCATATTTGCAGTAAATATTTACGGTGCTCTGAGCCACATAGGAATGGAACACTGTGATTGTGTTTGTTTGTACTACCAAAGAGCTTTCTTGGCTGAGAACTATGTTTTCCAAAGAGATCTTTTATTAACACATAGAGCTTTCCAACATTTGTATTTAGTTTTATTCTACTGACATATTATGTAACGTGATCGAAGTCGGGGTAATGGAAAGTTTTCTTAACAAACCCATTCTGCTTCATTATTTGTTCGTAATGTTTTTAATGTCTGCTAAAATATATGATTTTCCCAAGAGTTTGTTTATTTTCACAATACAGGTTTAGTCCAATTACATTGGAATTTATTGTACAAAAATAGTTAACATGTTTAAAAATGTATAGTATATATTCAAAAGTCAATTAAATATAGTAAGTTGAGTGCTTTTTATCGTCCTCAATCAAAAAAATCTATTTTCTTTTACTTTTGGTAATGCGATGGGATATATTTTAATATCCATAGCAGTCCCGTTCAAGAGAGTTAAGGGCCTTCCAACATACGTAGCGTCTGGAGACCGTTCTTGCGTATGTGATTAAAAACAGTTTTGCCGGCGCAGTCTTGTGTAATTGTTAGGAACATTTAACGCTAATCTTTCTAGCAATGCCGAACAGCACACAACTTCTCAAACGAGTTTAACAACGTATACCAGGAGACGAAGATTTCTTCTTACGCTTGAGTTATACCCAGCAGAAACTAAGTTGAATAAATTAGATTTCCTGTTACTTATCCACCATGAGTGAGCTCTGTGCACCCAGCGGGCTCCAAATGCAAGTATTGCTTTCTAGTTTGCTACGTTTCAATAAATTTATCATGCGTTCCTAAGGGAGAGAAAAGTAAGGAGCTTTTAAAAATGTGAATAAAGGCAAGTGAGTGAATGACTAATGCAAATGTAGACAGTGTGATGAGGAGTTGTTGGACATGATTTTGTGGTTGTTGAGATTATTATGCATTTGGAATCGTGTGTGTGATAACTTTAAATTTCAGTATGTGTAAGGTAGTGAATGTAGAATATGTGTGAATCAATATTTAAGACAAATATGTTATTAAAATTTGAGAATAAGCAATAAGATCACTTCGTCACAGGCCTTGTCTAGTGACGTGGTTTTATATATCATTAAAATGGAAGGTTTTTGCTATGTTGCGTGTTTGTACTATACGATTTACTTTTCCATTAAAACGATGTAAATGTTATATTGTGAATTGTTTACAAAATTAGACATATATTAAATTGATATCAAAGGTATCATTGTAAGTACCAAAGGTTTAGTAGATATAGTCTAGTTTTGACTTAACTTTCAACCCCCAGTCCACGTTAATTTATAAAGTGGTGGTTAGAGGTGCTTTTAGAAACAACAAAATTGAAAATATTTATTATGATCAAAAACCAATATTTATTATGACAATTTTTCTAAGTCCGAACATACCTTCTAACATTTAACATAATATAATATTATATAGAAAAGTAACACACATACATACGAGTATAACTTTGATTAAATTTTATTTTTATAAAATGTGTCATCTTAGAAGACCAATAAGTTTATATTTTTCAAGCAGTCAAAGGTTTTTAAATTTTCCAATATAAATACCTACACTTTCATTGTATGAAGTACAATATGGCAGGTTTATTATCATGTGGCAATATCTTCCCACCAACGAAAAAAACGTTAAAACAAACTTTTAGTGAAAAACAGACTAGAATCCTTTTTTTAATGAAAATCTACGGAAATTGAGCTAATAAATCATGGACTGGAAGACAGGCGTACTATCAACAAGACTACGAAGGTCGTCTATTAAATATGTGCGTTAAAAAAAAATTACCACAATTTAAAATGTATATTCATATAAAAGGTGACATAAGTGCCAAAGAGAGGATTTATAGAGTAACTCCTCTCGCAAATAACTCGCTTCCCATCTTCTTTTTAAAACTGAACTATTAGGAGGCACTTATTTCAGTGCACGGATACACGAGAAAAAAACAGCAACATATGTTTTAATACTACGTATTTCAGTGCAAAAACTAGGAAATAAGGATAGTCTAATTAGTATACCATGTATACAAATAATTTGTTCAGTTCAGACGAATTATTGAATATAATTTTCTTTAAGAACTTACTTTATAATGATGGGGAATTCGTGGCATGTTCACATTAATTTTTTTCTTTATGTTGTCTTATTCATTACTAGCTCAGGGTTGCGGCCTTCTACTGTATCTGGAACTTGGTTCAACATTTGCATCAATCCTTCCCGATCCTAGGGTATGTTGAATGCGGCGTTTAATGAGGATCCTGTTATATCCTTTATTTGGTCCGTTCATATTGTAGGAGATCTTTCTTTTGCACGTTTTACCTCAATTTAATCCGTGATTACTTAATACTTTGCCCGCCATTTTCTCAAGAATTTTGTTGTTTTCTGTGGCAACATGCCAAAAGAATAGTAGGGTCCTGTATGTTATCAAAAGTATTTCTTGAATGAAAAAGACATTGGTGCGATTTGCGGTCCATGGATACATCTGCCTACAACACCATATTTATACCGATTACCTTTTTTTTTTTTTTTTTCTTATTTTGCTTCATCCATGTTTCCATTCCATACAGTGCTATGGAAAATACTGGAGGTCGCAAAAGAATAATTTTTGTTTTTCTAAGTATTGACCGGTTAATCCGTATCTTCGTTAGATTTTTAGCTAATTTTGCCATTCCAATCCGTCTTCGGATATCTGATTCATATCCTCTGTTATTTGGAATGAGAAAGATAAGAAATATAAACTCGTTGACCTCTTCATAATCCCTTGACGAATTATTTATTATCAAAGTCTCAAATTAATCCGTGCTAAGGACTATTATTTTCCTTTTATTTTTTTATTTTTAATTATCCTTGTATAAAAAAATCAGACATTATAAATTTAAAAAATCCTTTTTCATCATTTTACCGAAAGCTTATCAAACCCTTCTGAAAATATTTAACTAAAAATATTTTTTACCAAGTAAGGTAGATTCGATGTAAAAACTTACCTGAAATGCAAACATTATTTTATGAACCTTCAGTTATTTTTTTGTTTACAGTTATCAACATTTATACTATAAAATTGTTTAAGCACTTCCCACAGCTTTTCTTCTTCGTGGTGTTTTAATAAACTGAGTTTAAAAGTACCCACCTACGTTATTTTTTTTTTGTCTTTTTTCCCTATTTTCACGTCATTGGTAATTTCTTTTCTCCGAGCCAAACAAAGCGGAATAACGATACGAGATGTTCTTACCAGACATAATATTTTTCTTTAGAAACTATGTTGTCAGATCATTAACTGATAAGGCACGGTGTTGGGATATATTCACATGTTCTATACTTAATGTAAGGCGTGACACACACACTGCAGCTACATGTATCGTTTAATTGAAAGAATTGTTTCATAAAATATTCACATTGTCATACAGCTTTTTCGTTTTAACTGTATTTTTCCATTGCTTTACCATGCGAATGAACCTTTATTGTTTTCTTAAAAAACAAGTATGTTGTATAAATAGCAATATACAGAAGATGAAATAGGACGAACTGGTATAGAATAGGGCCTTAAAACAACAAAAAGAAAACCTTAGATTCAAAAACAGAGAAAGATCACATACAAATTAGATGAATGAATAATTTATCATAGCTGGCAGAAAGAAGATGGTCACTACTAGGTGGAAAACCATGGGATAGATTTTGTTCAGTATTCGATCGAAAGTGCTGAGAATGTTGGTTATGAATTCCAAATATACACTTGTCTGCTATGTTTTGGTACACATTGGTATTTTTTTTATATTTATGCAAATTAAACTTGTATGTAGAATTACTCTACGGTACAATGTTTATATCATATACAGCTAAAGGTTTTGAGTTCGATTAGTGTTGATGACCTTAAAAAAATATTTTAATATTGAAACCCTTCATATCATTGCTTTCAAACTTTGCAGTTTGCATTGTTTCTTTAACTGTGCATATCGTTGTTATGTATTGGAACATATAAATTGATTGGTTCCTAGTAAAAAGGTTATATTTTGCGTGTTTTTCTTCCGTTTATTTTATAGAATCAATAAACATCACGTCAAATCCAAGTTTTTGATATGTAGATCTACTAAAGTATCCTCAAGATTATCCTAATATGTCGTGTTACAAATGTATTAGTGTTTGAACGTGTGAGTAAGATACATAAATAACAAACGAAGTGGGGAAAGACGCTGCATCTTTTGGCTTAAGAACTTGTAGAAGTAGTTTAGGTGCAATTCTACTTAGTTATTTCGGAACGTATTGAACAGAATAAAGATGGCCACGATGGGTGGCCAACTTTCAATAAGAGAAGGCACTAAGAAAACATTTATTATGGAATATGATTCAGAGTCGCAAATAATTATGGATAAAATGAAAGATGAATCTTCTTAGAAGAGATATTTTTATGTCAAATTTATCTTGAATAAATTGAAACTTTTACTAATTCTGATTATTTAAGAAAAATATATACTTTAAAATTCATTTTCTATAAGTTCGTGTGGGAATAAAATTGTGTACGACGTGCCTTACTATAGAAAATTACAAATCCTCTCTCGCCTAAACGAGTAGCGAAACTAACATTTGGTGAAAATGTGTTTTTCCATTATTTCGCTCACGGGTATATAAACCTGAATCAGTCTGGACGATTCTTACGATTTCTTCTTCGCATTATTTTGAAGTACCCTTTAAGAAAAACGAAAAAAATAAAAACATTGTTTCAACAGCGGTCGGCATACTTATTTTTTTTATATGTAGTTTGTAAGAAATGGAAAAATACAAAATATTTTATTATAAGATTTAAAACTATATCCACATTTTAGGCAACCAAATTATTAGAGTCAAACTTTTTTCGAATAATTCGCCGTAATTGATTGTAAATACACTCATACATGCCATCATATCATGAAATCTTTGGGGTAGCCAGAAACGAGAGATCTTCATGCCTTTTTATCCATACATACTCGTACAGCTCTCGCCTCGTCCACGTCCATACATCTCGTTATAGAACACACACTTATCCTCAAAACTTTTCTTAAGACTTTGTTTATATTTTTTCAACCAACGTTGCTTAATCATTTTTATGGATGAAAATCACCATACTGTCTGGATAAAAATATCATTCATATCCAAATCGGACAATTTCATCTTGCTTCACTCTTCGTCTCATTTACACACGAGTCAATATAAATATTGAAGAGCCGTGGAGACATTGGATATCCTTGCTTGACAGCTTTCTTTATACAAAACTATTCTGCCATCTGTTCAACCACGCTCGACATGTGCCGTGTTTTCCTCGTACAGGGGCTCAACTGATCTAAAAGAAATGCCGTCTACCGTATACCTGTAACTTTTGCCTGTTCACTCGATCGTACGCTTTTATGTTATAGGCCCACGAATGGACAGGACTTTTTTTTTCTCAAACATGATTGCTGGAATAAAATCTGATTTCTACATCCTCGCTCCCAAAAATGCACCATGCATATTCCATACTCTTCTGTTACCTTATGCACACATTCAATCATCACTCTTCTATGCGGTTTTTCTATCAGTTTTTCTATCAAGTTTTGAGTACAAAAGAATGATAGCGCGATAATTACTGCATTCCATTACTGACCCTTTTTATATAATTTATTAAAACATGTTTGATTTACTTGTATAATTTAGCAAATATTGTTTATGTAAGTGGATATACAACGACCAGCTTTTTGAATTGCTTTTATGTAGTAAGAATATTGAAGTTTTGTTTGATGTGTATTCTAAACACTTCTTTGCTCCTTAAATGTCAGTCATAAAACCAAAAAGCAGGGTAAAGATTACACTCGACCCGCGGATCACAGGTTGCGAACCCTTTTTAGGGAACTTTTCTATTTTGATATGTGACGTTAATTCCTATGGATAAACAGTGTTATTCTTGGGTATACACTCTGTCAGCATTTCGAGAAGCCTTATTTGATATTCGTTTTTTACGGTGACTGAATGTTATTTTGAGTTTATTCGAAAATGTTTCCCTACTTTAAACATTTTTATTTTGTCGATGGATTGTAACTTTTCGAGCGTGGTTTTTTTTACTTCGTCTTTGCTTTATCGAAATTTTATGTTTTTATAACGTACGAATGCTTATCCCTTTTTTCTCCCCATACTCGTACATTATTCCAGATTGCTCTATTATTTTTTTCCTTTTAAGGGATGACAGCGGTTTTGTTTACATCAACAAGTAAAATTTATTTTTTAACTAAATCTCCTTTCAACTTTTGTCAGTTATTTTTTTATGCCTTACATTTTCCTTCTTTAATATATTTTGAAAAAAAAATTGTAAAATTAAAATAACTTTGTCTATCAAAATATAATTGTGTAAACATTTATATTCGTGGAATGTACGAATGTATGTTAACATTTATTGTCGTGGAATGTACGAATGTATGTTAACATTTTTAGTCGTGGAATGTACGAATGTATGTTAACATTTATAGTCGTGGAATGTACGAATGTATGTTAACATTCATAGTCGTGGAATGTACGAATGTATTAACATTTATAGTCGTGGAATGTACGAATGTATGTTAACATTCATAGTCGTGGAATGTACGAATGTATGTTAACATTCATAGTCGTGGAATGTACGAATGTATGTTAACATTTATAGTCGTGGAATGTACGAATGTATGTTAACATTTATAGTCGTGGAATGTACGAATGTATGTTAACATTTTTAGTCGTGGAATGTACGAACGTATGTTAACATTTATAGTCGTGGAATGTACGAATGTATGTTAACATTCATAGTCGTGGAATGTACGAATGTATGTTAACATTTATAGTCGTGGAATGTACGAATGTATGTTAACATTTATAGTCGTGGAATGTACAAATGTATGTTAACATTCATAGTCGTGGAATGTACGAATGTATGTTAACATTTATAGTCGTGGAATGTACGAATGTTTGTTAACATTTATAGTCGTGGAATGTACGAATGTATGTTAACATTTATAGTCGTGGAATGTACGAATGTATGTTAACATTTATAGTCGTGGAATGTACGAATGTATGTTAACATTTATAGTCGTGGAATGTACGAATGTATGTTAACATTTATAGTCGTGGAATGTACGAATGTATGTTAACATTTATAGTCGTGGAATGTACGAATGTATGTTAACATTTATAGTCGTGGAATGTACGAATGTATGTTAACATTTATAGTCGTGGAATGTACGAATGTATGTTAACATTTATAGTCGTGGAATGTACGAATACTATCATTTCTTAATATTGTTTTATCATGATTTGCAAAACCGGTATCTAACCTTAGTGGTCTAGTTGATTAAATGCCTGTCTTCCAGCCCAGAGACTTCGGCTTTGGTTTCCGTTGAACTCTTTTTTTTTTAAAGGATTGAAGTCTTGTTTTTACTTATAGCTTCTATAAAATATTTCTGGTTAAATAAACCCTCTAGATTCTACTGTTTTCAATGTTTGTACAGGTTTAATACAACACACTAATACAAAACCGTTGTTTTTTGCCTCCTTCACAAAACCAACTATACTTTTAAAAATTAAAAACTTAAACTGATTATCCCTCAACACTTTTTTTCTTGTAATATTTCTCCAGCATTTATGTTTTCGACAACTTTTTTCATTTCTCATTCCAGTTGACCTCCCACGGACTGGGAATATTTTATATTTTCCTTAATTCGTCGCTATATACATTAAGTTGACATTGCAAAATAAAACCATGGCAAATTATCAACAATTCGGTCTTGTTCTTATCCTTTAATAAGTAAACCATCTGTCATCTTAATGTTTCATAACAATGATGAAATAAAAAACCTTGTCTTTAATAAGTAAACCATCTGTCATCTTAATGTTTCATAACAATGATGAAATAAGAAACCTTATCTTTAATAAGTAAATCATCTGTCATCTTAATGTTTCATAACAATGATGAAATAAGAAACCTTGTCTTTAATAAGTAAACCATCTGTCATCTTAATGTTTCATAACAATGATGAAATAAGAAACCTTGTCTTTAATAAGTAAACCATCTGTCATCTTAATGTTTCATAACAATGATAAAATAAGAAACCTTGTCTTTAAAATGCTGTTAAATCTGCTCATCTTATGTATTTGAGTTAAATTGCAAAAATATACATTTTATCAATTTTACTTCAACGTGGCTATGATATTATAATGCGATATCTCGTGATCGAGTATGATTTTCAGCCATCTGGTGAATGAAAAACTCCTGAACGTGTATTGATTTATAGTGTACAAGCTGTTGCGCTTCATTAAGCACACAATCTTGGCAAATCAAAGCCAAAGGTCCGTTAGTAAGGAGATCAATGTTCTAAAGACCATCAGCAGGTGTAATGTTCTGCAAATTTTCATTAAAGTGTATTTTATAAAGCGTTATTGTTATTTTTTAATATTATGTAATCTACAAAAAAACTTGAATACAGATGTAAAACGGTCTAAGAGTTAAACCTGTCCAAAATGTAATCCGCTAAGAATAGAACCAATGAATGCTAACGTTGGACCACGGCCGCGGACATTGCAGACGACCTGGTTATGAGTATTTTGGTAATTTATCATAAAAAATCCATAAATACTGTCGATTTTCAATTCAAAACACTCCAATTTATATGGATTTTAAAAATCTAACGGTTTTATAATTTTGTATCCACAGCGAATCAGCATTCTTTGAGTAAATAAATAAAATATGTAGAACTTTCGAACCGTTTATTTTTTTATTTTCCTAATAAAATATTATTGAGCGTTTAATTTATCTGTCTTTGTCCTTTTTTCGTAAGTAAGAGGCCAATTGGCGAAATAACAATTCTTTACTAGATTTTATTGAAAACTTACGGTTTTTGTTGCGTAGTACTTTCTTTTCAAACGAATGACATTGTCATACTTCCGCGATACTGATGATCACAAAAAACATATGTGGCACCTGTTCTTAGTGTTTCCATGACATTTTGAGGTACATATTACGTTCTCGTTGTAATAATCTCAGTCGTTATTTGTTGTGTGTGTCTCTTATATGATTTCTTCACGGTAGAAATATGTTTCCACATAGTTGATAGATGTTATCAAATTTACTGAAAATTTTACATAACAGATAAAATTAGTTACCTTTGTTTACGTAAATATATTATGACATTTAATAATGTTTTACGTAGCAAATAAAAAAGTGCAATATCAAATTAATCTTCAGACCATATAGAAATGTCCGAAAAGTGGTTGATTCATTTTTTCAGCAAAAAATATTTAAACGCGAATAAAATCACATTTCTTCAATTAATACCATATGTAAAGTATTCGCGAAAATAGCTTACTTTGATCAGTTATTTTCAAGTCCAAGTTTTGCTGCAATATTGTTGGAACCAAAATTAAATTTTGAGTAGCCACTGTTGCCAACGAAATGCAAATTATTTTTATTTAGTGATGTTGATTGAACTTAATTATATTAGAAATAAAAATGTTTGTTCACCGTGTGTATAGACTTGTTAGTAAATTAAGCCAGTCTTGTTTCATAATATTAATTTAAATTAATCAAATAATTCCTATCAAATTTAAGTATTCCAGGAGCTGATAGAGTAACTTTTGATTGTTAATTGAAACACCTTATTTAACTTCTAAAAAAACCATCTCCTTAAACATTCAAAATAATTTTGGAATGTTCAACAGTTTCTGTGGAAAGTTTTGAAAAAAAAAACCATAGATTTAAAAGCGAATGATAACTTCGCTGGCCTAGTTTGTAAAACCTACTTGTCTTCCAACCCGGGGTTTGCAGATTTGACTCCCATCGATATCCAGATTGAAAAAAGCTTTCTGTCTTGTTTTAACTAAAAGTTAGTTTAACACCTTGTTGAATGCTTTTTGAGAAAGTTCTATGACAATATTTGGAAACAATGGATCCAAAATAAAACGATGAAATGACAATTTCACCGCTTAAATTTTATTCGAAATCTATTTTCATTATTCGATGAATTACTGAAAAAAACTGATCTGTTGAAGAACATGTGCTTAAAGCCTCAGAAACTATGATCACACCACTTTCTATCGTGAAAAATTAAGTCATTTGAATGAAACAAATTGCCCACAATACATGTATTGTCGCTTCTATATGGCATCGTTAACTAACCTGCCACCCTTAACATACATATCTCCCCAAAAATGTTATGCGTCTCTCCAATCACTACTACTAACAGACAGGCATAACATATGTTGATTCTTGACATGTTTAGATCATCGCTCTTCTGGTTGCTGGTTTTATGTCGTTAGACTAAAATCATCTACCAGCTGCTGTAAAACTTGCATTCTCATTGGTTTTTCTTCACCTTTCCAAGCCATTAATATTAAAAAAAAATGTTTTGTTTATTTTATTTTCATTTATTATTTCTTTATTTTTATTTATAATTTTTTTTTTTGACTTTTTTTCTGTTTTTATGCCACACAAAAACTTAGTAGCCTCTCAACCAGCAAATGGTACAAAATATTTAACTCCTGACTGATTGGTTGGAATAGATTATCGTAGGGCAATAAACCGGCCAATTGTACCTTTGTGCGTTGAAGTGCCAGATAAATAAATTAGAGTGAGTAATTTTCAAACTCAAACTTTTGAAATATTCTTTACATAAAACTGTGAAAAAATAGAAATATTGGATCCAAAATAAACCAACGAAACAAACCGCTACCAACAGATAAAAATACGAGGTACGAGTATAACTATAGGACAAAGAACTTCCCCCCAAAAATTTAATTTCAAAGTTATAACAACAAATTTTAATACCAACATAATATTTCATCTGCAATAACATCTTATCGGCTTCACTTGGCTACAGGCTTGGCTTTAAGATATATCTCCTGGAAAAGTTGTTGAAGACTTGAAACTAAGTAAACTTTGTTCACCGTCTTTTACTCTGGCCACTTAAAATCTGGTCTCCTGAATTAATTTAGTGCATAAACATTTCGATCGATGATAGCACTGTTTGCTAGGTCGAGTAGACAAATATAATTAATTACTTGAAAAACAAAATTCCTTGAGCGACGGCAAGGACTAAACACAAAGTTTTTCAACCTTTCAAGTAAATTTAAATAAACTTATTAATGCTTAGTCTCAGAATCTCATTAAAATAAATCAAATTTAAACGACTGTTTAAAGTTTCGATTCTTCTGGGAGAAGAGAAGAGTGTACTTACTAAACGGCTGTTTATAAAATACGAGTATTATTATTTACATTAAATAAAAGGTTACTTTTATTTTAATAAGTTTGATTTGAATTGCAATGTCCTTTCATTTATATTGCTTCGTTATATTTATCCCGGTACTCGAAACTAGAAATCAAATTATTTTTTGAAATACTCATATTACAATAACGTTATCATTTTATCGAAGCCGTCAACAAAATGGTGATTGCACTTGCAAATGGGTTAAAAAATATATTTTAAGATCATTCCTACAAGTTAACTGGACATTTATAAATATATGCGTTTATAAAAAATCCGTATTTATTTTTATTTATTAACTCTTTGATGTTTCCATTTCTCTCTGACGTGACTTGATCCACTTTTTGGGAAACATTGGCGTTAAGTAAAGGGGAGTTGCAAATTATTCCCTTGTAATCTCCGGTGTTCTGCTTGTATAATACTGAGTGACCGTCTGAGGAAATGACACACAAAACACTTGTTTCAAAAGTTTGTTTAATTTAAGATAATGTTTCTTTAGGAATATTAACCATTAAATACAATATTGTTTGTGTTATATTTTTTATTTATTTCCCACGTTAACTAACACTAAAGTTAACTTGCGGCCAGCGGGGAATGGCAACGTTGATAACGTGCTTGAATTATATGCCAAAGGTTGACATCCCGCGCTGTACTGCTCTATTTTTTTCTCCATAGGTTTCCGTATGAATAATAATTATTACGACATGTATGTTTAATAGGAGATCTTTATATGAGTGAGTTCGGTGTATATCCATGGCTTTATTCTACTCAGTTTCTGCTGGGCATGCTCGGGTATAACTCCTTGAGCGTAAGAAAAGATCTGCGTCTCCTGGTATACGTTGTCAAACTCGTTCGAGGAGTTGTGAACTGTCCAGCATTACTACAAAGATTAGTGTTTAATGTTCCTAACAATTACACTAGACCGCGCCGGCAAGAACTGTTCTCAATAACATACGCAAGAACGGGTCTTCCAGCCGCTATGCCAGTTGGAAGGGCCTCAACTCTTTTGAACGGGACTGCTTCGGATATTGACATATTTCATATCACATTACCAAAAGCAAAAGTAAATTTTCTTCTTAGATTAAGTGCGTTAGAAAGCACTCATCAACATACTTAAGTGACTGAAAATATATGTAACATATGTTTGTGTTTTCGATACCTAAACGGTAGTCAGCACTTGAGCTCAATGCGTGTACTCTTTCAGAAACGGATTTGAACTTGAGTCCACTTAGTTTTATAAAAACTTTACATAACCTCTTACCTTGATTATTGAAATGGTTTTCATAAACTATGAAAAGAGTATGTCAATTAAATTATTTCTAATAAATAAATATAAATATCAATTTATTTAATACCTTAAGTTTATGACTGTTGACAAAAATAAAATCAAATCAAAATAATAAGTTTGTGTGGATTACAGCACTGTATACTTTATCCAAGAAAAATATTATATTCGTATATTTGAAATGTGTTAATATGCGAGGGGTAAAGGACAAACTTTATTCAGACATCCTTTATACAAGTATACCCCTCTGTATTCGTATTGTAACAACATGAACAATTTTGTCAGCGCCTGGGTGAGCTTGTTCAATTCTACCTACCTAACAAACGGCCATTGAAGAGGTTGCGTCAGATCAGACTTGGTCAGAATCAAACCGCCTGTTTTAATGTTGGGCGAGGAGGAAAACCACTTTCCTAATTGTTGAAGAGTGTGAAAGTAGTTATCCGACTAACACTTCCAAAAATATTGCAAAACCTTCAAGATATGTTACAAGCATAAACAATACAGTATTTTGCACATTTAAATTCTTGCTACGGAAACGGGTCTACATTTAAATACGGCTTATAAAAATGTCATCTGGTTAAATTTTTAATGTGACACAATTTTTTTTGCAAATAATAATCAGATTGTCAAATTCTACTCCCTATCCGTGGATATTAACGAAGGGTTTACGTAGTGAAACTACGAATTAACCGTTTTTCAATAATTCAATTACCGAAAATTATTAGTTTGAATTAGTTGAATAATGGTGCCATGGCCTAGGTTCATTTCTAAAGTTAAAAGTGGTTCAAAATCTCAGACTAAAAGCGGTTCAAGTGCTCAGAGTAAAAGCGGTTCAAGTGCACAGAGTAAAATCGGTTCAAGTGTTCAGAGTATTTTAAGTTCAAGGACACTAAGAGTGTTTTGATTTTAAATTATTTGTATAATGATGATACTTAGCCATGATTCGTTTTGATTTTCGAAATGAGAAAAATTTAAAACGTTTCTACAGAGCATTTATAAAGCCTTCAACGTTCCTCAAATTGAAATTAAATATTTCAGTATAATTTTCTTGTCATTTTTAATGAAATATGTATATGTAAGGCGCACAATGTAGTGTCACAATAAAATCACTGGGGGGCATGAAACAACTCAGTAGTAATCGCTATTTATAGTGTTTAGCTTAAATATGCAGGTTAAGCCCAATTACGTATAAAACTTAAAATCAATATATCATGTACAGTATAAAACAACAAAATAAGAAATAATCATTTAGCCGAATTATCTAATTTTCATTACTAAGGAAGCTCCATATGGTTTTTTTTAAAACATTATCTGAAATGTTGAAGATGTTAATATCCGAGACATCATTCAAAAGGGGTAGCTCGCGAAGCAAAGGAAATACACTTGGCATGTTACTCCTATTTATTTAACCACCACAAGAAAAAATATTGGCTGTACTATTTTCAATATTAAGATGAAATCAGCAATTAGGTAGGATTTTGTCAGTTTTTTGTAATATAAGACTCGAAACACGAGTTTTGAATTTGTATATTGGCGTTTGCAACTACGAAAATGCAACACTTGCTACTTGCACTTGCTTACCACGAGCTAGCACTGTTTGCTAGGTCGAGTAGACAAATATATAGCAAACATGGGGATATCTGTTTTATTTTAGATTATTTGATATAGCGATGTTTCTCGTTCATTTCGATAATCTTAAGAGCGCTTCTTAATTAGCTCGAGAGAAAATAAGAGTTGTTGATAGACACCAATGTCACTAATAAAAGAGCCATCTTGTTATCTAGCATATAAACTACAAAGAAACATGAATTCTGATGTAAAATGGCCTAACATGAATACTACCTCTCAGAATACCTTTGCTATACTAGCCAAGAATCTGACCTTCATATTGCTCTCTCCATCGGGACTATAAAATGCACGCAGGTCATTTAGTTCTGTTATGATGCATCACAGAAGGTTATCTGGACTACGTTCACAAATATTGTTAAGAGGATATGATACTCAATTCGCAGCTCTAATAACGTAGGCAGAGATGAATGTATTCTATCTTTCATGCAGGTCCGGTGGTACTCGTATATGCTCAACCCAACCTTAACTAAGCTTCCATAAGTTCTGCATGACTCATTTCGCCACCAATGTACATGGTGTGATAAATTTAACTGGATAAATGATACTCGCAAGTAATCTTAGCACTTGGTAAATGCTAATTTTGACAAATGATTAATGGAAAAAAATGAACGTGGATGACCACTTTGATACTAAAATTGTTCGAGATAACGATGATTTTTCGTCTTGAAAATCGATTTGCATACACCTGATGTGAAAGAATCCTAGTGAATATTTCAGGAAAATTGCTCGGCCATTGTGAAGATCGAATCCTTTATATTTGAAAAGTGACATTAACTCATCGTGCAATGAGCATAAATTGACATTTTCAAATGCTTACTGCATTAACTACTGTAAAGTTTTATCTGAAAAGCGCACGAATGCTAAGATTTACCATCCTTAGAAAGTTAGTGATTCGTTCCAACAGCTATGTATAGAAAAGTAAAACTTCAGTGGAAAAACATTTGAAATGAGTCAAATGGATGCCTTAGAAATGCATGCACCAAGATGAATACATGACAGAATACGGAATGAAGTGATTAGAAATGAGTGTGAACTTAAGACTGATATGTTGAGTGGGATAAAAAGGAGCAGAATGAGATGTTTTGGAAATGAAAAACAAATTAAAGAAGAAAAGTTAACAAAATAAATGTACAGTACAAATGTGAGTGGGAGGCGTGGTAACGAAAGACCAAGGAAAGTATGATTGGATTAAATAAGTTATATTTTGAAAGAAGGAAATGTTAAACATCAGAGACATCGTAGGAATTGTATGAGAAAGTGTTTGGATGTAGAACAGGCGAAAGATGTGTGTCGCAATTTGAAAGTCTGGTGCTCTCTTATCTGCTTACCCCAACAGGGAAACGGCATGATAGTATGTATGTTTGAACATCCCTTTGGCCGTATGAGGACGGCTCGATACATTTTTGACACATTAGCCGTGAAGCATGTCCTTTAAACGAAAATTAAATATAATTTAAAATATGCCAAATGCAACTTTCAGCTATCAACAGAATAACATTTATTGATACAGCGGAGCCGTCAGACTTGACACTCAACGGAATAGAGAGAATCATAATCTTTCATGAATTCCGATACCTCTTGAACAATTCACGTTTACGAGAGATACGTCTTTCAGTGTGAATTCAAATTTTGATCTTCATATTATACGATTCAACAAATGGCTCGTGATTTCGCTTTAATGACATAAGTAAAACATATCTACTGGACTCATCTCCGTTACGTTTTTCAGTGAATAAGTTCTCTGCAACTAAATTTAACGGGCCTAATGGAATGTCACAGGGCAAGTATTCAACTTCACAAAGAGTTTTATTACTAGTTGAATTATCTTCAATTATGCATGACTTTGAAAATTATATTATTTCTAGTTTTCCCGTAATAACATGCGTAACTGGCTGCTTAGGGCAGCTGGTATTAATTCGTTGAAAAAAAAAACCGTCGTTAATGTGTGGAAAGATATCACCGACTAAGAAAAGTATCAACTTCTGGACGCAAAAATTTGAATCTGCCAAAAAATAATTTGTATGCCTATCAACAAACTCACTAGAAATTTTAGCGGCTGATAAATTGGGTGTTATTTATAATAGAACAATTGTATCAACGTCGAAAATACCATTTTTATAATTTCTTGATTTTGCCATGTTGGGTTAAATGATGGCCGACGTTTCTAAGGTATTGCAACTTTGATCCTGTAGAGAGGTCAAAAATCATAATTTAAGTCAACTCAACACGGCAAAACCTCTGAAAAATATCGTGAACTTAAAAAAACATGATTACCTCCTTTACACACAAATTTTTCTTGCGTTTTTCCCCTTCAGGACTTAATTATTAAACGCAAAAAATTAAATGTCTTGCCAACCTTGTTCCTGAGATGTTTTCATTTATTTGTTAATTAAAATAGCGAAATTCCTGATGAAAACCATTTTTGCAAAACTAAGGAATAAGTGAGCGTGTTTAGGTAAAATTCAGAATTTTTAATCTTTTTCCTCTTTTCTTAATTAAAATACACAAAGTCTTAATGTTCTGAAACAGTTTTGGAAGTAAATGAAACAAAAAGTTTTTTTTTCCTCTTTAACGTTTAAAGTATTTTAAAATTATTAGATTAAACCTGATGTTTTCACGAAGATCACTTTAATATAGAGATGCGTGATATATATTTTTTTTAAATATTGTTGAATTATAACTAAATCTTTAAAGGTTTTACCGAATTTGTAAATTTAAATTCGTTTTTGGGAATTTCATAGTCAAAGTGTCAATTTAAAGAACTCATTTGTTCCTAGGTACTCAAAGGTGGCAAAAATGACGATATATCGTCGTCGTCGTTGCTGGGCCTCGTAGTCGAGGATCCCCTCACCATTCCAACGTCAATTCAGTTGGAAAACGAAGTTGTGCCTTTAAGGTTTCTTCTTTTTCTCCTCATTAAGTGTATAAGCCGTTGCATACCTACAAACTCACCGACCACATCGGTGCATTGGATTCGATGACATACCTGAAGGGAGCTCTTTGGAGCATAATGGCAGATTTTCCCCCCTTTTTTTAAAGAATAGATATGAATGAAGTCATACGTATACTAATACCCCCGAATACTAAGCGCGAAAAATGCTTGGGTCATTTGAGGGGAGTAGCGTAGCGCGAGGTTCGAACCGGCTATCTTCTGCACGGAAGTCCAGAGCGTTACCACACGGCCATGCACCTCATAAACATAATAGTATATCGATATCCACCTTGACATCGAAGTAAAAAAAGGACGTGGCAAAAAAAGAATGAAAATCATATCAATGCTCTCAAGATGCGTACACTTAAAATACGTAGTGTCAACATATGAAAGGAGACGGAGCAAAGACATTACAAATGAGAGCATGAATAAATTAATGTTTTAAGTAA
>OX463850.1:15753960-15811122 GCA_949825065.1 Odontocerum albicorne
AGGACGTGCTGATGATTTTGATATCGACATCGTTATCTTCGTTTTAGTTGATTCTGCGTTACTTCTCGTACAGAATCATCAATATAGCGGATTGCTTATTTTTATAAGTCATGATGATCTTGATTTGTAGTCAATGCGTACAGACTCAGGAATGCGGATATAAATCGATAAATGGACCGTGGGTAAATAAATAATACAAGTCTTGACAGCTGAATGAATGACAATACTAATCTGTTTATTTCTCGGCGTCCGAGTAATTTATACCAATGAGTAAATACATTCGCGATATATATCTGCCTTGCTCTAACGCATGGACTGGCGGTAGGTTAATTATTTATATTTGGAGATGGCTAGCCAATTTGCAGACGCTGTAAATAGTAAATATTGTCGTTGTTCGTAGTGTGTAACAATCATTGAATTCTTCATCGGTCATTGCCCCTGTATGTTTACTATCTGACAATAATTAATTTAAATAATTGTGTTTAACAATTATTTATTTATTCATTCATTTAGGTAGGTATTCCTACATAGCTCCCTTCCTAGTGAACGCAGAGGGCGCGTGCCTTGCGTGAACGTTAGGTTCCGGTGCATCTGACGTCGGGCTGGTTATCCGTTTCCCGTGTCGAAGTAGGTACGCGGATAGCATCAGCGCGTGGCGTTTTTTCCTAGATCTGTCGGTCAGATGGGTGATGCGGAAACGGGGGGTAGGCTTGGTCGTCTCTCACTAAATTTGAATTGTCTGCGTGCTTGGTTGGTCTTGCGTTGATCGTCGATGATTGCTTGTGTGGATCAAGTTGCAGATGGCGTCCGCGGTGGAAGGTGGATCTGCAATTGCTTGATGATGGTGATGATGTTGTAGATCAAGCTGCAGATGGCATCCGATGTGGAAGGTTGATCTGCGGTGGCTTGATGGTGATGATGATGATGTTGATCAAGTTGCAGATGGCTTCCGATGTGGAAGGTTGATCTGCGGTGGCTTGATGATGATGATGATGATGTTGATCAAGTTGCAGATGGCTTCCGATGTGGAAGGTTGATCTGCGGTGGCTTGATGATGATGATGATGGCGGAGATCAAGTTGCAGATGGCGTCCGCGGTGGACGGTTGATCTGCAGGTGCTTGATGATGATGATGGAGTCTGCGGTGCTCGTTGCTGCAGCGTGGTTGTAGCGTGGTTGTATCGATGTTCGTGGTTGTATCGATGTTGTAGCGATGCTTGTCTGCTGCTGCATCTTGTCGGTCAGTAGTTCGTCGAGGGAGGCAATCCTGTAAATCGTGTGGCTGATCGCCAGGACTGACCTCACGTGAGCTGACGTCGGGCTCGTCCAAATCAGATGTAGTGTTGTATCTGAGTGACGGCTCTGGTGTCCTTGCTGGCGGCGTGCTTGACTAATTCGCCGGGCAGGAGAATCTTGACGGTTGTCTGGATCTCTCTGCTGGTGATGATGCTCATCTTGTTGTAGTGGGCGAGGCGTTCGAAAATCTCGTTGACGGGACTGCTTATGATGTTCATCGCGTTGCTGCTGATGATGCCGGTGTCGGGTTGCACTTGTTTTGACATTGCTGTCGAGTCGGCGATATTCGATATAGTCGGAATACGTATTCGTAGCGATGTTCAGTTTTCGTGCGGGTTCGGTTTTCGTGCGGGTTCAGTTTTCGTGCGGGTTCAGTTTTCGTGCGGACTCAATGTAGCGATGTTCGATATAGTCGGAGTATGCGTCCATTTTTCGTGCGGGTTCACTAATGTAGCGTTGTGGCGATGTTCGTTTTTCGTTCGGGTTCACCAATGTGGCGATGACCAATGTGGCGATGTTCAGTTTTCGTTCGGAGTCACCAATGTAACGATGGTGTAGTTCGTCGATGTACGTGTTCGGTTTTCTTTCGGGGTCACCAATGTAACGATGGTCGCTATCAGTGTAGCATGTGTCCTATTAGGACGTGCTGATGATTTTGATATCGACATCGTTATCTTCGTTTTAGTTGATTCTGCGTTACTTCTCGTACAGAATCATCAATATAGCGGATTGCTTATTTTTATAAGTCATGATGATCTTGATTTGTAGTCAATGCGTACAGACTCAGGAATGCGGATATAAATCGATAAATGGACCGTGGGTAAATAAATAATACAAGTCTTGACAGCTGAATGAATGACAATACTAATCTGTTTATTTCTCGGCGTCCGAGTAATTTATACCAATGAGTAAATACATTCGCGATATATATCTGCCTTGCTCTAACGCATGGACTGGCGGTAGGTTAATTATTTATATTTGGAGATGGCTAGCCAATTTGCAGACGCTGTAAATAGTAAATATTGTCGTTGTTCGTAGTGTGTAACAATCATTGAATTCTTCATCGGTCATTGCCCCTGTATGTTTACTATCTGACAATAATTAATTTAAATAATTGTGTTTAACAATTATTTATTTATTCATTCATTTAGGTAGGTATTCCTACAAAAGGAAAATTGTATAATAGTATACAGTATAATCTGGTAACAATACACTATAACCATAAAATTGTATTATAGTATACAGTATAATCTGGTAACAATACACTATAACCATAAAATTGTATAATAGTATACAGTATAATCTGGTAACAATACACTATAACCATAAAATTGTATAATAGTATACAGTATAATCTGGCAACAATACACTTTAACCATAAAATTGTATAAAAGTATACAGTATAATCTGGTAACAATACACTATAACCATAAAAATCTGTCTCGTGAAAATTGTATAATAGTATACAGTATAATCTGGTAACAATATACTATAACCATAAAATTGTATAATAGTATACAGTATAATCTGGCAACAATACACTATAACCATAAAATTGTATAAAAGTATACAGTATAATCTGGTAACAATACACTATAACCATAAAAATCTGTCTCGTGAAAATTGTATAATAGTATACAGTATAATCTGGTAACAATATACTATAACCATAAAATTGTATAATAGTATACAGTATAATCTGGCAACAATACACTATAACCATAAAATTGTATAAAAGTATACAGTATAATCTGGTAACAATACACTATAACCATAAAAATCTGTCTCGAAAAAATTTTTACTAGCTTCATTTACCATTAAAATGTATTAAGTACTTATGGAGTTTATTCCTTAACATTAATAATATTGTTTTATTTTGAATCCATAAAAAACCAGAATCACAAGCTGGATTTATTTTTAAAAACTATTTTCAAATTGGTATCCCATAATTAGAAATTCGAGAATTGTTCCTCAGGGATGTATGATCCTTAATCGACTCTCTATGTTATACGCCTTTCAAGAAGTTCAAAATATTGAATAACATTTTTAAATAATACACAGAGGCTGGCGTAGAACATATGAATGCAATTTTAGTCTACCGTCTTGCAATTCATCTCGCTTGCAATGAACGTCAATGCATTTATATTTATTTGGTTTGAACTGTTAAAATATACGGTTATAGTGATACATCGGGTTATTTTATTGTTATGCAATTTTGTTTTATTACAACCATTTGAAATTTAAATTAATAATAAATGGCCGGAAGCATTACCTTTCTATCCTTACAGTCAAATTATATATTTATGTTGTAACATTTTTAATCTGTAAATAATAGTAAGTTGGAGCGTCTTTGAGGAGAGTTCGCTGTTCAAACGACGCTGTATAAATTGACATTTAGTTTTTATTAATAATTTTTAGTTTTATTTAAGTTTAATTTCATCTTATATTTAAACTATAAACAATATATTCTCTTTAACACCACTTATGTACAGTAAAAACAATAATTAAAAAAAACTTTTTTACTGGAATAACGGTTTTTTAACCTACTTTCTTAACCCTTCATACTTTTCTCATACCTCCCATTATTTTTTTCTTTAATGTACTTTTTACATATTTAGTATTAATTGGTATTTTTATTTTATTATTTAAGAAAATTGCCTAATGTGTTGCCAAGTGACATAATAGACACACGAGTTTGAATACGTAGCTATTAAAAATAAAATCATAAACAAATAAATATCCGATTTTCAATAAAGTAAAAACACATCAATTTTGTATTTAACAAAGTTTTTTACTGTAATCAGCTATCAACAGCTGTTAGATTTACACTCTCAAGCACTTGCATAAAAAGCGACTTAAAAATCATCATATCTTTCATAATCAATGACATACATAGTGTGTTTTCCCTGTTCCCTATTATATTTTTCTTTTCCTGATTCTTCCCATCCAAACTATTGGTTTTGTATATTTTCTGTGCATTTTTTTTATTCTCTATTTTCAATTAAATTAGTTGTGTTTGATTGATTAAATTAGTTTTTCTGTTTGAGTATAATAGAAAAACTTTGATATATCAACCAACAATTGTCATAATATGTGTAACTCCTGTCTGGTTGGTTGGAAAAGATAATCATAGAGCATTAAACCCACCGATTGTGCATCTGTGCAATAAAATGCCAAATAAATAAAATATATGATAGAATCATACATTTCTAACTCACCAAACATTGGTTTCAATAAGCTTTATATTTTTCGTCAAATTTAGTATTACTTATGAAATAAATAAATTCCTGTTTTCCTGTTTATGAAATGAGTAAATTTCCCTCAGGACGACTAAAGAAGGCATATAATTAATTGGTTTGTATTTAAAATATAATAATTCTTCATCATGGCCTAAAATTTAAGTCTCCCGAATATTTATTGTTCTAAGAAGCAGCTCTGTCTGTCAGAAATTGGAGCCACCCCTTTTTTCTTCTTCTATTTCCCGCATCACACCGGAATATCACGGATCACGTGCTGGTATAATTGTGTCCCGAGGGTACCTCATCCCCTGGACCAATATCTCTCAACCTTTTTAGTCCTTAGCACTTTTTTTCACATGATCCTTATTTTTATCCCTTTAATCTTTATTTCTACCAGAAATTCGTTTTTTTTCTGTGAATGTATTATTTTTTTTATATAAACAATAAAAAGACAATTTATTTAGCGCCATTTAGAAGATAAACTCTCCTCCAAGGCGCTCTATCTCAGGAATCAAACCCACCCTTATTGAAAGAATAAAAATATTTATATTATAAATTACCATAAGTATTAGGATATGAATGAAGTGGCTGCTGCTATTAAATGGTATACTTTCCTGCATTTATAAGTTAGATAATTTTTTATTTATTTTTGTTGTGTTTATTTACTTTATAATTTATTTTAATCAAACACTGTTTATTCCACTTTTTTGTGATGGTATAACCCTACCGGTTTCAAGGCTTTCACTTCATCTTCAGGAGAGCGCAAACAAGACTAAATGCTGTTCGAACTGGTACCAATATACACGCTTCAACGGTTGGAGGCTGGGGGGTGAGGGAGGTACGGGACAATTTCGGCCAAGAGCGGAGAGATTTTTCGGGAAATAACTGTTCAACAGATGTTCCGATCGGTGTACTGACTTAGAAATTTTTAGGGCCTCTTATCTGTCCAATTTATTTCCGTTACCACTGATATGTAAGAATTTGGCATCATCGATAGAAAAAGTATGATTCTCACGGTGACAATGATTAGCCATTTCAGAATAAATTAGAGGATTTGTTAAGGCGGATTTGTGTTCACTTGTTTGCTCTCCCCTGAAGATGAGATGAAAGCCTTGAAACCGGTAGGGTTATACCGTCACAAAAAAGTGGAATAAACAGTGTTTGATAAAAATAAATTACAATGTCTTTAAACCTCCACAACGTTAATGCCTTAACTATAAACAATTTATTTACTTTATCTTTAAATATAAAAACGTTTTAAGAATCTTTTAGTTTATCGTATATTTCTGCGATTCCTTGTGAATTTATTGCCATTATATATGTTTTTCAATTTCTTTCAGAAAATCTTATTCTTACTGTTAATTTGGCCGTAGAATATATTTTGGCTTTACTCATTTCGACATTTGAAATATGTACTTAATTTCTTCCATTCGCGTTCAAAGCAATATATAAATCTTTCAGTTTTTTTAAACCCATAAGAAATTTCTTTTATATTTTCTCTGAAACTGAACTATTAGGTGTACAAATAAGTTTCCGCCGTTTTTTATAAAAAAATGGGCATTTATTGTGAAAGAACGGAACCTCATGTTTTATTCGAAGTAGTACCCATCGCTTGCCACTACTTTTCCCCATCTTTCTGTCAGCATACGAATACCGCGTCAGTCATCATCATCATCTTTTGAGGCTATCCACGAATCGACTCAATTTTTGGTATCTTCATATGATGTGAAGTGCTGCTCAGACAGGCCATGCGTCATCGATCAAAACAAGTGGTAATCAGAAGGAGCAATGTCTGGTGAATACAGCGGGTGGGGTAAAACTTCTCAATTGAGTGTTTCCAAATAGGTTTTGACCGGTGCCGCAACATGTGGACTAGCATTATCATGCAGGAGAATAATTTTGTCTGTCTGGCGTAGTAGTGGGCGCGCTTTTCCTCGAGTGCTCGACTCAATCTCATCAATTATGTTCGGTAGACAGCCCCAGCAATGGTTTCATTCGGTTCGAGCAACTCATAATACACGACACCAAGCTGATCCCACCAAATACACAACAAGAGTTTTTTTCCATGAATATTTGGCTTAGCCGTAGATGTTGAAGCATGACCAGGGGATCCCCATGATTTCTTCCTTTTTGGATTATCATAATGGATGCATTTTTCATCACCAGTGACTATATGGTGCAGAAAACCCTTTCGTTTATGCCTGGCAAGCAGCATTTCACATGTGGAAAATTGGCATTCAAAGTTTCTCCGTGTCAGTTCATATGAATCCCAATTTCTTTGTTTTTGAATCATTCCCAATGATTTCAACCCATGTGAAATTGCTTGTTGAGTCACTCCTAATGTAAGTGCAAGTTCTTCTTGCGTTTGGCACGAATCTTGATCCAATAATACTTCCAATTCCGCGTCTTCGTACACTTTCGGCCTTCCGCTACGTTCTTTGTCTTCGATGTCAAATTCACCGTTCTTAAACTTTTGAAACCACTCACGACAACTTCTCTCACTTAAGGCAGCCTCACCATATGCTTCTACAAGCAATCGATGCGCCTCAGCTGCAGATTTCTTCAAATTGAAGAAGTAAATCAAAAGTTCCCGCAAATGACGCTTATTCGGCTCAAAACTTGACATTTTCGAACACAAAAAAATATGTTATACTGATAAAAATTCACTAATATTTCAAGGTCATGTTGTTGACAGATTTCCAACCTTACGATAATGACATTTTACATCTGACAATTTTAACCATAACTTACTGGTGGCGCCAACTTTTGTCAAACGGCGGTGACTTATTTGTACACCCAATATTTAAATTTAGTTTTTCAGAGTATATTCAAGCAATTTTTTTTAAAACTTTTTTTTTTTAATAAAAAAATATCAACTTGGGCGTCTCTTTATATTCTTGAAAGATTTTGTTGCGGATATTTAACTAGTACGAACTTAATATTATGTCCCTCTCGCTCTCTTTGCCAAATCCAAAAAGGTTTGTAGGTCGATAAATATACTCGTATAGTTTTTTTTCTCAATAAACTATTTTTTCTCATTTTATGACGAGGATAAACAATCTATGTTCGTCCATGATTGGAAAGACGCTGAAAATATTCGACAAGATAAGAGGAGTGGCGGGGCAGTTAAGGGTATTATACAATTGAGATAGTGTGTGAATTTGGCGTCTATTTCTCATGTTCAACCAGTTCAGCGCCTAGATCATATTATAGTTGGGAAAAAAACACTGTTCCTCAATCCATGTTGACGAGCATTGTAAATCGTAACGTATATATTTTCTATTTGCTCGTATCCTTTTATTGTAAAACCTCGGAAAAGCAGTTATTAAATTGTATGTTAGCGAAAGTATGGTCTCATCAAATTTTATTTCACTCCGCCTTGTTGACACGATGAGTAAGTAGACCAATTTATTTTAATAAATTTATAGATATATTATACAATGTATATAAAATATCCTAGTACTAGTTTCTACAACGCCATAAATTCAAGAATACAACCTCTTTTATATCATACTCGTATCTGGAAAATTTATGATATACCCAATTCATAAACTTTTATCTCCAAAGTACCAAATCATTATCATTCTCCACAGTCACTCCAAGCTGAGATACGAATATCTTAATTGGGTAATACTTTGATTATTAATGTTCGTTATATTAAGAATGATAAATTAATGTAAAAAATATCTGACTATCAGCTGAAACTTACAGGTATTGTATCCCCGAATTTTATAATGCTAAGATATTAAACTAAGTTTTCGAGCTCCCTTACCGACAAACTAGTTCACCTTTTGTTTCCGTCAACGGCGCTGTATATGTAGAGAGACAAAAACTCAAAAGTATCTTTACTAACCTAATAATGAGGTAGAATTGTATTCTTTTATATTCACATTAAATGAGTTTCTTTCCTTTGAAACCAACATCACCGATTTTACTGGGTGAACTTGAGGAAAGTTTGCTCTCTATAAATTGTCCTTTTTAAAATACTAACCATTACTATAAATTCGTGTTAAACTGGGCATTTGTATGCAAATAAACTAAATAACGTAAAATAAAGTTTAACCAATATCTTATACAGTACGAGTACATGCAAATTAACAAACATTTATTCTATTTTTTATCATTTAAGCTTATGTAAGTGTGACCCAATAACATTAAGCAAAACGTGTAATATAAGAGAGAGAGAAAAGATAGAACTCTAAAAGTAATAACCATTGAAAGAATCATCATTAATACTTCCCTATGAAGTTGCTCAATTATGGATATTAAGTGTACTAATGAGTTCGATCCCCAATTAATCCACCGACGTATAAAGAATATTAATATCGAAATATTTGTTCAACTAGATCATTCCGTGTGCGGTTAGTGACGCTTTCAATACTCAATTCAAGAATATGGCACCGAAAACAATAGTTATTGAAACGAAAGTTTATTAATCAGTTAAGTTCGATCCCACCCACCGCCCTTACTATTATGGGGAATAATATATGTTGTCTAAGTAACTTTCTTTCTTCTTTTTCAGTCCAATCAATCTGCTTTAGTTCATCAAAATAATGCCTCGCAGAAGATCAAACTTAGGTCGTCGTACTCGTGGAGTGAAAGCAATAATTGCAAATCAAACTGAGGAAGAACGGGCATCAGCGAACGAGCGAAACAGACAAATAATGGCTCAAATACGTGCCGAGGAAGCAGCAGAGCGACGTGCAGCCAGACTTGAGGATGCACGGTTGCGAGCACGGTGATCGCGTTCTGCAGATTCAGATCTGCTTCGTTCTCAACAGAATGCCGCCCTTGCTATTATGGGGAATAATATATGTTGTTACAATCCAACGCGATCTACACTAGAAGATCGAAATCTTCTTTTTTTTTATGGGCGTGACGTCGCATAGTGCCTAAAAAGGAACTGCCCAAAAGGACTCCTTCTCCGGTGGCGACACACCTGAGTGTAAAAAGAATAGACTTGACGACGGACTTATGGTCCGACATCACGGGAAAAGTGAAATAACTTGCTGCGCAAACGTTTTTTTTTTCTCTTATAAAGTGACTTAAGGCCTGTATTAGAAAAACCCAACAAGTTGCTAGTACTTTCACAGAAAATTTCAAATGCAACTAAACTATCCTTTGACGCCACTAGATCAGAGTAGCCCATCAGTCCAAAGATGGGCCGATGTGAGGCTGAGTGGAGTTCCCATAGGAAATTACGGATCTAAATGGCCGCAAAATTGCAACAGGGCGAAGGGATAATATTGAAGCTACAAAGTTTTCCTTTGAAGCTCCAATGACCAGAAAGAACTTATCAATTAAGAAGTGTTCACGTTTTTTCCTTTCCAATAACCAAGCATATCCATTGAAAAATCACACGCTAAAGCCATGGGGAAAATCCATATTCCATATACGTTTATTTACATACTTGCACTTGAACAAACAAACAAGTATCAGTGTGGTAAGGTGACCAAAGTTGTATACATTCGAACATCTCCATTTATACATATATGCAATTATTAATTAACGTACGATTATTATAAAGGTATTTTCTTATTGAATAGATGTATTTTATGAATTGTAAAGCTTAAACAAAAAACCAGAAGTTTGATTTTAATAATATTTTTTTATTACATTTTATACACTTTTTTTTGTATTTTACATGTTTTTACTATAATACAAATCAGTGTTTATATATCTCGTATCTGTAATATTAGATATGAGAGATGCAAAATAATGGTATTCTTTAGATAATAAAATTAAAAATGGAATTTAAAGTCAGTAATGATTATTATGGAACTAATGTCACCTCATCACACTGATGCACTTGTACGCATGTGTGGAAGTATTGGTTTGAGTTGACGTATATAAAATAAAAATCAGTAAATTAACAGTCCAAATTTTTTTTTTCTTTCTTCATTTGTACTCGAAAATACACAAAGGTGTTCCAAGTAAAGTGGGCACAATTTTTCGAAAATTTTAAAACGCATTTTATAAAATGGTGGGAAAGTACTTTAAATTGAAATCATATGTTTTTTAACGTAACATCAAATATTTTTTTCCTTTTCAATTTAAAGTGAAGCAATAAAATTCATATGGATCTCTTTAAAATAATTTATTCCCCTTCTTATAAACCCACATTAATATTAAATTTCATTGGTAAAATATCCATTTATCATGTCTAGACCTATTCAAATATGAAGAAAATTGAATTGAAAATTTATTTATTTATTCGCCGTTTACAATTTGAAATTTGACATTTTTCTGTTTTCAATGAAAGCTTTTTTGATTTTTGTAACCGAATCCCAAGAACTATAAATATGGAATAAATTGAATGATAAATTTGGAATAAATTCATTAGTCAACTAGCTGTACCCGGCCACGCGTTGCTGTGGCTCAAACTGGTTAAATGGAAAAGAAAGAAAAGAGATAGCACACGTTTCTAATATGTTTAATTTCACAATGCTTTTTTTTTTAACCTGGCGAGTTTATTGCCATGTGGCTCCAACCAACCAGAAAGATGTTTTTATAGGCCCTAAGTGTAAACCAGACTGGAATCTTATTAAAAAAATCTGGGTTCCAGCGGGGATGTACATTCCATAACTTGTGGGTATACAATATTTTTGACGTCTTTCAGCCACTCTCAGCCTATCGCGTTCATTCTATTGAGAACAAAGCAGATCTGAAGCTGCAGAACGCGATCACCGTCCTCGCAACCGTGCATCCTCAAGTCTGGCTGCACGTCGCTCTGCTGCTTCCTCGGCACGTATTTGAGCCATTTTTCGTCTGTTTCGCTCGTTTGCTGATGCCCGTTCTTCATCAGTTTGATTTGCAATTACTGTTTCCGCTCCGCAAGTCCGACGACCTAAGTTTGATCTTCTGCGAGGCATTATTTTGATAAACTAAAGCAGATTGATTGCACTGAAAAAGAAGAAAGAAAGTTATAACAAAAACTTAAAAAATTGCGAAACATTAAAAAAGGAAAAAACACGAACTAAAAAACAAAGAAAAAACAAAAAAAATAACGTGTCGCCACAAAGTAGAGTATTTCACGCAAGCATTTATTTCGTCCGCCGGTGTCGATCGAGGAATTACATGTAATGCTTGCCTGAAATCTCCTGCAAGCAATATTAATGCGTTCCCAAATGGTCTGATGTTTCCACGTAAATCTTGCAATGATCGATCAAGAGTCTCGAGCGTTTTTTTTGTGCCGTTGTGCATTCATCCCAAACAATAAGTTTGCATTTCTGCAATACTTTTCCCATGCTGGATGATTTGGAAATGTTGCACGTGGGAGTTTCAATGAATTGCATGTTCAATGGCAATTTTAAAGTAGAATGAGCAGTTCTTTCACCTGGTAGCAATGTCGCAGCTATTGCAGACGACGCAAGAGCTAAGGCTATGTCATTTTGGGATCGAATTGCTGCCAGAATCAATCTATTTTTTTATTGGAATAAACAAACTAAGGACATAATTTTGAATTCCTTTTTCTGGGGTTACAGGATAATGCAAATACCTGTAGGCCAATTAGTAGAGAGAGAAAGAGAGAGAGATGTGCCGATGAGAACATGCTGACTCAAACCATAATTGTTGTACCTGACTGGGTTGTACCTGAATGCAAGGCGATTGTAATCGCGTGATTGCTGAGCACAGAGTCGTGTTTGACGCTGATCTGCTGTTTAGTTTGATCTTCTGCGATGCATTATTTTGATGAACTAAAGCAGATCGATGGCACTGAAAAAGAAGAAAAAAAGTTATAACAAAAACATATAAAATTGCGAAACATTAAAAAAGGAACCGAATAATATTGTTAAGTTCGTAGACGTCTTTGTTCTTGGCGGCAAGAATAGCTCGTTCACTCAGCTAATCGTGATTTTTATAATTGATTTGAATATTGGAAAATACTTTTTCGACCAATTCTTCTTTTGAAGTCACTAAATTGCAGAATTTATGAGGCAATGAAATTCGTCTTGAGGTCATATCAACCGGCACCTTTCCGTTCCCAATTTCCAGCAATTGATGTGAGAATATCTCAGCTGTTCGATCGTTTTGCAGCTGGACACGCATTTGTCAAATATTTGTCAAATAGGAGTATTGGTAAGGAAATATTTGTCAAATAGGAGTATTGTTAAGGAAATACAGAGATAATTGGAACTAATTAAATGTTATGGGTAGACAAAGAGATAATTGTAACTAATTAAATGTTAAGGGAAGACAGCGAGATAATTGTAACTAACTAAATGCTAAGGGAAGACAGAGAGATAATTGTAACTAATTAAATGTTTAGGGAAGACAAATAGGTAAATGGAACTAATTAGAAAAATCTCCATTTCTACATACGATTTGATAGATTTTGAAATATAAACAGAGATAAAATAAAATTCTATATAAAAAAGATACTTTTGATATTTTTACTGACGTCTTCCAGCCCCTATCAGCCTATCACGTTCATTCTGTTGAGAACGAAGCAGTTCTGAAGCTGCAGAACGCGATCGCCGTGTTCGCAACTGTATTTGAGTCATTAGTTGTATGTTTCGCTCGTTCGCTTACACGACATAGCCTGTAAATGAGCAATGGTTAGTATTGCGTGATCAATTCCAATGCATTTTACGATATAATTTGAATTTAAATGAAAATCAATCGACACATCAGAAACCCACCGCCAAATTGCATTGAAAAATAAGGAAAAAACTTTAAAAAACTAAATGAAAGAATCCGAAACGTCGAAAATACTATGTCACACACACCTGTCAATGAGAAATGTTAAGTTTGTGTGTGTTTCTGCAGAGGGCGCTCCCATTATATCGTCTGTTTTATATGTTTTTTTTATATACGACTGTATACAAAAAAAGTATATATAAACAGGCGCGTATTAGAATGCAACATTCTGTCAAAATTTCAAAGCAATGAAAAATAAAAAAAACAGTTAAAAAACGAAATGAAAGAATCCGCAACCTCGAAAATGCAATGTCACATAACTGTCAATGAGAATTGTTTAGTTTGCGTGTCGCTGCAGGGGGTGCTCCCATTATTTCGTCTGTTTTATATACTTTTTTATATACAACTGTATATAAAAAAATATATAAACATGCTTGTATACGAATGCAACCTTTTGTGAAAATTTCAAAGAAATCGGTGAAGAACTTTCGGAGATTAGAGATTTTCTATTAACGAACATTTACATTTTTATTTATATAGATTATTGCATCTGGATACGTCATTTCAACGAATTCAGACAATATATATGACTATACGAGTACATTGTCGACGTATGAAAGCTTACCTACATTTCTTCCTAATTTATTTACCCTAAATGCATGAGAATTTTTGTTAGGCGTTGATAAAAGCGAAGAAATAAAATGTTTATAGATATTAATTTTTCATGAAATAATTAATCTGTAACACAAACCAAAGACTATACATATATAAAAATTTATATCTTAAGAACTAATTTTATTTATATATTATAATATGTTGTTTATAGTTAAGGCATTAACGTTGTGGAGGTTTAAAGACATTGTAATTTATTTTTATCAAACACTGTTTATTCCACTTTTTAAAAAAGTGGAATAAACAGTGTTTGATAAAAATAAATTACAATATATATTATAACTATGACAAACTTATTTCAATTTCCTACGTGTTATTTTATTTATAGTTAGTTAACACCTACATACTACTCATAATTAGTTAGTTAACACCTACATACTACTCATAATTAGTTAGTTAACACCTACATACTACTCATAATTAGTTAGTTAACACCTACATACTACTCATAATTAGTTAGTTAACACCTACATACTTCTCATAATTAGTTAGTTAACACCTACATACTACTCATAATTAGTTAGTTAACACCTACATACTACTCATAATTAGTTAGTTAACACCTACATACTACTCATAATTAGTTAGTTAACACCTACATACTACTCAAAATTAGTTAGTTAACACCTACATACTACTCATAATTAGTTAGTTAACACCTACATACTACTCATAATTAGTTAGTTAACACCTACATACTACTCATAATTAGTTAGTTAACACCTACATACTACTCATTATTAGTTAGTTAACACCTACATACTACTCATAATTAGATCACAATTCTTACAATTTTAACCTTTAAAGATATTATTTCCTACATGTCATTTTATTTATAGTTAGTTAACACCTACATACTACTCATAATTAGTTAGTTAACACCTACATATTACTCATAATTAGTTAGTTAACACCTACATACTACTCATAATTAGATCACAATTCTTACAATTTTAACCTTTAAAGATATTATTTCACATTAAAGTACATTTTCTTAGAGTAAAATATTCAGAAATTTTCGAAAATTTCTGGTTACAAAGATTCTCGTACCTTTGAAAGTTTCGAAAGAAATCTGATAGCAAATATCCCGCCTTAAGTGTTAAAATAATATTATTTCTTTTAAATACAAAAATACTGAATCAAGTGACTTCGGATGAGTGTGAACTTGGCTGATATATTGAGCAAGATGAAGAAGACCACTCTGAGTTGGTTAGGCACGTGGACACGTGGAATTGATGAAGAAATACTAACAAAAGAAACATTTAGTGCAAATGTGAGTGAAAGGCGTGTGAGATGAAGACCGTGGATAGTATGGTTGGATCAAGGTGTGGGCTGAAAAACATCTGGTGTCCCCGTGGCTGGGTTCGCCCTATATTGGTGGGGTGTATCTTGGCCGAGGGGATGCTATTAGATGAGCCCAGACCTTTTGATAGCTTCTGTATTTAATGTATTATCTGCAATTTATGTGTTTTAGAAGTGTTATTTAAATATAATATGTACATACTATGTTGCTATCAATAAACCTATTATTTATTTATTTATTTATCAAGTTAATGATATTCTGAAAGAAGGAAACGTAGAAAGTCAGAGAAATCGCAGAAGTTGTATGAGAAGGTGTATGGATTTAGAAGAACTAAGAGTGTATGTGAGACAGGAAAGACTGACGCTCGGTCTTCTCTGCCTTCTCTAACTGAGACATGGCGTGATGGTTTGCGTGTGAATTAACAAACATTATCACCATCATGCCATGTTCCTATTGGGGCAAACAGAGATAAAAGATCACTCTACCTATTCTACCATGACTATACACCGATTAAGTTATCAAGTTTGATCTAAGAAAGTAATGTCTACGTTTCATTTTTATTTAATTGATCTTGCGGGTTCAATTAAATATTGCAACTTCCTCACACTTATTATACCCCAAGAGTGCTCTAAAAAATAATGTTAAGGATTTGCTGTGCATTTACAATACAATAATACTTGCATTTGATAAATAGCTTTAAATTTAACCAATTTTGGACATAATTTCAATGAGAGTTAGACCCCAGATGACTTAAACACCTTTTTGTTTGATTGGAATAAACTGCCACATGGCAATAAAACGGCCAGGTTCTACTGTTTACAACAAAAGTGTAATACAACATAAAACGTTAGTTCGTTACGAGAAATGGAAGACTCTTGTGCATGTAATGTTTTAATGTGTGCATGCTGATGTATACCAGCAAATATAAAATCTCTACAGATCAAACCAGGGATTCTGATAGCACTGATTTTCAAGACATTAGCAAACATACACATGAATATATCAGTGTGGTAGAGTGACCATAAGTGGTATAGAATCAACAATTTTTCGTTATATACAATTATCAATTAATATACAATTATAATAAAAACTTCTTTGCATCTTCATAACAAGTATGTCAGTAGTAATGAAGCTTCTTTGCATCTTCATAACAAGTATGTCAGTAGTAATGAAGCTTCTTTGCATCTTCATAACAAGTATGTCAGTAGTAATGAAGCTTAAATGGAAAACGAAAATTTTATTTGTAATAATAATTTTACATTCTTCATTACGTGTATTAATTAAATGCACGCATGCTGCTGCACTTCAACAAATGCGCAATTTTGACCTATTAAACCTTGTGTTCTTATGGCAAGGAATTTTAAGACGATTAAACAGGCAAAATCTGCTACAATCACAATCCAATACAGTCACGTAAACTCTTTACTCGATTATGGGTCTGACATTTCCAACTTAGATCTCATGAAATATGTTACAAGCATGCGAGTATGCTTATAACATGTTTAATGTCGCAATATTTTATGCTTTCTCTCTATTTCAAATAAATTTTCTTTTTCTGCTTATTGAATTTAGAAAAATCCCTACCATATTCCCCTTTTTTTAATAAAGGTTTTTTTTCTGCCTAATCTTTATTAACGATCACATTTCCATATTATTTTACGTCAAAGTATTCGTTCCGCCGACCTTTCTTTCACGTTTTATTCATGATTTTTCCCCAGGGTCATGTATTCCCCGATCTGTCTTCAACAAGACCTAAAAGTATACTCATGTATGTAATATATCATTCCTGCCTCCTCATTCTTAACACATGATTCAAATAAGATAATACACCTCTTTTCTTTTGAAAAATGTTATTTTTACACATTTATTTACGTAATGTTTGTACTTGCGTCAGTATCATTTTATAAATGTGAATTTCAATGTACTCGTATGACAAAGATCTTTGAATATATGATAAGACCAAATAAGTAATATTCAGGAAAAAAAAAACGAAGAAAGTCAGAAAAATCGTAGAAGTTGTATGAAAAGGTGTATGGATGTGGAAGAGGCGAAGGATGTGTGTCGAGATTAGTAAATCTGGTGCTATGTCTTCTCTGCTTACCCCGACATAGAGATAGCGTGATGGTATGTATGTCCATGAATGAATGTTTCGAAATCTCAAGCTACGGTGATAGTTAAGCGTTAAAAAAAGTAAATGCGATATATGAGGAATTCGGCTATTAAGGTAGTATTGTTTCGGATTATGAAAAGAGTGCCCTTCAGTGGTGCAATTGGAGCAGAAGAAGAATGTGTGGCAACTCCTCATATAGGCGATGGATGGGCCCTCTTCTCTCACATAATACATGTTTATATTTTTTAACCCTTTATTCTATTAAAAAATTTCTCCTTTTCGTATTGGACTCTCTCCAAGCTCATTGTTGTATTGTAGTATTCAAGCAACCAACTATTCCTTAAACTCATATATTGAGGCACAGGGAATCAGTATGAAAACTTGATATACTCGTTTAAACTTCCCTTGAATACCAAGTGATTTTGTTGACAATTTTTCTACTTGGTCCAATATATCCGCGAATGTATCATAATGATTTGATGGATCGTCCAGTTTTGATTTATTCATTTTGTTCAACTGACATAAACCATTTATTTACTCATTACATATAATTCTTAATGATAAATAATTACGTTATAAAATGATTCATAAAGAAAAAAGTGTTTAGCCGAAACTCATTATTGTTTAAATAAAACTCAAATATTGATGTCAATATCTAAGGTCCCATTCAAAAAGCACAGCCTGCGGAACAGACACAGACCACTTGGCAAATATTTTTTTCTTATTACAAGCAAATTAATATTCATGTATGTAAAAAGTTGTCAGGAATATAACGCTGTCTATTTTCCAACATGGTTATATTATAACATATTATTGTCTTACTAATGAACTAGATAAGTCCAGAAAGTAAGTGTACTGAATTTTTGTAGGTTACATTTTTTTTTATTTAAACAAAAAAACTACGTGGTTACCGTAGTACATATGTAAGCTATTTTTCGACATAGTCGTCATTCCTCTCAATGCAGGTGGTGAAGCGGGGTATCAACTTTTTGATGCCTTCCTCGAAGTAGTTTCCCGCCATGCTCTCCGTCCACTTCTCCACCTCCTCCTTTACCTCCTCGTCGGTTGAAAACCTTTTTCCACCCATGTGCAGCTTCAGGGAGGTAAAGAGATAGTAATCTGAAGATGTTAGGTTAGGGGAATGCGCGGGATGGTTCAGGACATCCCATTTAAACGAGGCGAGCAGTTCCTTCGTGGCGTTGGCCGTGTGTGGTCTGGCATTGTCGTGCAGCAGGCAGACTCCCTTTGTCAGCATGCCTCTCCTCTTGTTCTGAATCGCCCTCCGCAATTTTTTTAGGGTCTCACAGTATCTTGCAGAGTTGATGGTCTCCCCTTGAGGCATATATTCAATTAAAATTATGCTTTGACAGTCCCAAAACAATTTCGTCAATTTCGTCAGTCACAATTGAAGGTCTTCCGCTCCTCTGATCATCATGCACAGACGTACGACCGTTTTTAAACTCGCGACACCACTTGTACACACTCGTACGATTCATAGCTTTATCACCATATGCAGTTTTCACCTCATTACAAACCTCAACCGGAGGTTTTCCCTTCCAAACGAGATAACGGATGACGCCGAGTATTTCGCACTTGGCGGGAGATTGGATTTACATTTTTCACGAAATGTGTTGTCGCGTCGACACTTCTCAACGTACTGACCTCGAACCGGTCTCGTTGCGGAGGGGAAGGGTCAGGCTACACGGAAGTGTAGCCAACATGTCGAAAATATAATCCATCCGGTCGTGAGAGCCTCAGTACACTTACTTTCTGGATACGCCTCGTATTTAGCAAGTATGTTTTTTTCTTTAATTGTTGAATCAAAGGTCTCATGACCGTTTTTCTGAATGATTTTTTCTGAGTTTTTTTTTATTTAACACTAATTTATATTGGTTGGTAAATATGGTTGGCTATCGTTTAATTTTTCAAAATGACATATTATTACGTCAGTTTTATTGATTGCCAATAAATAAATGAAAAATTCTTCATATATCAATTTAAAAAGTTTTGCAAATCAAAACTAAATTGTTGTTTACTTTCGATATCGTTTAACATACTTTACCCGTATAAAACTTCCATGCTTTACTTTGTAAACATATGTTACTGTTAATTTACCTCGTTTACAGCAAAGTCAACATTTGTACTACTTAAAGCTCACGTGACTTATAATTTTCTTCCGGTGACATGCCCCATTAACTTGCATAAATATTGTTTCTGTAACACCATTTTGTAACCGAAGTCATGTCAAGGAAGTTTCATTATTTTATGGCTTAAAATGACTGAAAGGAGCTAAATAAATATTGTAGAAATGTATTTATTGGCACTCAAGAAAGTTATGTATTTTAGTTTATATGGGGAGTTAAACGTGGATGCGGAGACGGAAAGAAATCAAGCGAATAAATGTTACAGCATTTGCATAGTAGAAATGCGTACACTAAGAAAAATACATAAGGTGACAATTTATAACAAAATTTTATACTAAAGTGCGTGCTACTAGTAGTACGTATGTATGTGCGAGTACTGTTAATACGTGCTACTAGTAGTACGTAAGTATGTACGAGTATTCTTAGTGCGTGCTACTAGTAGTACGTATGTATGTACGAGTACTGTTAATACGTGGTACTAGTAGTACGTAAGTATGTAAGAGTATTCTTAGTGCGTGCTACTAGTAGTACGTATGTATGTACGAGTACTGTTAGTGCGTGCTACTAGTAGTACGTATGTATGTATGTACGAGTACTGTTAGTGCGTGCTACTAGTAGTACGTATGTATGTACGAGTACTGTTAGTGCGTGCTACTAGTAGTACGTATGTATGCACGAGTACTATTAGTGCGTGCTACTAGTAGTACGTATGTATGTACGAATACTGTTAGTGCGTGCTACTAGTAGTACGTATATATGTACGAGTACTGTTAGTGCGTGCTACTAGTAGTACGTATGTATGTACGAGTACTGTTAGTGCGTGCTACTAGTAGTACGTATGTATGCACGAGTACTATTAGTGCGTGCTACTAGTAGTACGTATGTATGTACGAGTACTGTTAGTGCGTGCTACTAGTAGTACGTATGTATGTACGAGTACTGTTAGTGCGTGCTACTAGTAGTACGTATGTATGTACGAGTACTGTTAGTGCGTGCTACTAGTAATACGTATGTATGTACGAGTACTGTTAGTGCGTGCTACTAGTAGTACGTATGTATATACGAGTACTGTTCGTGCGTGCTACTAGTAGTACGTATGTATGTACGAGTACTGTTTGACTATAAATTATATGAATCATGCTGGTGTTTTGATATTTATTTATTATAACTCTAGTATTTCTGTAATCACTAGCACTGTGATTTTCAATTTTATTTGTGAACTGGTGGAAGACTATTGAAGTTAATAGAATTAAGAAAATTGTTCATGGATGGTATGGGCATGTATAATAAAGGAATATAAAAAACGAAACAATTACACAGTACAAATATTAGTGGAAGATGTACTATAGGAAGAACGAATGAAAGTATGGTTGGGTCTATTAGATGTTAACGGTTAAAATCTGAACAATCGAAGAAGCTGAATTAGAAGTTATTTGTATATGGAAAAGTTAAACATGCGTATCGCAATCGAAAAATCTGACGTTCTGCTCTCTATGTCTACCCTGAGAAGGAAACAGTGTGATAGTTTTAATGTATTTACGAGTATGTACATTTTAAAATATCTCTAAGTTCTTCTATAAAGTATCTACGTCCTTAGTTTCCCTAAACTATTTTATATGTGAAAGAATTGTGAATTGATAACTTTTATAACAGGAGTACATAAAATGTGACCTGTGGTATTGAAGTTTTAAAGCAGGTCATGATTACCACTACAATATAATGGTAGAATGAAGTTGAAAGTTGGATTTATACATCAGGATGTTAACGAAGGATAACAACTCTTTTATCCACCAAGCAGCTACTACTTATTTTTGAACATGTATCAACATTTTCTAATGAGGCTTACTTTGAAAACCTAGAGACCTTAATATCACCTGACTCTTATTAGTGGCCAGCCACTGCAAAAGCTCTAACAAATTAACTAAATATAATTCCTCAATTCACCTAACTAAAGTGATGAATGCTCTGAAACCCAGACAATTTGAGCAAACCACGTTTCCAGATGATACGTCCCAAAGACATATTACTGTGAAATATTGCGGAGTCAAACTATTTTAAGTTTTAAATTTCACAAGACGAAGCTTATTCACAATTCCGTAAGACACATTTTGCTCTACCTTTTCAGGCCACTACAACCAGTGAAGCTTTTTAAACTGTTGATGTATCCATATATCTTCTTAGCAAAAGTTACTCTTAATTTAAAGCAGAATGTTTCAACATATTTTCACGAAAAGGACACTTATTTAAATAATTCTTGACACAATGTCTGTTAGATTTTAACAAATTTCAGAATTTCATCTCATATTATTTCTGTAAAGTATTTTAATAAACATCATGTAAAACCACAGTGAAGTTCAAACCGTCTCTTCTCAAGTGACATTAAAATTACTTGACTGTGTCTTCTTTACGACATTCGAGAACAGTGTTTCCAAACATTTAGTCTTACGTACTCGTAAGGAGTATATTGTGTGGTAGGGGGGGGGGGCACATTTTTTTTATTTATTTACACAACACGTATTTGTATGTGTACATAATTTGAAAAATAATACTGAGGGCATACGAGTATATAAGCATGAAAAAATAGATAAATGCTTTTCACCAATTTTTAATTAATTATTTAATAACTCTGTCATAAGTTGTATTCAGTTGATAAGTTGTGAGACCTAATTATTTGTATGTTCTACGTGAGTCAATTCTTGGTGTACTTCATTATTTCGGAAAAATCAATATTTCATCGCACAATGTCCTCTATACGCTCATCAAAATCTATATACACACCACATTTTAGAGTTAACACCAATTCTCACTTCAACTTATTTCGCCTGTAAGCTTAAGTACTCAAACTCCTTTCCCATCAACCACCACGCTCAGATACACTGCCTGAATTTTTCACACCCTTTTACTTTTATTGAATGGAGTATCTCATTGTATTATATATCATGGGTACCAGATGAGTACATTGTCTTTGGCAAAACATGTTTTAACTGTAGTGATGATGAATTTGGTCAGTTGTCTTGTGTGTTCATGTACATATGCAACGAACAATATTCTAAAACATTTTTCTATACTGTTTATCAACTACACAAATGAAGCTTCATCTCTCAAAACACTTTATTCTAGTCTTATCGCTTTTTTTTTATTTTCCCATTTACTTAGATTCGAATATCCTTGTATGTAAGCTCTAAGTCACTCTATTCCAGCCTCCCGCTCTTTCTTGACATTCCTCAGATACATCTCAATTTTAAACCACCAGATAATTGTAGTATTTATTTTACCCCTCCGAGAGTTGGTTTTACTGATATTTTCCTTACAATATGATCATTATTATACTGCATTAAATAATCATGTAATCTCAATCTGTTTTCCGTGAGAAGATCTGTAATGAATGATTCCATTCAACTACTCATGATATATGTGTTTTGAAGCTTTCGCGCTTCTTCGTATCAGTTATATACGGTCTTTCGAAGTTTCGTTTCGTGTGGTTTGGTTTATGTTGCCGACGTTTTAAAAACGTTGCAATTTTCATCTTCAGACTTTGGTCATAGTTGCGAACGTATTGACGAAGATAACTACCACATATCAAATTTTTAAAAAATGTTTAGGAAACACTATTTTTATAATATAACTTTAGGTCAAAAAATATTTGGCATCTTTCGTAAACCATACATCTGTTACCGTTTGTCAGTTTCTAAGTATTGGTCTGAAACATTTGCATTTATTTCTATTATAATCTCATTTTCTATTTCGTTTCATTCTCAAACGCTACAAATGTATCCTTACTATATATTTTTTTATTGTTACCTAAATTTTCCTCCGTAACAAAAGAGTAAGATAAATCACTTGCTTTGGAATTAAATCTAATAATAGTCAATATATAACCTTGTGTTTCTCTACCTTTGTTTTAATCAAGCACTGAATACCTAAGTATATGCTTTTCTCACACGGAACCTGGGAAAAATCATTTGAATTTCTGGTACATGCTACGCGAATATTTCTCATATTCGTCTGCTCGGATCTGCCTTGTCTGCTCATTAAAATAAATTGACTTAGACGAGCTTTATTAGAGGAAATTAACAATGCTGCGCCATATTAATAAACCGGGCGAATTAAAGCAATTATGAAAATTTCAACTGTTTGCTCTGACTGGAAGTGAGCCGGTATAATATACTAACCTCACTTTATAAAATTTATCTTTCTTTTATTTTATATTACATTTTTTAAGTACCTTTGTATGAACATAGGTACAAAAGTAAAATATTTAATTCAATTACGGGCAGTTCCGTTGAGCTTTAAATGAGGAAATTAAATTGAAATAGATCTTTGTTGTCGATATTTCCAAGAAATCGACATTGAATATTGTCGAGTTTTGGAATGAATGTCTATTTACTACAAAGAAAATCTGAATGGAAAATTCAAATGTATTCGAATACAATGTAAATACAATATAAAATGTTAAAACAATATAAAACTTTAATCTTATTTACCAGTTGAATTTACATATTTGTATTAATAAACGTACATCTCACTATCATTTAAAAATTTGCCAATATTATTTTTCTTATTAGCCATTCAAATTGTATTTTATTTGGAAATATATTGAGCAATATTTTTTTAATGTTATGAAAAAGTATCAGATAATTAAATTAAATACTCCTTACATCCAGTTTACCATAAATTTATAAAAATATGAAGAAAACCAAAGATTACTTTCAGAAATAAAAATGATATTGATAAAGAAAGAATGTAACTAAATGCTGATTTTGTCTTGTTTTAACGACTAAGAAACATATATTGAACGCTTAATACGAAAATTGAACAACTTTTTTATTGGTGAAATTAGTTTTTAAAGTTGCACTTTGTACTCATTTGTTGTAGCTTAATTAAATAAAGGAGTCATTTGGTTTTTCCTCACAATTTAAGGGAATTAGAATTGAGATTAGAAATTAGCATATAGTATCAAGTACGGGCTTCGAATTCGATTCTAAGTTCCTCCAACACTAAACATAGAATGTTTTACTTTTATGCTAATGGATGCGTGGTGATCCAGGACGCATGTTTTATGATCATTTTTCATTTGAATATGAGTGGAGTTTATTTTAAATACTAGGCTAACATACTCGTAATGGTATATAAGAGTACTCTTACAATTACATTTTTCATCTTAACATCACAAAATAACTTATGGTTTCACTTTATGTTACATATGTTAGATCGTTAATATAAACATTTTATCCACACGATCGCACTTTGTTTTTGTCTTGTTACGTTGTATCTCTTATATTGCATCTTTATTGTGTCATGTTACCCCGTGTTAGCCTCCCCCTTCGGTACCACGACCCCCGCACCCAAGTGCTGGTCTGCAGTGGACACTAATGGCCCCATACATCACGGTGTTGGCTAGATTAAGGCTGTATTTTTATTTTTTGCCACTTTAAAAATGTTGGGACCCATTTAAACTTCACGCTGTGTCTGGGGACTGACAAAAATTTAGTCCATTATATGTGTAATTTATTTCTTTTTTTCTGCTTCAAAAATTTGTTGTTATTTTTTGTGTAACAAAATTAAAAAAGTGTTTCCTCCTCGATTCTCAACGTTTTTCTGGCAAAAAATAAGTTTCGCTATTGTTATTTTATTAAAACCTACGTATATTTTTGTACTAGAAGTTTTCAATGTGCCCTTTTTGATATATTTTTGCCTTATGTTAACTCGTTCAAGTTTGTAAAGACCGTGGAAAAGTGAATAAAGTATGACTTATTTTAATGCATAAATATGTACTTAAACGATATTTGAGAAACATTTTCCTTTGATGTTACGCACATATTAGTTTTATCGGAACATGAATTCGGTCATTGAGAAGATTGAAGAAGGACCTGACTATGTTATAGGTCCAAAAATGTTTGAAAATACCCCATTTTTTAACGTTTGTTAACAGAAAAATCTTATTCAATGAGATATGCATAATTTGTTTTATTTTATTTAACATTTGGCACAGGTTAAAATCAATTACAGCAAACAAAATGCATCATATCATATGGTATATGAAAAATATGTGAAACTCCAAAGTGTTTCGTTTGATTAACAATTTTCTCAAATTTGCTTTTTAAAATTTTAAGACATTTCATTCTCGAGAGTATTTCGGGAGAAACATCTAACAAAATGTTGTAAAGACTTGATATGCTTTGGTATAAAGAAATAAATAATTATTTATTTTTGTTAGTGTTTTTTAAATTTTGCATGTGATACATGTTTAACTTAATATAAATCAAAACGCATAGTGCCAAAAAAAGTTGATTGAAGTCAACAATTGTAATAATGATTACACACGTTTTCCTTAGAAGTGGCTCAGTTGTGTACAAAATTTGTTAATGAGCAGGATCGTTATATGGAAGATATCAATATTGAAAATTTGGTTCAACAAGGTCGTTCCGTGTGCAAATAGTAAATCTCTTAATAGCTAAGTTATTGAATACGACACCGAAAACAATATTAGTTCACTTTAGCGTAAATTAGCATCGTCCTCATCGGGTTAAATAGACAGAACAGATGTACACTTTATTCTTGTTTGGCGTATGTATGTTTTTCTTCTGCCACGTATTTACACCTTGTCATTTATATTCTCTTATTATTAAGGTGTTTTACTTTTCTCTATTTCTGAATTTGGTTTATTTAATCGTGTCACGTTGTTTTGGGTCTTCACAAACTTATAGTACCGTCTATGCTACTGAAATGTATTGACTAGCTTTTAGTTTTGAATAATTATATAACCCTTGATAAATTCCCGAGAAAGAATTACAATTTCTGTATTCATTTATTTAAAAAACCTTTATGTATGAAAATGTTTTGGAACTAATAAAGTTCTTCATAATGGACGCCAGAATACCCGATGGTGCATGAGCAAAAAATATTTTGGAACCATATTTAATCCATTCAAAACGATTCTCCAGTCATTAATATCCATAAATTGAGAAGGTTACCAAATTACTGGTCCTGAAATATTTTCTGCATTCGCAATTTTTTTTTCAGTGGTCTATTTATTATAGGACTCCGAGCCATGCCTTTTATAAAAACAATACTTCCCTGTATTGAACTTTGGCGTCGCTTTTTTTTTATACTCAAACAAATAAGGTTCATGAAAAATACAAAGGTGGTGATAAAGTCCTTTCAGAACCCTTTTTTTAATAACTTTAATCTTATTTTCTAAATTCGTAACTTTTAAATCGATTTGGAATAAAACTAGGCTTTTTTCTGTATTTAAAAATGGTTCGATGGTTGACGTAACTAACGGATAGATCTATATCACCTTACTCATCTCGTATTTATGGTTCGATGGTTGACGTAACTAACGGATAGATCTATATCACCTTACTCATCTCGTATTTATGGTTCGATGGTTGACGTAACTAACGTATAGATCTATATCACCTTACTCATCTCGTATTTATGGTTCGATGGTTGACGTAACTAACGGATAGATCTATATCACCTTACTCATCTCGTATTTATGGTTCGATGGTTGACGTAACTAACGGATAGATCTATATCACCTTACTCATCTCGTATTTATGGTTCGATGGTTGACGTAACTAACGGATAGATCTATATCACCTTACTCATCTCGTATTTATGGTTCGATGGTTGACGTAACTAACGGATAGATCTATATCACCTTACTCATCTCGTATTTATGGTTCGATGGTTGACGTAACTAACGGATAGATCTATATCACCTTACTCATCTCCTATTTATGGTTCGATGGTTGACGTAACTAACGGATAGATCTATATCACCTTACTCATCTCGTATTTATGGTTCGATTTTTGACGCAACTAACGGATAGATCTATATCACCTTACTCATCTCGTATTTATGGTTCGATGGTTGACGTATGTAACTAACGGATAGATCTATATCACCTTACTCATCTCGTATTTATGGTTCGATGGTTGACGTAACTAACGGATAGATCTATATCACCTTACTCATCTCGTATTTATGGTTCGATGGTTGACGTAACTAACGGATAGATCTATATCACCTTACTCATCTCGTATTTATGGTTCGATGGTTGACGTATGTAACTAACGGATAGATCTATATCACCTTACTCATCTCGTATTTATGGTTCGATGGTTGACGTATGTAACTAACGGATAGATCTATATCACTTTACTCATCTCGTATTTATGGTTCGATGGTTGACGTAACTAACGGATAGATCTATATCACCTTACTCATCTCGTATTTATGGTTCGATGGTTGACGCAACTAACGGATAGATCTATATCACCTTACTCATCTCGTATTTATGGTTCGATGGTTGACGTATGTAACTAACGGATAGATCTATATCACCTTACTCATCTCGTATTTATGGTTCGATGGTTGACGTATGTAACTAACGGATAGATCTATATCACCTTACTCATCTCGTATTTATGGTTCGATGTTTGACGTAACTAACGGATAGATCTATATCACCTTACTCATCTCGTATTTATGGTTTGATGGTTGACGTAACTAACGGATAGATCTATATCACCTTACTCATCTCGTATTTATGGTTCGATGGTTGACGTAACTAACGGATAGATCTATATCACCTTACTCATCTCGTATTTATTACTATTTCTAGGAGCTCGCAATTGCAAAACTTCTAGAAATGTTTATAAATAATACATTCGAATCTTATGTGGACCCGTATAATTGATGAGCAGCGTGGCTTCACAAGAGACTGGTCTATTGAGTCTAATATGATGGTCTTTACCTGATTTGTCTCAATGCGACTAGATGGTGACAATCAGATTGATTGTTCGTACCCTGATTCTTTCAAAGCCTATAATCACGCCAATCACAAAAAAAAATATTTGGAATCCTAGGGAACTTACTAAGGCTGCTATCAGATTATCTCACTGAAAATAAAGTAGTTTATTTCTCAAGGAAGCTACATCTTCGATTATTTCCATGCTCACTTAGATGTTTTCTGGAGTCGAATCTCGGACCTACCTTAGTTTTATTAATGATGTATTTAAAATAAGTAAATAAAATCCATAATTCTTATGTTTGCTAATGACCTCTAAATATTTTTTTCCGTACTAATTTTTATTTATGCTGACGGCTTACATATCACTCATTCAATATTTATTTTGCTAATTTTTCCTTTGTTAAGTCTTATAATTTAATTTGATTATTATGGCAATAATTTTATTAAACTAGCTTTAATACTCTTTAAATAACATTAATTTAAAAAAAAGCCAAATAATTGTTGGCAACAACCGGAATCAATACATGACTTTTCCATTAGTTTTGTGATTCCGCGCTTAAAGAAAAAATACACCACACATGTATATAATATATTTGTCCAAGCAATTGTATCTAGACTATTGTTGTCTTATCATCGTTCTCTCTTTCTCTGCTATATCTCTCAGTCCCATGTGTGTTCTTTTCGATGCCTAATTAATTTCCTTTATTCGTCTTTTCTGCCAAACAAAATACCGCTGATTACTTCTGATCTTTTGTGGGGATATTTTTCCTTATTTAGGTTTCTCTGGTTTTTTGGAAAAAATATCTCTTTTATTTTCTCCATAATTTTTCTGTAATCGTCTTATTTTTCTAAATGGCCTTTTTTTCTTTTTAAATGCGAAAATGTTTGAATTCAATGATTGAACAATAATAAAAGAATTTTATTAAAACAATGGGAGAAAATCGAGATATAAAATTATCAGTTACAGTGGAAAATCGAGATAAGATGGTGGATAAAAAAGAAAAATTGAAAAATGCACTTCACGTGATTGAATACGAACGTAATGTTTTTATTTCGCTGTTTGAAACACACGTAAATGTGTTTTCTGCCGAAAGTATTTGTGTTGTTGTATTTACTCGTAAATTCGTCATTATAATATAAGTGATATTTTTAAGTTTATGTCATTCCTAAATCGATATTTGTGGATTACGTGATAATATGTTACTATATAATACATGTTTAAAAATTTATGAATATTCATTTTAATTTTTAATCTAAAAAATATTTTGAAAGAAGTATATTCAATGCCTGATTAAATATGTTGCATGCAAACCTCATGATTTTCTTTAATAACCTTATTATTATTATTATTATATTGAAGTGTTTATTCTCAAATCCCTTACAAAGTTTCCATATCTCTTATTTCTCTTCAACCTAAGAAAATTCTGCTGCAGCTGCAGAATATTCTTGCCGTTTTTCTTGGAATTTCAATATCGTTGCTTTCGAAACTTTGGGATTTCAGGAAGCCCATAATTTTGACGTTATGTGTCAAAATTATGGGCTTCCTGAAATGCAACGGTTTGTACATAATAAACTAATCTAAGTTTAGGCGTCTCCCATCCACAGTATGGCCAACAATCAACCTCGAGCACGATCGTTTGACGCTCAGCGTATCCATAAAATTTAGTAAATGTGATAAAATATTATTATTGAATGATTGTGTTATAAACACCAGTCAAACAAGCTTGAGTATTTCAATACCTGTGAAAATGAAGAATAACAATTTTAACTCATTTTTATTCACCTTTTTGCTTATAAAATGAAACACATATTATTTTAAGTTTATTTACTTAACTTTATATGGATATACGAACTGTCATAACGTAACATTATTTTTATTAAAACCCGCTTCTTCTACTTTAATTACAAATCTTGACGTTGAAATTAACAAAATTTTCCTCATTTATTTTGATATGAGTTGCACTTTTGTAAACTTAAATGGGTTTAAATTTCCGACTTATATAGGGGGCTGTTTATATTTATAAATTCATGGCACCTGACATTTTAATGAAAAATCATTTCTCCTGGGATATCAAAGTTAGCTTCTTGACATTTACCTTTCTGACTTTGTTTAATTAAAAGATTTTGCTTTCCGTCGTTGACAAAAGAACGTACTCGTAAATTTTATTGATCAAAGTTTGGACTAGAAATTAAATTAAAATATTTTTTGTTTTTGTTGACAAAACACTTGTATTACAATATTATTTCACTCTTATTACTTATTACACTATTAGCACACTGCTTACATTATTTTTTTGAGAAACCATCTTATTTAGAACTGGGGCAATTAACTCTTTGAATTTTTTTCTTCCTTCACGGTACAGATATCCTTTTCTGTTTACGCTGCGCTACTCTGGAATCAACCCTTTAATGGTTTTTGAAACGCATGCAATTTATAAAATTTAATAAATGCTTCTATAATAAAAAGGCATCAGAAGAGGTGTTCTCATTTGTTGCCTTTTTATTTATTACTAAGTCGCTTTTTCGTCAATTGTTTGATTTATTATTTCATGTTTACTTTTAAATTTAATTCATTAAATATGGTGTACCATATAAATTTGCAATCAAAATAGTTTAACATTTCAGAATTTAGTATTAACATCTGAATGTAATACTTTTAAATAAAATATAATCCTGGAATGCAGCAGAGGTTGGCACATATTAGTCTCATAATAAGATAAAAATCCTCCCTCAAAAATCCCCTCCCTCAAAAATCAGGAGGGGTCGAGAAATCTAAACAATGAAATCATCCTTTCCAAAAGGTTAGCTGAATTAAAATTCAGGCACAGGTTCATTAGGGTCAGCAAGGCTCTGAAACAACCACCTACTATTCCTACATGTTGAATTCACAAGGTACCGTTATTATGAAAGAAATAAAATATAGAAGACATCTAATATCGTATGGAAAAGACTCGGAATAAAAAAATATCAAAAAAACACATTGCTAACGAATTTGATATCAGTGAATTCGCGTTAATCTTATTTGAACTTTTCAACGTATTATTCATGAACGTATTATTGTACGAGAACATACACATGAAAGTTATATTGTTTAGTGAGTGTGCTTTTATGAGTTTGCCGTGTATTGTTTTTATGAATCATGGTTTATGAATCATCCCGATTTTCGAAGTTTTGTCAACTTTAAATTTGCATTAATAATTAAAAAATTGTATGTCGCAACGTATTTCATCATCATAACCATTACCTTATTCGTCCAATAAAGTACGCTGGAATGCTTAAAGATGCTTCCATTAAGGTCGGGCTCTCCACGTCCTCTCACGTTATGTCGTAACACCGGCGTATGATGAAGTATGAGCGTCTGATGGACGAATCCGTAGCAGGCTATAAAAATGCGCAATTCATTTTTAACCCTTTAATTTAATTTTATTTAAACTTGCGCAAAACTCGAATTTACACAAAGTAAATAAAAAAGCAATTTAGTCATACTACTAGACTGATTGAACAATCTTAGAAATATGAAACGTATATACTATATGTAACACATTTTCATAATAAACGAACAAATACAAAACATACGCTCACGTTTCTTCGTACTTTTGGAGATTTGTGATCGCACGGTGTTAGAGCCTCAAATAATCCCTGCGTTTACTACCAGCTTTAAGGATACGAAAAATTCTCGAGGCTCTTAGTTACTTTGAAGGAAATACAATACGTTTCTTATACATATTCATAAAGACTCAAACAAAACAGAAAGACCTCAAATCCCTTTAGATTCACCTGTATAACCTTATTTCATCCGAGAAAGATTTACGAAGACTTCTTAGGAGGTAAAATATTTTCATACTCGTATATTCTTAAAATTTAAGAGAAAAGTTATATTTCGTAAGCCCCATCTTTCGCCTAGCTCATCTCATTTTCATATATTTGGTTTGAGTTTGGTGTTTTTTTTTAAGTGGCGGTGTTGTGAAAAGAACGTTTTAAATCTCATTTTTAGTATTCAAAAATTTTAAACCATCAAGAAATGTTTTTTTAGCAGTATTTTAAAATTGCAATGAATTGACTGAATTCAAACTTTTCATGAATGAAAAGTTATACGTAGATGAAAAATCTAACTTATTAATCCGTATATGATACCTCCGTAGTTCAGTTGGTAAGATACCTGGTTTCCAACCCGGAGATTGCGGGTTCGATTCCCGTTGGTTTCTTTTTTTGTTTAAATAGGTTCAATTTTCACCTCTTTAACAATTTTGTAGTTGGTTGTAAGATGTGACATTTAATTCATCAAATTGTACCATATACAACAAAAGTGTAGTATAATGTGATACAATATTTTTAATGAACATTTATCTTGGTCCTCAATTAAAAACTTTCTTCACCTTTGCGCACTTGCTTTTCTGCCTGATCATCATCAATTCGGGACGGAATTGCAGGCTCAGCAGCGAAGATTTCCATTTTGCTTGATGTTTGGCTACCTCTTCTTCCTCCACTTAATCCCGTTACAGCCTCTTTTCACACAACTGCTCCACATTCTTCTTTTAAATACTTTTGTACTTTTAATTTAGCTTTTTAGGTGACCTTCTAGTATTCTTTCTCTTGAGCTGGCCTAAAGGAAATCTTATTTCAGCAATTCTTATAATAAAGTCCAGATACTGCAACTGAGACTTATATTCCATTTGTCGTATGTCTTATTCTATCAACGTGACTTGCTCACTACCATGATCAGAAATTTTATCTTGACTACCTGGTTTCGCTCTCCAGTTTTTTCATTTCATTCGCTTTTTTTAATAACTATGTATTATGAGTCCGGATTTATGTGCATTATACCTATCCTCTTTAATTCATGCTTCGATCGGAATAGTCATTCGATTTTCTTACTCTACAAATTTTTCCTATTTCGCATGATATTGCGAGCCTCTCTCAAAGACTGATCAGCTTGGCTGGGTTTTTTAGCTTAACTCACTTGAAGAAAACAAATTACGATCCGCAACTCAGTTGATCTCAGTGAACTTAAGTTTACTTTTACTTTGAAACCAGTCGATATTAGTACTCGTCAAATATAATTACAAGAGCAATCCCGTGTATCACTTTACAAGATTATCTTTAGGGCTGTATAAAATTACTTTGAAGTGTCAATATTCTTCCTATATAATTGCTTTATAATTTTTTTGCTACAATAGTTCCAGGGTCACTTTTTAGAAATCCATAATAAACTCGGAAACTGGTGCAGGTTGATGATTTCTGTTATCTGGACAATATGTGTACGTGTGGTGTGCGAGTTGAAACGCACATTAAATAAAACGGTGACGGGAAACAAGGCACTCAATGTAATATACAACAATAGCGCTATATCAAAAGTAGCAAAAATGATAATACACAATAATGTGTTGGTGGATACTTTGGCGTATGAAAGTGAAACTTAAATTTGATAGAAAAAGGATAAGAGTAAGACAAATGGTGTGGAGATGCGTGCACTAAAAAATTGGAGTATCAATCTATGAAGGAAGGCAGAACAAAGATGTCAGAAACGAATGCATGAATGAAATTGAAGTATTAAGTAAGATGAAGAAAAGCGCTTTAAGATGGTTTGAATTTCTGAAGAGAATAAATGACGAAAGAATGACTAAGTGGGTCAAAGTGAGCATGTAAGAGATTAACCGAGGAAAACATGACACTAATGGACTAGATTTTAAAAGAAGGTAAAGTGAGAAGTTTGGATAATATTATAGAAGATTTTGCGTGACGAGATATACGTGTATTATTGTGGAGGAGGTGAAAGGTGACCGAAGATAGAAAATAATGGAGATCTGTTTTTTCTGCCTACTCCACAAGGGAGACGGCACGGTGATATAAATGTATATATATGCAGAATTACTGAAATAAATATAAAACACTTGATTTGTTTTCTTCTACTATGTTCTTATTACGCATTTTAACACATACTCCGTCCTCAGGTGAGTTTATTCAACTAAATTACATAATACGTACACTATCCATAGTCTTATGAGGAATAGAGTAAAAAAAGAATACATTTCATTGTCTACTGTATTCTTCATTATACTGTTGATTATATTTGTACAATAATTTCTTACTCTATTCTCCATAAGACCATGGACATTTAAAGTAACATGTAATTTAATTTAACGAACTCACATGATACAATTAATGTTGAAATGTGCATTAAATGTATGCAAAAAATATTGATGGAAGAAAACAAAGTCAAGTGTATTATTAACTGTAGTGCATTTCTTTTGTATTGTTATAATTTCTTCAAGCAACCAGAAAGATGTTTTAAATTACTTAAGTGAAAAACCAGAATGAAAACCAATTTTTTGGTAACATCAGAAAAAGCACCCAGGCATCCAAAGATACAAAACAAGTTTCTTACGAACTAGGATCTTTTTTACATTCAATGCATTAATTAACACGTATTAGAACACGTAAAGAAAACGCAGATGAACTCAAATTATATATAAGAAATCTTCTTAGATAGTGATCTCAATTCTGAGATCATGATCATCGTGATCATTAACCATCCCTCTCCTACACAAACGATCTTATGTACTTTGTAGTTACTCCTTAAATAAAGAAGTAAAAAAAAAACCTTTCTAATAGGTGCAAATATCATAGTAAATATATTTATTTAATCCTTAAAATGGCTAAAACAGACGCAGACACATTTTTTCGTGACGATAATTTGCATTCTATTTTATTACACTTTTGTTGTATACACTACAACCTGGCGGACTTTTTGACATGTGGCAATCTCTTCCATCCAACCATAATTGTGCTTCAACTAGCTTTGAGAGAAAACCAGACTAGAACCCTTTTAAAAATCTGAATACCAGTGGAAATCGAGCCCGCAATCCTTATAGTTGCAAGACAGGCGTCTTATCAACTAAGCTATGGAAGTCGTCCACATTATGGTGTTTTTAAATATATTATGTATATTTATTCTTTGGTGTTAATTGTTGCACATCTGGTAAACTTATTCATGTACATTTTTGTCTTACCAACCAATTAATGCTTTACTGGGACGTAAAGCTATTGTTATCCGTGATTGAGTTTACTTATTAAAATTGGGATGGAAAGGTATTCTAAGGAACGAAATATTTTTTAATCCTCTCTTGAACATGATTTTAATAATGCATATCTGTTGACTCTTAGAAATTCGTTCCACAGTAATGCCTAGTGGCCTTTAAATGGTGGTGTTTAAAATAAAGTGTGTTGTGTTGATATGAAAAGGAATATCTCATTACCCGTTCGAAAAAAACGTCCATTCTATTTAGAATAAGAGATAAATAATCAAAGGATAAATTGGACCGATATTTTACTGTTTCACTTATAGTGTGTTTTATTGTTTAGCCGAAACAATGGTCTATTTTGCAACACAATACGAACATCTATTTAACAACCCTCAGATCCTTTGTCATTGTAAATTTATGTTCGTAGCCCAAGTGTCGGGATGTTAAAATTATCAAAGAGTATCATCCTCATTCAACATTTATTGGATAGGATTTCCTCTATATACCCATAAAATACCCGGTTTAGCATTATTAATTGTACAAATATTATTTACAAATTATTTTTGTTTTCTTACATGTACAAGTTAAACTCATTACATACAAAACTAACATATCAAAATATGCCAAATAAGTACTAATTGTTAAGCCGAAACAATTCAATAGCAAAACCAAGAAAATTCAAAAATCTTTCTTTAAAAACGTCAATAGTTGAGGCCTTATCAAGAAAAACTGCCGGTGAAAAAAAAAAACTAGTACTTAACAGGTTAATTCTCCTTATTGCCATTTAAAACCAACTAATATTTCCGTTTCAAAAATAATTTTCAACATAATAATATTATATAATTTCAAACATGGTTGGATTAAATGTTACTCCTGATAGCAATCTAAAGAAGGATATAAAAAGATTATTTGTTGAACTCAACAATGATCATTCATCTTCTACGTACATCTTTATCCTTAATGATTCGGGACTTCAACACTGAGAAGACTCAGTTCCATTCTTGTCTGTTTTCTGCCTTCTTGGTATACTACTATCCAGATTAGTTACAGTTTCTCCTCAGTCAACTTCATCAGCTAATTTTCCAGGCGGGTCTCGTTCGTTATACCGGTACTCACTGAAGGGGTTGCCAATAAAAATCGTTTTGTCTGAAGTTTTTAATGCATTTCCGATAAGTGCATCATCTGAGATATTTTGATTTAACTAATTAAGCAAAGGTTCTATTTCTTGGCTATCATGTGTTGAGTAATTTCTAATTCTATCTCTCAATGTGACTCATATGTCTCCATTATTAAACTACGGTTTCAAAGGGATATATTTATATCTAGAACCATTATTTTCAATAATTATATCCCAAGGAATTTTTTTATAAATTATTTAAAATTTTATTAATTATAAAGTTTTCCACTTTTCATGCATTTAAGTTTTTTCATTAAATGTATATTTAAATTAACAATATATGAAAGCGGAGTACGTGCAAAAAAATATATTTTATTTTCAATATGAGTTTTGTTCACCCTTAATTTCAAGTCAGTAATGTTATGTGTTCCGTTCCCGGTTTTCATTTCCTCATCAACATCCCTGCCTTTTCCTTTTATTGAATATATCTTTTATTTTTGTTCTTCATACCGTTTATTAATTTCGTCCAAATAAATAATAATTTGAGTATCTTTTACGACAATTTAACTTCTTTTATTAACTTTTATCTGGTTGTTTTCAAGATATTGCCATGTGACAACAAGCCCGCCAGATCATTATTTATTTATTTGACACATCATTGTAAAACTCTGGTGGGATAATTACTAGGCAGTAATCTCATTCAATCAACCAAAGTAAATAAAGGACGTTACATGGTCGCAAAAATATTCAAATCATATTCACCTTTATAAAATTCATGAACAATATACTTACTAAAAATAAAAGTGATATCTCATCAATCAAAATAATAGAGAAAGGATGGTGGAGAATAAAGAAAAATCAGGACTGAAACATGTTGCATTACTGGCTTGAAATTGAAAGTTTTTTCAGTCGCTTTTTAAAACATGCTTATGACGGATTGATTCGAACATTAGTTGGTAACTGGTTCCAAAGTCTCACTGCATGGACAGTAAAGGACGACGTAAAAAAAGAAGAGCGGGGGAACTGGCTAAGCTAATAAACGATCTCTACTTGAGCGTGGCGTATGTTCATGATCGGAAAGATCCTGAATTTTCTCGGTGAGATAAGACGGGGTGACGGGACAGTTAAAGATATTGTACAGTAGTGATAATATGTAAAATTTTCGTCTTTTTCTCACTCATTTTACGTCTGACAAATAAATAAATTAATTGTTTTAAAAATATGCCTTGTTCCTTCAGATTTCCAAATTTTAACTATAGGATGTTTTTTGGGTGTGATAGGATTTGTTTTTGAAATAAAGCACATATAAATTATTTAAATGGCCGTGTATTTAAATTCAATTGATAGGCTGTTTAATGACACTTATTGTTTGAAGATAATTTCATTCATATGTTGACCATGGCTGGTTCTTAACATATGTACCTTAACCAATCATAAGATGGGTTTTCCATTAAAAACAATAGAACTTTAAAATAAAATAAAACAACAACTAATAAACCAAAAATTGATCTTAAGGTTTAATTTGAAAGAATATTTCATGTCGTTTATAATTTAAACAAGATATTGTTCAAATGGCTTCCACGGCTTCTTTTGCACTGGCCAATTCGATCACGCCAATTTTCGATGACTCGGTGGAGCATTTTCGGCTATATGGCGCCAATAACACGACAAATGTAGGCCTCAAGTTCATCAAGAGTCTTGGGTTTGTTTTGTCCAAGAGTCTTGGATTTAATATAACTAACCCAAAGAAACTAATCCAAAGGCGTTAAATCGCACGATCTTGGCAGCCAATTTAAAATCCTATCACACAAAAAAAAACATCCTTTATATAGGCAAACTAGCAGGTATTTATACTGGCATCTTCATAATTTTGCATGTTTGAACTTGTAGCATTTTTGACGGCAAATACAAAGCGGCTTGGAGAGTTAAGCCTTTCAAAGTTCTCAGTTACTCTATTTTGATGGCTTAAATATTTGATTCCAAGCTGCGATATATTCCGTTGAATATTCATGTATCACGCTACATCTTCTATATTATCTTACGTCGTTTCTCGTATTTATTTTTAGTTATAACTCATGCTACTTACAACGACGCTTGTCTCCCAACCCGGAGATTGCGGGTTCAATTCCGTTGAAACTCAGATTTTTTTTAATGAATTCAAATCTGGTTTTCACTAAAGGCTTGTTTAACATATTTCTGGTTAGTTGGAAGGAAGATATTGCCACATGACAATTATTCCACTAGGTTGTACTGTTAACAACGAAAGTGTTACACAGTACCAATTTACAATATTCATTTCGTATAACTTGGATACAATTTGTATATATGTTACATACATACTATTTTACCATGTCCCTTTTAGGATATGCAGAAAAGATAGATCACCACGCTTTTATATTCATAAACACAGCTCTCATCTCCTCCACATTTATACATTTTACCATTCATTTTATCATGATTCTCATATTTCTTACCTTACCGTGAGTTAAAAAAATTCAACTATCATACTTACTTTTGCTCTCGATTAATTTCAGAATTATATATATTTTTAAAGTCATTATCTGAATGTTGCCCAACCATCCGAATATTTCTTTCTAAATTCTACCTATAAAATCTATCTCTTATAAAGAGTTATCTTTTATTCGATTATTTCTCAATATATCAAACTTTGTGATATCAGATATTCTACGCAAGGCACACACTTTTATATGTCATTTTTTCTGTTCTTATTATTTATTATTCGTTTTCAACGCCCAGGGTTTGTTTCCATACATCAAGGTTAGCACTAACACACCACAGTGCGTAGTCATATTTGAAGATTTGCGAAAAACAGTACTAAGTGCGACATTGGCCTTGTTACCTACAGCAACACGTCTTTCAGTATATTTCTCTATCTTAATATCATCCAAAAACATGCTCCGCAAATTACAAAATTTCCACCTTATCTTTCAATCTTATTTTATTTTTTTTATTTTTTATTAATGTTTGGCAGATATTTCGATCTTCATGGCCTTATTGATAGAATGCTTGTCTTGTAACCGTGGGTTTTGGGCTCGATCCCCAAAGATACGTAAAAATGATTCCATTCTGTTATTTTTAACTCAGACAATTTAACATATTTTTATTTTATTAGAAGTAATAAGCATTTAACAAGGGGTTCTATCAGTTTTCATTTTAAACAACGGAAGTTTGATATAGCAGTAGGTATATGTTTCTCTCTCTCATGACAACTCCGTGGCCTAGTTGGTATGATGATTGTCTTTCAAGTTAATTGAAGTTTCGATGGCGTTGCAGGCTTAATGGTGATGAATCTTCACTATGTACGATAATCCTTGCTCAGCCTAATATTGCTCTGAAGATCAAAGTTTAAACGTCTTGCAACATCGGTTGTCTTTCGAACCTCATCAAAAATGCAGCAATTTCAAACAATATTGTATACTTATTTATCTGGTAACTTCACTTAAATATTCGCATGTATTATTTTTTATTCATTTATTTCACATCTTGGTTATTTTTTTGTACACTTAAAACATATTTCATCAAATATGTTTAAAATGAAACAAAAAATCGTAGCTCGGTCAGTAAAACGCTTGTATCCCGACCCGAAGATTCCAGGTTCGATTCCCGGTAGTATCAATTAAAAAAAACTGTTTAAACCTTGTTTTTTTTTTACTTAAGGCTTCGTTAACATCTTTCTGGTTTATTAACGGTGTCGATATCCAAATCCATTTTTAACAAGGAAAATCAAAATTAAAAGTTTTTTCACTTAACTTTAACTAACATGAAACCTGAAAAAATATATGACTGATGAAAAGCTGTACGAAAGTTGAGATAGATTTTTGTATATTTTAACCCAAGTATTCGTGTAGTATGTAAATATTTTTGAAATTCATTTCACCTTCAGAGTTTTGCCAGTTTCTCTTACAAAAGCTTTCAATTTCAGATCTTACCTCGCCTTTGCGTATATGAATATAAAATTTACATAGGCATCGCCTTATATTGAGCTAAGGGAGTGAAAACAATGAGAGAATATATGTAAGAACGACTTAACCTCCTTAAGGTTTGTTTGATTCACATAAGGTAAGCTTAAACTATAAATGTTGAAAAATTCACCCCTTACCAATGAACATTTCTTCAATTATTAATATTTTATCTGCCTCAGTGTTAAAGAAAATGGTTGACGTGTTCAGATTAAGTAAGACAACCTACTTGAATAATTCGCTTTTGGGAAATTTATATGAAAATGTATGATTACTTATGAACATTACACACATGCACTATACTCCATCTAATGCGAAATTTGTTACTATCACATACGAGGAAGATCTTTAAAGATTTCATTGTCGTTCGTCTTGTCTTGGTAAGTTTTCTGCGGTCTTCTTACCAAATATGTGCAGATCCGGGGAAGTTTCTTATGGTATAGTTGCAACCACAGCATTTCTATGCTTACATTCAACTATTTTTTTTTTGTAATATTTTTTATTTGTCTATAAAAATCTGTCGATTCGAATCTCGATCAAAAGCCCTTTTGGATGAGTGTCTGATTTTAAACGGCGCTACGTAAATTATCATTTTACTCTTCTTATCATTAACATAAATGTGTTTTACCTTTTTTTCGACCTCAGCATTATTAGTGTTTGGTCACATACATAATCACGTAATTTCCCGGTTAGTGTAGGCAGCAAGAACAGAGCGCCACATTTTTCGATTACGACATATTTATTTGGCCTCCCCATACATTCTTCTTCTCCTACAGTTCCTTATGTGTCTCTTACTCCTTAACTTTCTTTCAAAATTTCATTCACTTGGTCCAACAATGTTTTTTTCGGTCATACTCTATCGAACACACTTATCTTTACATTACACATAACATATTTGTTAAGTCAGTATTTTGACATACATCCGTTTTACATATCCTAACTGCCTTAAGGTTCTCTTTTTCACCCTACTTAACATGTTTTTTTTCTTTCTTCATTGGTAACCATCATCTTAATTTAACGTGTCAAATGATGATAAATCGATTTTTGTTGAAATTTATTTTTATGTATTGTATTTTGGATTATTAAACTCACTTTAACAGCAATGAAAACGAGATAGAAAAATGTATTTTATTTTACCAAACGAAGATCAGTGATGTCGGATAAAGTTTTTTGTCTAAATAAAAAAAAATATCAGAGAATACCTTCAATAATTGTTGAAAGTTTGAATTATTTCTGAGATAATTTGTACGCGTTTTAAAATAATTTATTTTTCAATAAATTATTGTCTTTATACGTTAATGATTTTTCACATAAAAAATGGTTTCATACATGGTGGAGAAACATGAATATTGATTTAAAATTTACCAAATAATATATTTTCATTCTTATCAAAATGATAGAATAAAGCTTTTTTTCAAAAAAATCTAATTTTGTTTATTGCACAACAATGATCATAAATATGAATGGTAACTGTTTATTACTGTAAACATGATTTTCTTAGCCTCGTCGAGCGATTGTGAGATATTTCAATATTTCTTACAAATTGTTTGACTTCTACTCTATTATTTTCGTAAATAATACACGAATATTGTAAAATGAAAATGTTCAGATATAATATTAATTTGAAATTCTCCATTGTTTGACAAAATAAATACCCCGCTTCAAGAGATATTCATATACGTATGTATCTCATATGTCAATCTAACTAATGTTCTTATTTTGTGTGATGTTATTTCAATAGAGTGAGCAGATTATAATTTTATAAATTTAACGAATATTTTGGGAGGTAGGGTTTGGTTATATTTTCAAAAATATAAAAACTCAAACTCGGTGATAGAATAAGCGATAGTGTTTTTTATATATTTCTTCTCAACATTTCGAATAACATGCAGGTCTGTAAAATAAAAATAAAATAGTTCGTTATTACCACTATTGATGTGCGTATATTGATTTATGTATTAGCACCTACATTATAAACAGGTCTGTAAAAGAGACATGAAGGTTGTAACTGACCTGATTTTGAATGATCCGAAAATTATGACAAAGATAGAAAAGCGTATCGTCTATGCAAGGTGTGTGTGAATAAAATTGACGAGTCAACCTTATATTCAAACGAGAGAGGGCGAATTATAGAGTTTTCTCGGACCAAGACTCGATGTGGCGTTGCTAGTGCGACCGTATCTGTGAATCAAAAATTGGGCTCCACAGTCATTAGAAAATGTTCCAAAATAATTATCAGTCTTTTTGGTCGTATTACATTTAAACTTGCTGTAGATATAAACAACGTTCGTGATACTTGTGTATTACAATTATAATATTGATCTTACTATAACTGTATAGCAAGATAAACAATACCTCGGTATCTGCGTTGTATGTTACATACAATCAAACATGTTATTAATCTAAATCAATGAAGTTTTTTAATTAAATACGAGTATATAATGTACAAAATTATATAAGATAGGATGTGCATATTTCACTTCACGTTCCTTGTACAATTATGTTATATAGTAATAACTTTGTACTAGCTAGAAAGCCCATCCAAAGACGTGTGAATATTTAATAGTTGTTAATTGGCAACAATCTGAAATAAAAATATTCCCATCCAAAGACGTGTGAATATTTAATAGTTGTTAATTGGCAACAATCTGGAATAAAAATATTTAAAATGTGACACATTTCTTTGTATTCAAACAATTTTTTAAAAATAGAATCGGACCCTTCCAGCAATTTTACTTGATTGGCCCCAGGATCAATTAAAAAATTTATGTTAAATCGTCTTTGAACTCTTGAGAAAGTAGCGTTATTTTTTTTAATAGGTAACCCACCCGTTCCAAATATTAAACTTGAGTGCCTATCGCTGGGACAGATTGATGTTATCACAGAAGCTTTGAAAATCGTTTTTTTTTTCGTGTTGGGCTGTTGGTTTTTGTTTTGTCTGCGTCAAAAAACGGACCTTCGAAGATCTAATGAAAACGTTGACCCACCCCACCGATAAGTCACCCGCCACTTTATTATAAAGCGTTGATTGTAATGCCAAAGGCCTATTTCAAAAATCACGGTAAATCAATTTTCATTTGTTTTGTAAACCTTGACAGCAAATCAATTTTCATTTGTTTTGTAAATCTGTTTACTTTGACAGCGTAATGTATTTTAAAATTAGAATACTGCTCCTGCGTATTGTCTTGTTTCATTTTCAATTCACCATGTCAAACAATCCTGGAAATATTGAGAAACCTTATTGTTGATCGCCTTGAAATCCATAACTCTCACCTTTTGTTAAATTCTCCTTTATATGTAGGGAACTTATGTGACACTTTTTCATATCACCCAAACTGAGACATGCAGCAGCATTTAAAAGTTATTGTAGTTATTTAGTTTTAACATAGGTAAGCCCGAATACAAAGTCTTACAAAAATCTACGTGGGAAACAATCATCATATTTATTATTAAGCGGTACTGCTCACCTGGAAGCGACTAACAAATAATTTTAAGTTTTCTAAGTTGGAAGAAACTTAAACCTACAACACCTTTTATTTGTGTCTCCAGGGATAAAAAACTATCTATGTGAAAACCTTGAAATTTAATTGACCTTTTTAAGACAACCGATCTGACCACAATCATAACTGGTTTATTGCTAATCAGATATTAGTGAAGTAACCCACATAAGCTTGGTCCTGGAAAAATTTGGTTTTAATTAATTTGAAGACATCTAGTTCATTAATTATGCATAACTGGATGATACTTCCGCTTTGAAATTATGAATGTGGTTCGAATTGTTGAATTAACAAAGAAGAATGTCGTCATCATACCCTATTGAAAAAAAAACGTTTTGCGCAATATGACGATAGATTTTATTTACATATAATATATAGGATGAAAAAATTGGTCCCAGAACGGAATCCTGTGATACTCCATACTTAGATTCAGATACCGAAGACATATCATCGCCAACTACCACTAGTTGACATCTGTCATTTAAGTAAGATCACAGTTATCAAAAAATTGGTCCCAGAATGGAACGCTGTGATACTCCATACTCAGATTCAGATACCGAAGACATATCATCGCTAACTACCACTGGTTGACATCTGTCATTTAAGTAAGGTCACAGTTATCAAAAAATTGGTCCCAGAACGGAACGCTGTGATACTCCATACTCAGATTGAGATACCGAAGACATATCATCGCTAACCACCACTGGTTGACATCTGTCATTTAAGTAAGGTCACAGTTATCAAAAAATTGGTCCCAGAACGGAACCCTGTGATACTACATACTCAGATTCAGATACCGAATAAATATCATAGCTAACTATCACTGGTTGACATCTGTCATTTAAGTAAGATCACAGTTATAAAAAAAACCAAGCTAACACAGTGTGGTTGAAGCCGTCATCTTTTTTATAGTTTTATCAGAATAGCACGATCAACAATATCGAATGCAGCGCTCATGTAACATACAGTACCGAGATCAAGCCTACCTTTACTGATTCCAATCCCATTAGCAAAAACTTGATAGAGTAAAGAAAGAAGCTGTTCTTGATAGGTTGAAGTATTGTGTTGGGCTCGTCTTGCTCTGGGTTTGTTTTTTTTTTACTGTTGTATTGTATCGCACAATTTACGAGTTTACGTCAATATTGGTTTATTGTTGTTATTTTTTTAATCAAATAAGCCATTTGACAGTTTGAATAAAAAAAACTACTCATTATTAAAAACTAATTCAGAATTATTACTTAAAAAGACTTAAAACGAATTTCAAAAGCGCAAATATTTTTTACTTATTCTTATAACAAATAACTAACTCTACGAATGGACGAGTGCAAAGAATTAATTTTGGTATATTCTTTAAAAATATTAGGTTTTTTTTAATAACGCAAATAGGCTTTCTAATTATTATTGTTAGAGTTCACTCTATGAGCATAAATAAATTGAAATATTTTTCTTTAAAGAGTAAACGTTTCTTAAAAAAAACGCTAATATTTTTTTTTCTTATAGCAAAAAATCCATTTTATAAATGTAAATTAATTTACAAAGTAAAATTCATATAGTATTTAATTTCACGATGCTAAATTAAATTCGTCTCTCTTTAATCTTATTTTATTTCATAATTCCTTTAGTTTTCTTATTCAACCATTAATTTTGAAATAAAAATATTATTCATGCATGAAGCTTCACGGTTTTTTTAAACCACCAGATTACACAAGGGGTATACGAGCCATTTAAGATATTTTTTATCTCCATCACAATTTCCCTTTTGAATTTTAAAACAGGACCTCGCCCGCAGGAAAACGTTAAGTAATCTTGTCAAAAAATAAATGTCTTTTCAGTTCTTTGAAAGCAACCCCTAAGATTCAGGATATCAAAGGTTCTTGAGCGATATTATCGTTTCGTTGTCACTATTCAAATTTGACAATTATTATTAGAAAAATGCGTTCTCCTTTATGCCCAGTGGCGGCTCATGTCGTTTTTATATATTTTTCGGAAATTTGTATTGATTTTAGTACTATTTATTGTTTTTTTTTTTTAAACATTAATACGCGGCGGCGGAAGTAGAGCAATGAAATATTGAATAATTATATTATTTTTTTACACATTCATTAAAATTTACACTAAAAAAACCTGATTGTACCTAAATTTTAAAATACATCAACAAAGAAAATGAGTCATATTCGACTTTTATCTACTAAACGGGATTTAAACTTAACTAGTTACAAAATTTCAATAGTAATATTATTGTATAATTAGAACTACTTATAAGGTTTGAAAAGTTTGAATACGTCTTTAAAATGTTATCGCTGAAGCCTTTTCTTTTTTCTTCCACTTCGGAACATAAAAATGTGTTTCTAATTTTAAGCTTTTATTTTTTGTTTTATTGCAATTGATGTTGGCTCTTGGTAGTTTTGAGGTTGAAAATACAAGATAATTAAAAAAAAGAAAAAACATAGAATAACAAAAAAAGATTACTATTAGTTGGAAGTTAATGTTTCGAAAAATACGAGTAAATTGTCTCTTAACCTCTAAAAAGTGTTTAACTGACAATTTACGGTTTACGTTATAAATGAGTTCTGAAATGCGTTGTGACGTATGAGAAACAATATATTATGTTGGTCTACCTTTTGTTTAAAATTGTTTGAAGTCGGGGTTGTATATTTATTGAATATGTTTAATACTTACTGTTTTTTTTAACTAAATGATTTTTAGCCAAATTGTGGGAAAACTAAACAACAAACACAGATTTAAATCAAAGCATATTCTAAATGTTCGAAAGTTCTTTAATAGAGCCAATCTGGCCTATAAGTTATTATATGAGTAAGTATATCTTATTTATTATATATTGTTTGTACAATTCGAGTGAAAATAATTTAGAGTTATTTTTTTTATTTGGTAAGCTTTACTGTTTCGCATTAACAGTAGAATTAGCCGTTATCTTTAATGCTTATTCCATAAAATATACCATAAGTTTAACAAGCCGATATGCGTAATAAAAAATTTGATGCTTCTCATCTGGGATTACAAAAGATGACCATCAAAGCGGTCATTCGATCGAATACGAGCATTGTACAAGTGTTTCAGTGCCTTTTGTTTTTGTGACCTAAATTATTATCTTTGCAAATAAAATAAGTGTATGAAAGATGTTTTAAGAATATCATTCGAATACTTTATGGACATTTTTTTGTAGTTATATAGAGCATAATTTTGATAATTAAATGACAAGTTTTTAATTCGTATAAAACAAGTATACTCGTCTTGATATTCTACGTTGTGTATATACTTGAACCGAACAGTATTAAAATATTCTAAGATGAGGGTTGACAGCAATATTATATGGTTATACTGTATGATACTTTCGTTGCATATAGTACAACCAGAATTACGACAATGGGACCTTGAGGGGAAACCAAACTGGATTGTTTTTCAAAAATCTGGGTCACAACGAGATTCAACCCGCAACTTATGGATTGGAAGAGAGATATCTTATGAACTTGACTATGGAAGTTGTCAAGAATGTTAATCATTAGATTACAATAGGTACGAAGATTTAAATAAATAATTGCTGAGGTGATCCAGAAAATAGTTTTGTTTTTCTCGAATGGATGTTGTTAGGATAAAAAACATAATAAATCGACTCTCCGTGAGAGATTGACTGCTAAAACGTAACGAAAATGAATTTTTAAACGAATGGGCGACGAAAAAACGAATCTCGTAATTAATGTTGTGGGGCATGCAATTCGAGCCACCTTTAACCACCCCGAAGGTTTATGCTTATCCAAAAAGAGTCATGTCATTTATGTGGTGTAATCGGAAGGGGTTCGTCTACTACGAGTATAACCTGTTCCCGCACAACCAAACGAGCAATTATGGAAAATACTGCTCGCAATTGTCAATAGGAATTGTGTAATATTTCACCTGACAACGCCAGACCTAACGTTTCATTGCAGACTTGACGATAATTAGTATACCTGAGCTGGGGTGTCCTAGCACATCCGCCATATTCACCGAACCTTCGAGTTCTACATATCTGGTCCCTGTAGAATTATCTTGAAACGAATTTCACGTTTCTGAAGGCCTGCAAAATCATCTGGAATAATTCTTCACCCAGATCGATGGTAAGTTCTTGAAAGTTGAAAATTTATATTTCTCAAAATGTTGCGTAAGGTAGAAAAACGAAACGTTGCATACATTACGGAATCAAGTTACATTTAAATTAAAATATGAATTATTTGAATTTTAACCTAAAAATACGAAATTATTTTCCTTGTCACCTCATACTAACGGCTATATATAAATTGGGGCCATGATAATTTGAAATCATCTCGTCACTGGAGAATTATGATCAATAATTCAAAATATTTTTTTAGCAGCGCTTACATAAAGATATCTGAAAGGCACCTTCGTTTTTATTAAAAGATATAAAAAAATAAATAAAAAGAGTTTATGTATTCGATTTCTTTTTTTATAAAATAATCATAAATGAAAGTTAAAAGCTTCGCAAGCTGATCCAAGTTTTACGATTTCTTATTTATCTGCCATTCGAAACACTAAGGTTTTATTCGTGGAGCATATAAGGCTTTATCACGCACTTGGTATTTCATCTTATATGGATGCGTGGTTTTAATATATGATTAAAATTTCTCAAAAACATATCTTGAATTCAAAAATGTATCAAACTTGCATACTTTCCATCAAATTAGTTATCTTAATGTATGCTTTCAAAAGGAAAGGAAAAGCTTTTGTGAACGAAAAATTGTTAATATTTTAACATAACAAATATACTCAATCTGAACAATATCAAAATCTGTTAAAATTACTATTCACAATAACAAATTCATACTAGTGGACGTGTAGGGGTCGTACCAATATAAAACTAGTCATAATTCTAGTTTTTACATTATTCTTGTATCTTGGTGGAACGTGCATAGTACAAGACTTAAACATGTGAGAATATATTCCTTAAAAATGTGGTGTTGGCATTGTATACTGAGAATCCCGTAGACCGCCAGAATTACGAACGTCTCCATTCTCCAGGAGCTCAATTTGACAGTACTGTTATATCCCATGATGTTAACGTAAACGTATTCGTAATAAAAAAGCATCTATTGATAATATTTTAATAATGGTGTGGCCTTGAAATAAACGAAGAAAATCATAATTATTCCCAGCCGTTTTTACACGTGTAAACCATTAGTTGTCCTCTGAACCACGAAATGACAACAAGAAAGTGTCATGTAAGGACACGTGTACCTAATTAAGTTTTGTTTCGATTATCTCATGCTTCTCTCCCATGATCGGAAACAACATAACTACACAAACCACAAAATCATAATAATAATTGTCATTCTATTTTGTCATCTCAATACGATTATTCTGTACGTGTTTGCTTTCAATAAAGATTCATTTATATTTAAATATGTATATGTCAAGCCTGACAAGATATCTCTTATTATTTTGTTACCTGAATCAGTGAGATCTCCGACATCAATGATTTACTCTGCTGCACATAAGGACGAATTTTAACACCGTTTGCAATCCTACACTATTGTACCTGAAGAGAAGCTGATACCATTGACGAGGGATAACAGTACTATTATACCTTATATACTCGCAGTATATTCCGCAGTTTGTAAGGCTCATTTTCAGACATAAGCCAGGTCAGCTGGAGGAATTGATGATTATAGATAGTGTTCCAGGAATAAGATAAAGAGACAGAGCGTCAGCAGTATGGAGTGATGCAGGTGAAAGAATTCGCTGGGGTAAGCCTTTCCACTGTCACGCAAACGGCAAGGGACAGAGAGGAGTCGAGACGTGTCGTCGGAATCTGTACCACTAAGTTCCATAAATCAATATCTTCAGTACTTAGGACCGACAGAGATTATAAGTGGACGTAAAATACTAACTAAAGTAATCGAATAAATGCATAAGAAATGTATGTTAGGAGAAGCATATGTGGTGTAATTCTATGTGGCAAAATAAATATGAGTTTGAACTAGAGGCATTTGCAATAAAAACATAATAAAAATGAGTGCTTTGAGATGGTTAGGTATGTTGAAAGGCTGATAAAACAAATCTGAAACACAAACGTGAAAAAATGTATTCGAATTAACTGAATAAAATTTTAAAATACAGAGTCTAGGCTAAAAACTTATATTAATTATTTTAACAAGTTTTTATAAGATTAAGGTTGAGGTATTCTTATAAATTTATATTTTAGAACTTTGCGTTTTTTTTAATCAAAAGTTCAAGAATATTATTGAACATTTGAGCTATTTCATTTCAAATGTTAATTCCAAAACAAAATGAGTTACTTGTTATTTGGATTGAATGTTCTAGCGACCTCCGTTGCCTTGTTCATAAGACGCCTATCCTCGTTTGACATGTATCTACTATAGTTGCCCAGCCACCAGGTTGTAACATACAGTATACAACGAGAGTATTGTGCAAAACAATTATACGAGGTTAAAATATATGTTCAAAATTGTCCTCCAAAGTATATTACTTTTTTCGTTTTCAAAGATATTTTAGTTCGAAATATTTTTTTAAATGCTAAAAGCTAGAACCATTCCACAAAAATCACATGATCAATATTTATAGGGAGTTCATGTTACGCATTTTAAAGTATTGCATAGAATTTATTTCAAAGCATTTTTCTTGAAAAAGTTAAATGGGAGTTGTTAATATTTGGAAGTAAATTACTTATCTTCATAAATGAGGCCCTTTATTGCTCGTTTTTTATCATAATTCAATAAGCAAAAACTCATCAAAAGTTTGTTAGGGTCATACAAATTATGATTGCTTTAATATGTATTTTTAAATCTTATTTTGGGGAGTGAAAAGGTATATTTTTTCGGATAATATAAACCATTTAACATTATTATTACATTTTCATTTCATTCCCGCCATATTTTTTATAGATCCAATAAACTTATCTTCTGTAAATCGATCTCTTTATAAGCTAACAAAATTTTACATTAAATGTTATTATTTATTACTTTCTTCGTGAAATATTCTCCTCGTTCTGATAAAAACCTCCAAAAATATTAACATAGTAACCCAGATGCTTCACTAATCGTTAATGTCAGGGAAATTATTTTCTTGCTCTCGGCCTGGTATTTCAGTAGCCTGACAATCTGAGGAAGATAAAGTAGATGTCAGAATCATTTAATTTATGTGTATATTACATTTTCAGCTTCAGTTTTATTCATGAGTTAATTTATTTATTTCCTTTCGTTTCTTTTTTTTTATTATTTCCAGTTTTGTTTTACTTTACTGTCTCTACAAATATTGTTTTTTTTTTTTCATGTGCTTATGTCATTGGTTTTTTTTGTTTTAAATTACATGCCTCGGAAATGCCTTTATTTATTTAATTAGAACCCAATGATATTTAAAAAAAGAAAAATATTTTGACTACAGTGTAACAAACAATATTCCTAACTATCAATTCATCTAAGTAGTTTCGTGCTCTGAAACGGTAAAATAATTTATATTTATTAGCATCCAAAATACAAGTTAACACGAATCAGTAGATTTAAAAGTGGAATTTCATTTTCCTTCCACTTTCGCTTTTAACTGGTGATTAATTTGATTATATTCTTTTAGGTAATTGAAACCTCCCCTCAACAAAAGCGAATGAACAGGCATAAATCAATGTATTTCTGCCAAACATCCGGTAATGTCTTGAGCGATGCTCTTCTCTTATATTGGCTCCTTGCCATTGTGATTACCTTGAATGCGGTATGTCCATTTCAGCGATCTATGAAAACATTCGCTTCTAATCGTCTTACGAGCCCTTAAGGGAAATGAAACAGTCGCCATTTTTCTTAAATCTCTTTTGACCTTACCGAATACTAAGTCACGTTGTTCCTAAGTAGCTTTAACATATGGCGTGAAGAGCGTATCGAAATTATCATCGTTATCATTTTGTTACCGAACTAAGTTTACGACACTAGCATGCTGATTTCTTTACCTAGTTTTTATGTATATTTTATCACTTTTAAAGTCCCTGTCGATCCTTTTTAGTGTATTTCGCATCGAACGCAATATAAATTAACGTATATGGTTTTTATTAGCTATTTTTTAAGCATTACTTGACACGAAACAAAGAAATAAAACAAATATTTAACTGTAAATCAGACCACAACAATCTTTCATTCTCTATTGCTCTTTATATAGTTGCTTAAAGTTTTATTTTTTTACATACTAATTTTGATATCAACATTATATTTTGATATCCACATTATATTTTGAAATCAACATTATATTTTGATATCAACATGATATTTTGATATCAACATTATATTTTTATATCAACATGATTTTTTGATATCAACATTATATTTTGATATAATTTTTTATACTTTATTTTGATATCAACATTACGAGTATGCCTTTTCCCTACCGCACACTTGAACAGTTATCATAACAAACGATGCAACTAGTTTTAATTTAAATCTTATAATTATAGAACAGTGTTTATAGCGCCGTTTCGAGAGTAACCTCTCTTAAATTGGAAATCGAACCCATTTTTGTTTGAATATCATAAACAGTATAAGAATAAAAATAAATAGGATGTCAGAATAGGAAAGTGGTGACTCATTAACGTTTTAAGAAATATTTTATTTGGTGATGCTTTATTGAATTGTTTACAATAGCTTTGTAAAATAAATATATAGTGATTATGGTTTAATGATTGCAAATAGATTTCAAAAACATATTTTACGACATACAACCTTGCTTTAACCAAGTTTAAACTCATCCCAGAATAAAAAATACATCAGAGTCTTAGTATTAAATTCTGATTCTTGTGCATACTTTATATATGTAATATAGAAGAAAATTACTTTCAAGAAGTAATTTTATGTTGTATACGTTTTCACTTACTAAAAACTCTAGAAATTTTTTTTCTTCATTTTTTTGTATTTCAACTACCACTTTGAGAGGCGACAACTTCAGAATTATATTTTTCTCGAGTTTCGTAACAACGTCCTTATCCTCGAAACAACTGTCCTTGTTAATCTTATTTGACAAGTGAATATACTTCGTTAGTGAAGCAAGGCAAGGCGGCTTCCTCTCACTTTGCATTCATGATTTAATCAAACGATAAATCCGAGACTTGATCCTTCCTATTTGTTAGAATCTGTAGCAAATTACTCTTAATCTCATCGTCCAGACGCTAAAATATAAACCTGATTCAATCACCATTTCTTAATTAATCATTTTTCTAGTATATTGCGTCATTTTATACATATCGTCAAAATATAACTTGGAGTTACTTAAAAATATTTTTTTGATATGTTAAATAAGATGAGCAAGAGCACTCTAAAATGGTTTGGGCACGTGGAATGAATGAATAAAGAAAAGCTGACAAAACAACTATACAGTGCAAATGGGAGAAGAAGGCGTGGTAGAGGAAGTCCAAGGGAAGTATGGTTGGATTGAGTAAGGGATATTTTGAAAAAAAGAAAGTAAGAAAAAGAGAAATCGTAGAAGCTGTATAAGAAGGTGTAAGCAAAATATGTGTGGCGAGATATGAAAGTCTGGCACTGTCGTTTCTGCCTACTCCAGCATGGAAACAGCGTGATGTTATGAATGTATGTACTCGTATTACATAATTTATTTTTATGCCTTCTTCTTCATCTTATTTTAGGCCTGTTAGCCTGTTATGATCCTGCATCATTGTTTTCCTCTTGCGACGTCGACTGCCAGCTGTCTTTCCAGCTTTTGGGAGGTCGTCCTGGAGGTCTGCTTGCTTGGGGGATACTGTCTCTGGCCATTCTTACGGCTCTTGGTTCCGCCATTCTGGATACGTGTTCGTTCCACAACCTTCGTTTCTGTCGTCCCCATCTGACAATATCTTCAACTTCGCACGTCCTTCGGATTTCTGTGTTTCGTACTCTATCACGAAGGGTTTTGCCAGCGATAATCCTGAGTACCTTCATTTCGCTGGTTCGAAGGAGATTTTTGGTTCTGACAGTGTCGGCTCTGGACTCTATGCTGTATGTCATTATGGGGCGGACACAGGTCTTGTATATTTTCACCTTGCTTTGGATGTTCATATGCTTGTTTTTTTTCAGATGATGTTGTTTAAACATTTTGAACAATCACAAAAGGCCGCAACTATTTCCTGATGTTTTTATGCCCAATAGATAAAAATAATTCGATTGAAAAACCTGAATACATTTTTGTTGAAAACACTTCAACTCCAAATTCAACTTATAGCATTGCATAAAAAATTATTTGTTATGATAAATCTGTTATTTTTTTAGTGGTTTTAATTTTTTTTAATGAAATAGTATAAAACGTAAATTGAAATAAATTATACATGTTCAAGTATTTCTAACTTATGAGTATTTACAATTGTTCCTTATTTTTGTATAAACACTTTTCTGTTATGTTATTTCTTTGAATAACATTTGCGTCTTAAGAACCATCTTATTCTGATATATACATTTTATATACATTCGTATCATCACGTTGGTTTTTTTGTAACTAACAAAATATTTCACTACGATAGTCACCCATATATACACGTTTTATCTTCCTCAATGTTTTTATTTTAAAATATTATTGCCCCCAAGATAAAACAATACCTATGTTTATTCATACTGTTGAATAATTTATATTTTCTCTAAGAAAATAACAAGAAAGGGTTTATTTTTTCTAGAAAAAAATGTATTTCGCTTGATGCTTTTTCCATAAATATGCATACAAATCCCTCAACTATCCGATTCCAAAACAATGTATTTACTATATACACGTTGTATGAAATAAATGCAAATTACAAAATTGAAAACTTCTTTAAGAAACCAATATCCTTAAAGAATAAAATTATTTAGTCTTAATTTAAACTAGTGTCGATTCCATAATGTTTTGAGAGATTTTCAACAAAAATTAACTTTATTTGTCGACCTCTTTTAATATCATGCATACACGTATATATCGAATTTTTGGGATTTCGCTGATTATAAGCAGTTTCTTATTGAATGTTCTTTGCAGGTTTTAATGTTTGCATTTTTTTATAAAAAAGGGTTTTTAACAAATATTATTGAAATTTTGTCTAACGTTAGAATTGTTTTTATTTTTATTTTAATCTTTTAAGGGTGTGACGTAATATATTAATATTAATAAAAGAATATTCCTTAACACGTCATTAATTTCAAAATATCTTTATTTATATCTGTATCATTTTTATTTTTTAATTAACGACCTACGTAGTTTACTTGGAAAGACGCTGGTCTTTCACCCGGAGGTCTCGAGTGCAATTCCTAATGGTGCCCAATTGAAAAATGATCCCTGTCTGACATATCCCGAGGGTGTCCAAATGATCCCAGTCTAAGTGACTCTAACCCTGACCCTGATGGTACCCAAATGATTCAAACAAATTGTCTGCTAACAATTCTCACAACCACTGTCCACGTGGTGTAGTATTTCCAATACATAAGATGGCAAAATTTGAGTTTTTTGCCTATTCCAGTGGTATTTAAACTGAAGGCTTGATCCTGGAACCGAAGATAATATGGTCTACCAGTCATATTGTTCATCGTATTCTATTTATAAATTCGAATATGCTGAGGGGTACCATATATGCTGAGGGGTACCATATATGCTGAGGGGTACCATATATGCTGAGGGGTACCATATATTAATGAATAGGATTTTCGTAATTTCACTGTTTCAATGTTTTAAACAATTTGTTATTTAACGATGTTGTTATTTTCATTTTTTTGTTCAAAATAATTTATTATTTCGATGAGTTTTGATGTTATTATCATACATTAAGTTTATTAAATTGATTTTTCTCATATTGTGCAACAGCATTGTGTCATGAAACATTATTGTTACCATTTGTTGTTTTATTTTTCTGTTCCTCATTTTTACTAAAACACTTTCCCATATTTATCGTTTTAATTTTACCATTCTGTTTTATTTTACATTAAATAAATGTTTTAATCAAGACTTTCCGTTTCAAGTGAGAAAAGAACATTTACGTAGTTATTCATTCAAGTTATCTAAGAAAATTTAATAGACATATTACTCCAGGCCCTAGATCGACTTGGATAAGTAAAGCATCAAGTCTTGTGAAGTATTTTCACTGTTTTCTTACATGGCGTAAGCTTCTTTTGCCTAAAATAGAATAATCACTTTTCTGAGAAACACATAAAATAGCTGTACTCGGTGTGGAAATAGATTGTATTTAAGTTCACGCCATGGCGTTTATATTAGGAAACTGAGACACCGAGAACAAGTAATAAAATTTAATGCATAAAGACACAGGTGGGATAAAATGTGAATGATTTGATTAGAAAGAATATGTACAAAGAAAACATTTTTCCATCCCACAATCCATTCTCGTACTTGGTCGAAAACTTCTTTTTTTTTTAAAACTGGACCAATTTAACAATCACTTTTTAGATAGGATATTTTTATATTGTAAAAAAAAATTTTACTTTATTAATATACGGTATAAGAAATAAATATTTTACTACTTTTTTTTAATTAAAGAATAAAATTTTACTTATTTACTATATGTATGTATGATCGGAAAATTCAATTATTAGTAAAGATGAAAATTTCGCTGAATTATTTTATAAGATAAAAAAAATTAATTAACGTTAAAGATGAAATTTTAACAGGATTCTTGAGATTAGAAAAAATCGGTATCAGAGATTAATATCAAACTTTTCTTTATATAATATCAGAGAACGAAATTGAATCAATATTAGACAGGATAATTCAACTAAATTAATCGAGTCAGCAAGTTACCTAAATCTTTCCAAGATAATTCCTGAAAAAAAAACAAGTCTCGTGAACTTTGTTTTGAGGCTTTTGCGATTTTCGTATCAGTTGGTTACGGTTTTTCGTAAAGTAAGTGGTAAGTGTTTTATTGCGTGGTTTGGCTTGTGATGCCTTTGGCTTATGATGCTTTGGGTTATGAAGGCTCCATAAAGTATTTTGGCATCATAGACTAATGAATTTGTCTTACATCTATCTCGAACAATATCCAAGTATTACTTAATTATTTTATTATTATTATTTCTTATTATGAGTCATCAGGGATTGATTCCAAATTTTCGAATAGTTTAACTCAACCTTCGATTATATATTTTAAAACGGAATCTATATTATTGTATTGTATTACGATTTCATTGTGTATAGTACAAACTGGTGAGTTTATATTCCCATATGGCAATATCTACATATAAGAATCCTTTTTTTTTCAAATATTGATACCAACGGTAATATGAATCCTCAACCCCCGAGGAGGAAGACATTTTAACATTTGATTTCGCACATTTTAACCCTGTTTTTATTATTTTATTATTTTTCCTTTTATAACATTACATGGTTATAAAAAAGTAGACATGTTACCAAAATGTTTCTT
>OX463850.1:15811322-16156322 GCA_949825065.1 Odontocerum albicorne
GAAAGCTCACCCTTACGCGATAAGTAACATCGTTTCTAAAATACAATTGTAAAACGTAACGTATCACTATTGGAAATGTTAAACTTGAAAATGTTCCATTTGAAACTGAACTGGGACAATTTGCGGTTCCAGGCGGGATGGGATGTTCCAGGCGGGATGGGATGGTGACACAGATGGTTCTTGTCCAGTTTGGTTACAATTTATTTGAAAGTTACGGTTTTTACTTTGGAACAAAGTGTCGATTAAAATAAATATTCCCCACAACTTTTTTCAGAAAACTTGTATTGGTAGATTTTATTGGAGTATAATATGTTTCTAATGATATATTTATGGATACGATATTTTATTAGAGTATAATATGTTTCTAATGATATATTTATGGATACGATATTTTATTAGAGTATAATATGTTTCTAATGATATATTTATGGATACGATATTTTATTAGAGTATAATATGTTTCTAATGATATATTTATGGATACGATATTTTATTAGAGTATAATATGTTTCTAATGATATATTTATGGATACAATATTTTATTAGAGTATAATATGTTTCTAATGATATATTTATGGATACGATATTTTATTAGAGTATAATATGTTTCTAATGATATATTTATGGATACGATATTTTATTAGGAGTATAATATGTTTCTAATGATATATTTATGGATACGATATTTTATTAGAGTATAATATGTTTCTAATGATATATTTATGGATACGATATTTTATTAGAGTATAATATGTTTCTAATGATATATTTATGGATACGATATTTTATTAGAGTATAATATGTTTCTAATGATATATTTATGGATACGATATTTTATTAGAGTATAATATGTTTCTAATGATATATTTATGGATACGATATTTTATTAGAGTATAATATGTTTCTAATGATATATTTATGGATACGATATTTTATTAGAGTATAATATGTTTCTAATGATATATTTATGGATACGATATTTTATTAGAGTATAATATGTTTCTAATGATATATTTATGGATACGATATTTTATTAGAGTATAATATGTTTCTAATGATATATTTATGGATACGATATTTTATTAGAGTATAATATGTTTCTAATGATATATTTATGGATACGATATTTTATTAGAGTATAATATGTTTCTAATGATATATTTATGGATACGATATTTTATTAGAGTATAATATGTTTCTAATGATATATTTATGGATACGATATTTTATTAGAGTATAATATGTTTCTAATGATATATTTATGGATACGATATTTTATTAGAGTATAATATGTTTCTAATGATATATTTATGGATACGATATTTTATTAGAGTATAATATGTTTCTAATGATATATTTATGGATACGATATTTTATTAGAATATAATATGTTTCTAATGATATATTTATGGATACGATATTTTATTAGAGTATAATATGTTTCTAATGATATATTTATGGATACGATATTTTCAAGATTTCAAAATAATCAGATTAAACGTAAGAAATAAGAATAATTAGTGCAACCAAATACATTTGTAAGATGTGTAAGGCAGATAAGATCTTATTGGCTAGATCACGTTCAAAGAGTGGAGGAGTCCCCTAGTCACCGTAAGTTTTAGTATCAATGCCAGTGACTATAAAAAGCTACACCTAAGCGAGACCACATGAAATTCAGGAAGAATAAGGTCTGAAACAAAGGTATAAAAATCAGAATTTGAAAAAATAATAACCTGTCTACTATCTACTAGATTAGGTGAAATGGAACTGCTGCTGGTGTTGAAACAAATGCCAAGATTATTACCACCAAGCAATGATACATATGTTTTTTTGTTTCGAAAACCCCCAGATATTTTTACGAACCTGTATTTGTTGTTATTTGCCAGTTTTCAATACTTATGAGTATATGTACAAGGAATATTTTATGGCTTTTTTCTCTTAATGACCGCATTAAATTATTAATAAAACTTTCAGTGGTGTTATGTGTTTTGTAATATTTTACAGCATCGGCTTTAATTGTGATTCATGGTTCAATAATATCTTGGTTACTATAATAGAAGATTGTGCATGACGAGATGTATGCACGTGGAAGAGACGAAAGTTATGCGCTTTTGGATAAAAAGTTTGGAGATGTGTTATATCTGCCTACACCACAAGGCATACGGCGTTATGATATGTATGTATGTGTGTTACTTTATACTTCATACTTCTTCCGCCACAATACATTTTTTCTAGTCAATTCATTGTATTTTAATTATTTCAACCAATTGAATCATTGATAACTTACTTCAAATTAGTTATATTTCCTGTGTGAACTTAGATTTTAGTGGTTTTCACGTACCATAATTTTCAAACATGAACTATGTCAGAAGGAATTATTTGCCAGAAATAATTCTTTATTATGAATTTCTATCTTGATGTACGAGTATAACATATGTTATAATAAAAACATTTTAATTATCAATGTATAATATAATTATATTTGCAATAAATATGTAAATTCATTTGGTCAAATGTATCTTTATTTTTTAAAGCTATAAATTTTTCTACTCGACGTTATCGTATCATGAAAACTAATCAAAATTGAAAGGTTTTTATTTCGTTTTTAAAAGTTGATAAAATTCAATCTTCTCTTTTTAAACAAAATGAAATTTTATGGAAAAGCCAATATTTTTTTAAATTATTTAAAATTTCATATATATTCTACCACTCATAATCGTATCTTTTTATATCCTAATAAACTCAGTATAATAATGGCTTAAGGCATAACATACACTAATATTACATTATAAAACCTTAATATGTACTCTGATTTTACGCCTGAAAATTTTCATGAAACTTTAAAGAGCCCTTAAAATTTCGAAAATATTTTAATATGAAACATTTCAGGTGTCTGAAATGATGTGTTTATATTCCAAAAGTTATTTATTCTTTGGTTCAAATTAAGATAATTTTCTAACGCCGTTTCAACCGTTAAAAAATAACTCATCGTTTACAATTCTTATCATTCCTTCGCATAATGAAAGCCATTTATGGTAATATCACTGGGTGTCATTACCATAGAGATATTATTTTTATTAAAGTGTCTCAAATTTTCTTATATTTTTTCCTTTCTTAGCTAGCACAACTTTTTGTTTGCGAACATTGCTAAAAAATATTTCAGGATTGCCTTGCAAAAAAAAAGTGAAATTTAATTTCATTTGATTAAGATTGTTTGACAATTCGTCTATTTTGTGAACTACTTGATAAAGATGATTGGAACATTTCTTGAAATTTTCGGAACGATAAATGTCGATGGGTATTTAAAGAAAAAAAATTCAATTGTTTGTTCTAATAATTTAAAGATTCAAAATGATATCCTTACAACTTTTTTTGTATTTTTATTACTAATGTGTTGACGACCTCCGTGGCCTAGTTCGTAAAACGTTTGTCTCCCGACTCGGAAGATGCGGGTTTTAGTCCCGTTGGAACCCTGATTATTTTTTAAGAATCCCAGTCTAGTTTTCACTTAAGGCCTCTTTAACATATTTCTTATTGGTTGGAAGATATTGTCACATATCAATAAGCCCGCCAGTTTGTACTGTGTGCAACGAAAGTGTAATACAATACAATAAGTGACGTGTTTTTTTTTCAGAAAACTTAATATTAAATTTAAAAGAGTAATTTTAAATTGAATTACACATGGGATTATAAACTTCTGTGATTCTTCATCTACCCTCAATTTGTCAAAATGTTTTGATAACATTAATTAAGATAAAAACAAGTTTGAATTATTTAACTTTGAAACCGTAATCAAATCAACACGCTTCGTAACCACATTCATATCATCAAAGTTTAAAACTTCTACAAACGCGAACGTAGTTAAATTCAAACCATACTTAACATCCTAAAACTGCCTCACTATGAATTTCATATAATTACTTCATCTTACAATTTTTTCATCAATTCAGAAATTTTATTTCTCATTGTTTCAATTTATTTATTTTTCTTTCTTTTGCTTGTGTCCCTTTTTTGTTTTTAAAAAATAATTACCTTTCACATTTTGCTCATATTTTCTTTTATAATTTTAAAAATTACAACTTTATTGGATCTAAGTTTTTAAAAAAGTCTTTAGATTTAACGAGGGCTTCAGTTTTTATTTCGTCTCTTGTTCTATCGATTTCAATAGTTTTATGTAGATGGGATTTTATTAACTATGCTTGTTAGAGACGAACATAATTGATAAAAGAAATTATTTTTATAGAATGTATTGATTTTTTTCCATAACATCTTGATTTAGTTTTGATCAAGAAATTATATATTTTCATTATTTATAATTTATAAAATTTTATTTGTGAACTTTTTCGATTGTTATGTGACAATCTATTGTTTGCATCAATAATCAGATGTTTTTGAATAGTTTAGTTTAATAATTAGTTTCCATACTCCCTTGTGTGTATCGTTTACATGTTCGTATCTCTTGGATCTTCTTTTTGTATAGGCTGGCTACTTTTGTGACCTTAGTATCAAAAAATTGTGTACTTTTATGCAAATATAATTTAATAATATTCATGAAATTTCCGATATATCAACTACTTAAATATGAACTCACGACAAATTTCAGAGGAGCTATCCTTGTAATTTTTGACAGTTGTTAGATGATTAAAAATCTTTTAGATGAAACTCGTCAAATACTAGGAAAAAGCGTCAAACAAAACTTTCATTAATTTCTCACTCTAAAACAAGTAATATTTTGCAATCGTATGAAAGGTTGTATTAAAATAATTTAGTCTCAGAAATTGTTATCGTTCTTGAAATTTTTCGATGTTTTGGAGTCAACCTGTGTTAATTTCAGATGGTGACCAAATAAATAAATATTTTTACTTATTAACTACAAAATTTTGTCTTGTGTTATTGTATTTAATTATGCGTTCGTTGTATACAAAACTACATGGAGGTCTTATTACCATATGGAACTCTCTTCCAATCAGTCAGAAAGATGTTTAACTAGCCTGAAGTGAAAACCAAGCTGTAACCCTTTTTAAAAGATCTGAATAGTAACGAGAATCAAACATGAAAGGAAGAAAATATACTGCTACGAGTATATCACACATCCAGTGTTTAAAATAAAAACTGCCAAACCTCTCGCTAAATGCTTATTACTTCCAATCAAGTAGAAATATGTTCAATTGTCTATGTTTCATTTTCATTCTCAAAATTTGGTCGCATGATAATAGCATTTTTACGCCACTAGAGTTTAAAACCAGTGTGCAACTACCAATATAAATGGAGTGCTGTGCTGTGCTGCTCTGCACCTGCCATCAGCAAATGGATCTATCGGATTGAAGAGCAATATATATTTACTAAAATAATGACTGTTCTATTTTAACTGCGAAAAATGTTGTATTTGTATTCGAAGAACATTTTAATCTCCTTTTGTATTTGAGTGTTTACTTAGGAATACATTTTGAATGAAACATTTAATCTTTTCCTTGTTTAAAATTAAATAACCTTTCATTTTCACCGGCAGTTTCAACTGTTATGTTTATTTAACAGAAGCTTTCAACACCTTGGAATAAACGAAAATTTAAATAAGATTGAAACTGCTTCAGATGGTGTAACAATTTCTTGTTATATTTAACTTGTACAGCGTTATAGATACAAACGATTTTTTTATTCATCCATCAATGATAAACTGTATCTTGTGTATTTATTTTAAAGTAACGCTTCATTCATCAGAAAATATAAATATTCTAAAAAAAAAACACTGAAACAATTACTCAAAAAAAAAATTACATTGATGCGGGTAGCCCGCACTGTACCAAACCAGACGTCACTTTTGACATTCACGTGGAAGGAAAGTAAAGTTGCATGCAAACAAAATGAAAATAATTGAAAAAACAACACAATCAACATTCATATTTTAGGTTCTAACAAAAATCTCACCAGCTTTTCAATTAAAGTCGATTTGTATCAAACTTGGACTTGAATAACTAGGGCTCATTCAAAATATTTCTTTTCAAGTATGGCAGTGTTCAAAATTTTTGATAACAGTAATAATAAATAGATGTATCTAAGATTATGGCTTTATTTTGTGGAACTCGTTTTAAAATTTGTGACATGATCACTCCAGTTCCGAAAGATACAGTTAATCCACTGGAATAATCATGTCACAAATTGTTAGCTCGTTAAGTATCTCATTCCATTGGTAATTCTTGTCAAATTCATACTCGGAGTGCACATCAAATGTTTAAAATACTACCATCAAGTGTAGCCTATTTGGTACCTTACGCATTTTATCATGTTGTATTCGCTTATCTTTAGTACTATTATTTTTAGCATTCTTATTTGATGTTTTTTTTTATTTTTGTTTCAAAATACGAAGGGAAGTCAATCAATTCGCGAAATGGAAGGGGTTAAGGAAGGGGGTGGAAATGCACGTATGTTTCGATAATATGACTCATTATTAGTAAATTCACCATGTTTTAGTCTAATTTTGACTGTATTGCTTAAGATTTTGTCGGAAGAGTTTGTCAAAGGGTAATAGCATTCCAAGTATGGAGAAAATTGATTATTGCACTCTCATTTAGTTTCTCACAAAATCAGAAAAACCACGACAAATTATTTTGAAAGAGATGTAAGCGGTTTACGGGGAATGTTGCCCTGGAAAAACTATGGTTTACAAGTGGCGTAGTATTTTAAAGCAATCGAGAAAATCGATTGAAGATGACCTCCGAAAAAAAGTTGAATAAACTTGTACGTATAAACAAATAACAGCTTGCAAAGATGGTTGGAGTATCACCTACCTGTACAACTATTTTGAATATCTTGCATCAGCATCTAGGGATGTCAAAAGTCAGTGCAAGGTACCCAGAATGCTCACATCACTTCAAAAACAATGACGTATCGAATGTTCACGGCTGTTTTGGGACCTTTACAGAAACAACATAAATGAAATTTTGAACCGAATTGTTACTGGAGATGAAGCTTGGGTTCATCATTATAAGCCTGAGTTGAAGCAGGAGTCCATGCAGTGGCATAAAATGGGCACACAGCCTCCTAAGAAGTTCAAAGCGTCACAATCGACTGGATAAATTATGGATACATTTTTTTGGAAGGCATGCTGCTTATAGATTACAAAGATAAAGGCATCACAATAACTAGAGAGTACTATTCTGGTCTGCTGATGCAGGCAAAAGAAGCTGTGAAGGAGTAAAAGAGAGGAAAATGGACAAAAGGGGTCCTGCTTTTTCATGACAATTCAACCATTCACAAAAGCAATTCTGCAATGGCTGCTCTTCGAAACATTAAATCGCCCTCCCTACAGCCGAAACATAGTTCCATCTGACTATTATTTATTTCCATATATGAAAAAAGAATTTTGAGAGAAGAAATTTACGGATAATAAAGACGTTAAAATGCAATTTCGGCTTATTTTGAGGACAAAAGAAAATCTTTCTTTTTCATGGGTGTAAATAAACTTATTGAAAGATCTGAAAAATATTTATTCGAGTTAATGGTGAAAATTAAAAATAGTGGTTTCCCCTTCATTCCGCGATTTTATTGATCTCCCTTCGTAATTTCAAATTGTTGAAACAACATGTTACTTCAATTTATAAACATAAAGTAGACAATTATTATACATTACACTAAATCAATACGGTTTCAGGTATATTTTTAACTTATTTCAAATGCATCCTTGTATCCAAAATATAAACAAACTACGTTTTATGAAACAAAATTCACGTCAATTTATGTTTCTTTTACTATATTAACAAAATTTAGACGTGAAAGAATGTTAAAAGGAGGCAAATAAATGCTACAGAAATGCGTGCACTGAGAAGAATGCATGGGTTGAAAATATATGACACAATAAGAAATTAAGGGATTTGTGACGAATATCACCTGAAGGCTGATCTAATCAAGAAAAGGAAAAAAGCACTCGATGATGTTTTAGGCATGTAGAACAAATGAAGAAAGACTAACAAAATAAATATGTAGTGCAAATGTGAATTGAAGGCGTGATAGAAAAAGATCGTGAAAAGTAGGGTTGGATCAAGTGAATAAAGTTTTAAAAGAAGGAAATATATAGAGGCAGAGAAATCGTAAGTTTTATGACTGTGGAAGATGCGAAAGATGTATCGTGATAGAAACGAAATATGAGTGTCGTGATAAAAAAGATGGGTATCTATCGTGTATTTTAACTAAATGCAAACTTTGTCGTATAACTCCAGCGGAATGCAAAACCATCTCGTACTTTTCTACCCTCGATACGAGGACATCAACATGCATTAATTAAACGTCTCTCTAGCGACTTGACTTATTAAATTTCGGCTAAATTTATTGCGACAGTATCATTAAAATCGTGTTAAAATTATTCGGTTAACAGGGGAAATATTAATTTATGGCATAATACTTTTAATATTCCAATACCGTGTACATTGTGCATGTGTCATTCGAAATATATTTATTAAAGCATAATACGTATTAATTAATTTGGTATTTATATTGTAGAACTTCATTATAGTACATAATGATTTGACACTTAAATGTGAAAAGAAACACTGTTTGACAATGCTTTTATAAATCGAAACAGATGTCACTTTAATTTAAGTTATTGTGTAGATTATTTTCACATTTAAGTATCAAATCATTCTGCTACATAATACGAGTACGTGCATAAAAAATACATGAATCATAACATAACATCATATTAAGAAAATTACTATTTTTTTAAATAAAGTACGAGTATATCAGCTTATTTGTTATTTATATTTAACTAATTTATATAGATATGACAAGTTAGTGTCGTTGTAACATACGAGTACCATAACAAAAAATTTCAACACGAGGAGTTTTACACCCTAGAATGTAATGTTAAGACATCCATAAAGCTAAAATAAGAATTTTTTTTTTTTTTTTACCTGGCGAGTTTATTTCCTTGTGGCAATCTCTTCCAACCAACCAGAAATATGTTTTTATAGGCCCTAAGTGTTAACCAGACTGGAATCCTATTTTAAAAAATCTGCGTTCCAGCGGAGATCGAACCCGCAACCTCCGGATCGGCAGACAAGTATCTTACCACCAGGCCAAGGAGGTCGTCCGGCCTCCATAACAATATATTTGTATAAAAAAATTAAACCTTACAAAATTAATCAAACCTACAAAATCTAACGTGCACTCAGCAGACAGGAAAAAAGTAAATACTCATTTGTAAGAAAGTAAATAAAAATACTCATTTTAAAAAAATCGTGTTAACACGTTTTTGTGTTTCTTTTTTGTTACAGTGTAACGAAACTTTTTTTTCATACCATATATGGTTGTCTTCTGTAGATATATGTATATTTCTTAGAATATAACATAATTAGATTTTGGTTAGTAATTGTGTTTTACCTTTGTATTGCATCTCAATCTCGTGTGACACCGATGTTTAACTCAAAATTCTATATACTATATCTCATAAGATTAAAAAGTTAAGCTAAAATTTTTCGACATTTTGATAAGTATATTTGCTACAAAAGAAAGTTTTGAATTTCCCTTTCAAAATTAATTGGATTCTTTTTTGTTTGTCGTCATAATGTACTAGTAGTATACGAGTATATCAATTTATCGACATTATGCTATTGGTGCTTTCGATTAAAATATTCAAAATATCACTAAAAAGCGAAAAATATATAGTGCTATACCGTAAAACAGCTTACCCCCCCCCCCCTTAATACTCCAAATATTTATATAAGGCAGCTGGGAAGCGCAAGGACGATACATTTTTATTAAAAAATACCTCAAGTGGAAGCAGTTCCTAATCCACCCTAAAATCGTACCCGAAACCCCTGAGTGCAAAGCAAGCTGTTAACCGAAATTCTCAGTATTCATAGTACTCGTATATTAAACATAATGTTTTTAACCAGACTACCTGCATGACATGGAGAGGGAATTGCACAGTAGCAATCTCTTCCAACCAGTTATACTGTAGTTTAACAAAGGTTTGGGTGAAAAAAGGGGATTGGCATTATAGAGGGAAAAAAATGTTTTAAACCAAAATAACAAAAACAATCAACCAAAACAAATACAAATTTAACAAAGTCATAGATGGCCAGAAGAAAGCAGATTGGTATATGATGATGATTGATAACCAGGAAAAAGACGTTTTGTCACTGAAGTGGAATGTAATGTTTTTATAATTCGCTTTTTAAGTACACCAACGATGGTGCGAATCTTATTTGCCGGTATCTGATCGAGGGCTTAACTGCATTCACAACATAAAAAATGAAGAGTGGTGAATTTGAAAAGCCAAAAGACAATATCTACTAGATTGTAAAGCGAGTCCGTGATTGAAAAGTCTTTGAATACTTTCGACGAATATATGCATATAAAAAAAGTATTTTTTTCTTTCCTTCCAAAAATAAAATTCCCAACCGAGCCCCGTGTACGAAACACTAGATTAAAAATACTTTTCATTGTTTTTCTGCACATATATTTGTGTGGTGCTCGAGACTCCCGGCAAACCCCATACGTCCTATCCGGCTGAATGGCGGTGAGCTCACAGCACAAGGCGCGTGGTGTGTGCTATATCAAGCTATATTCACCCAGTTGACATAGGTAAACAATGTTATTTTCCTCGCTCGTACTTGTATTATGCATCGTAGCGAATTTTGAAAAATAACAACACCTCAGTTTATATTGTTTTGAAACATGTCGACATACAATTTTATTTTAGAATGCACAAATTGTGTGATTGCTTTATTCTTTTCGTAATACTTTATTATTTTCAAAAGATTCAGGCAAAAGCTCAGTTTACTGAGGACACGACAAATGAAAGGAAACAAACACAGATCCATTAAAGTTATTACCTGTTGTTTTTTTTTTTTCACAATTTATGTATTTATAAGATTTCTTGTCATATATAAATAAATAAAATAACTAATTGTGCTGTTTTATTTTTTATGCAATGAAATTTACATTACATATGCGATGAAATTTTTATTTTGTTTATCTTCTTAGTGGTTTGATATCATTGGAAACTATTTTAAAATTATCTTTGACCTTTAAGTATTACATTTTTCTGACACCACCTACATCTGTCAGATTTTTCTTTTCGGGCAAGATATTTTCTGTAATATTATATTTTCACCAAACAATGAAAACACGAGTGTTGCGCCAAATTATTTGCTTCAAAAAGACGGTGCAATAAATATTTATGTGGGTGGTATACAAATCCACAGCTTCAACGCAGATAATTACTTCTCGGTCATTAAAAATCCTATTGGAAACTTGAAAAAAAAGTTTTGTGGAATGTCAAAAAAACTCTAATTCTGAACGTTTATGAAACAAATACCACTGTCCATTGCATACACTAGTTGACTATTACAACTTTCCGGACTAAAGATCATCGGGTGGTGTATCGACAGCAGAAATATTAACCCTTTTAATCCCAGCATATTTTGACCAAAAAACAGTAGTTTATATTTTATTTTTTATCTCAGATAAAATATTTGGTTTTAAATGCATTCTTCCATAAGTGAAAGATTCTCAAAGTTTAAAAAATATATATTCAACATAAAAACTTGTATGAAAACTTTGAGGCCGATGATCGACCCCGTGGGATTTTTCCAATAAACCAGTTGGGGCCGATGATCGGCTCCGTAGAATTAAAAGGGTTAAGTAACCATCGAAGACACAAATTAATAACCGTAGCGCCGAATACAGATACAATACATTTGCAACCTTCTTTGATGTATATTTTTATATATTGTACTTCCCACGAAATAAATGTTAACACAGAGGTACAAGACCAAACAAAAAACCGGATGTGTAACGCGGGAATAAACAGGAGTCGGCCGCAATAGGAAAAGTAATGTTAGCGCTTTCACAGCTTCACAGTTGCAACTGCATATACTCGTATATCATATAGAGCGTGTGCAGCCGGAATGAAAACTCGTGGTACGAGTATACCTCGGGAACAATTTTTCGCTTTGACATTGGAAAATCATTTCTCCCTGAATGTACACACTGACTGTGTTTGCAAGTGCTTCATTAAAATACTCTTGACGTTAGTGGTTTTTTTTAAAGGAATGTTCCAGACATAGAAACTTTTGAAAACACCCTGTGAAATTTGAAACCGTCCCTCGAATATGTAACTTTTAGACTATTTGACTTATATTTACGGTTTTCGAGTCGAGTCGAGTTAAGTGAAAATTGTAATACTAAGTTTATGAAATTGCATTTTTGTCCTGAATATTTTTATTGTACAGGCAATCCTTTTACCGAGGCAATATGTACAATCTGGCACTGTTTTTTGCCAACTTGAACAGTTTATTCGATTAAAAGACAGATCTGTTGTTCAACCCGTTGTCCCCTATCTGATTTTTCACAGCCAGTTTCATTCACTGATCTTTTAAATAAAATTAAATATGATACTTAACACGATGGGCGTTGGATTGGGATATAACTGATATAAATAAGGGCTCTAGATATAAATCAATCCAACAATCTATCCCTTTGAAACCATGGTATAATATTATGAGAATGAATAAGATGGAAGTGTCTGTCATGTGTAGTTTGCGGACGGGTCACTGCGTGGTGGCTAGTCACCTTTACAGAATGGGTATTGTGGAGAATCCCGGCTACGAGTGTGGTCTGGATGATGAAACTATAGACCATGTATTTTTCAGTTGCCCTTTGAAAGACAGATTTGAATTGCTAAAATCCATATCTTTTCAGCGTCAAATGAATGTTGCGTTTCTTCTTTCTTCGATAAACTTTTCCATTTATAGATCGATTGTTAAATTTTTTAAGCTTAATTAATTTAAACTTTGAATTATCCAGAATTGTCAGTTTTATTAATAGTTTTTTTTTTTATATTTACTCATATAATTGCATAATGTTTATGGTTTCGTGACTGTTTGGGTGTAGTTTGGTGTATTACATTTAAAAAAATATATCGGATAAGAAATGGCGGAAACATGAGGAACCTTTTTTTATAAATAGTTTTTATTTAAAAAGAAAAGCCCGACCTGTTTACACGCAACTTATTTTCAAGTACGTTTGTGGTGACTCAAAATAGTCGTGTTTCCAAAATGATCAAAGGTTCCATCATAACTAAACATAGAAATGTTAGTTATACTTATTAATTGCAAAAACATAACATTTCACGTATGATTATAATAAAAATTAATAGTTTAGCTGTAGTTGCTAAGTCACCGTGAATTAATAAATTACAACTCAATCAGATGTACTTTATCCTCATCGATATTCACAAAAAAACTAATGCATCTCAAAATATTTCTCATATACAATTTCCACCATAATTTCTATTTTTCTCACGATTTATCTACCATAAAATATTATTTTTTGTTGCTGTTTCTCAAATATTATTTTCATTTACTTAATGAACACATTGACTGCTCAATAATTTGTATTATATTTCCTGTATTGTTAAAAAAAAAAAAAAAAAACAAGTATAATTCTTTAGCACACAACCCTTACAAACTCTATAGTATCGTAAGATCACCCTGGACTCATTTGTTTTATAATTCACCCAAAGAAATTGGGAATAGAACGACGATAGGCATTTTCAAAACCCAGCAAAGTTTATATCAACGCATATATGCGTTTTCAGCACTGAACGTGTTAAAGACCCGCTCATAGGTACTTATAATAATTATGGAACAAAAGCTGTTTGTAAGAAATTGCTTTAAAGCAATAAGTCTCCCAGTTGTATTTGTATGCAAGTATTTAATACTTGCATACAAATAAAGGGAAATTGGCACTAAATGATCAATTGAAAGAGGACAAATTAAGGAGAAAGATGACACGAAGGTGTTGCATAAAATGTTTGGATGTTGAGGGAACGAAGATCAGATTTGTAAAATTATAATTTTTTTAAATTAATCAAAATGAAAAAAAATATATTAAAGGGATTCATGATACTTCTTGACTTTGATACTCTTTGATAGAGTCTTAATATATAAATAAAAAAATCAGAATTAAATCTTTTATTTTTTTTATTGTACATATTTTGTATCTCATTCAAAATTTATATATTTTTAAGTTGTTATAAAATATTTAGGATAAAACCCCCATTTTAATTCTTTATATTGTTTCAAATATACTTTTTAATCCTCTTCCAAAATGTATCGCAAACTCCTTAACTTTCCTTTTCTAGACATTATTTTTATATATTTTGTTCCTTATCCTATCGTATTACCAATGAATTTTGTTCCTTATCCTATCGTATTACCAATGAATTTTGTTCCTTATCCTATCGTATATTACCAATGAATTTTACAAAGTTGTGTAAATTATTTTTTAATAAAATTTCCCCTTTGCTTATTTTTCGCCTTTATCCTAAGCCACTTGACTTTAGTAATTCTCGCCGATCTTCTTTTAACTTAAAATAAGAAGGTTCCTTATGATTCCGCCATTTCTTATTTGTTAACTTGAAAATTCTTCGCGGTGAAAAGTTCACCATAAGAAGCTTAAATTTCAAACTTCCCTGTTTTCAGCCTTTTAGAAACAACTCTGTTTAAAAATGTTTTATAACTTTTTTTATGATTTTCATTCTATAACTCGCAAATAAATGTTTTTCTTACATGTAATATAGTCTTGTTTTATCATGCATCTTAGTAACAATGTGTTTCCTTTAATTTTATTCCTTGTTCTTTTGAATATATATTTTATGTGTCCGACTTGAACAGAAACAAAAATTATCTTGTAATTTATTTTTATCAAACACTGTTTATTCCACTTTTTTGTAACGGTATAACCCTACCGGTTTCAAGGCTTTCACCTCATCTTCAGTCTCGTTTGTGCTCCCCTGAAGATGAGGTGAAAGCCTTGAAACCGGTAGGGTTATACCGTTACAAAAAAGTGGAATAAACAGTGTTTGATAAAAATAAATTACAATGTCTTTAAACCTCCACAACGTTAATGCCTTAACTATAAACAACAAAATTGTCTTGCTTTAATTTTCTTATTTTAATTGTTTCTTAAATCCATCTCGATTGAGTAGCAAAGATTTTTTTGTAATATTTTTTTTTACAATATTTAAAATACAGTAGTTGTCCGTGGTCAAGCTTATTAGATGTTATATGGAAAATCTAACGTATTATTAGAAGATCAATAGTTGTAGTCTAAGGCTACGTCACAATGCCTATGTTATTTATTACTCTTACTCAACCTATCGCATCATGACTATCATTATCTCAAGAAAAGTACAGATGTTTTGAAAGAGGTAGATTGAAAGAGAGAGAGAGAGAAAGAGAGATAGAAAGAGAGATAGAGATACAGAGAAAATACAAGACTAAAATATTTATTATAGTCTTCTCCGTCGCGTGTTTAATGCAGAGCGTTGTATATTAGTTACGAAATTTCGAACTTGGTGATATTTGGTACCATACATTGTACTAGTATGACTATAATTATCATTATTTTTTAACAGTTATCGTTCTCAATCTCTTACTGTGTCTAATTCAAAAATTAAACTTAGTCATAAATAAATATGTGTAGAGAAAAACATAATACATAGAGTTTGGTATTATTCGCGGTTCTAGACATCCGCTGGGGGTTTCGAAACGTATCCCTAAGGGTTAATGGAGGACTACTGTAATTACGTAAGTATATCAACATAGATAAGATCCAAAAATAAATTCCTATTTGTGAGATGTTATCTTGTCATATTAGTTTTGTCCACAGACAAGTTCCTACACTTCTGTGAATTGCTTGTTTTATTTATATGGTATACTCGTATTCGGCTTACTCATATATACGTGTACGTGTGTATACATTCATTATTGTATCATGTTCCTTTCTGAGGGGAAACGGAGTTTCTTTTCAATGCAAAAAACTTTCAAAGCTTCTTATGAAACTACATATTTTCTTGTTTCTCAAATTTCTTGTTTGTTTCTCTTTTTAAAAAAAAAGCGCCATTATAACGAAGACCAAACACATATGAATGTTGGTTAATTTGAATGAAGAATAACGTTTTTGCGGACAATAAAATCCAACGGACTTTATGCTGCAATATGTTCTAACCAACCAGAAGGATGTTAAAGAAGCTTTAAGTGAAAACCAGAATGTAATCCTTTTTCTTTAAATTTCAATTCCACACACAACCACCAGGCTGGAAGAGAGATGTCTTAAAAACTAGGCCGTCTTAATTGTTATTGTCTTATTTAAAAAAAACGGTTTCTTTAAATAAGACAATAGTCTTATTCTCTAAAATAAAAAAATTAAATACTTTTAGTACCGTAGATAAAAATATATTTTGTGTAAATAAATCTATTTCTCACTAACTTTAAAAAAAACTTTTTTTCTGCTCAATAATCATATATACAATAATATCAAAAGCATTACTTATTTCATTCACTTTAATAAAAACTGAAATGTATCTGTTTTGAAGACCTCTATTTTGAAACATTCGTGTTACGGGCCAGGTACTAACAAGCCCAGCGTCCTAAGATCTTTTTGTTATCTATCAATTCATATTAACTTTGAGTGACTTCTACAGCTTTTTCCTTTGAACACTACTTCTTCTTATCATGTCAAAGACACTTAACGAATTCTCCCTTGAATTCCCCCACCTGGGCATTTCACGAATCAAGTCCTCCTCGTTACAAGACACCGAACGTTTTGGGCACTGCAGCAATTTTCGGATAGACTTTTTCCCGCCAAATACAGAAGATCGATTAACTCTTCATTTTTTCAATTAAAAGGTTAGATATGTTATTTATGGGGCTTCTTCGAATATATCCGAACCGTTGTATTTCATTACCACATAAATAGTCGTACGTTTGCATAATAATATGTGGGCTTTAAGACTCCCTCTTCGAATGGGTTTCCTTCATCTATATCTTCTAGCATCCATCCAACTTAGTATCATATTTTCTGCACGTAAAATTTTAGCTCCTGAGGTGTAATGAGCGCTAAAAATTAATTCAGGAACGTAGCGAACACGAAAATTATCTTGTGTTATAACGATCTTTGTTTATAAATTCATATTTATTTTGCAAGGATCACTCTAAACACCATTTCCCTTAATGTTAACCGTTGCGCATCCCTATTTGGCATAAGGCTTTGCTGTGTTAAATATATTCAGCCCTATTTTCGTATTTCTTGGTGCTCGTCAACACTTAACATGTTATCCCTTACCAATAAATTTCCATAACCTCACTTCCATCTTTCCTTTGCTGCAACGTTTAGATTTATTATTTTTCCTTAATTAATTTTCTTGCTTCATAATATTTCGCTTCATTTATTATTGTTTTAATTTTAATAATTTTTGCTTCCTTTGACTGTTTGGACATTTCTGAAACTATGCACAATATTCTATTATATTAACAGTTTATTTCTTAATATATTTTAGATGATAACAGTATAATTCCTTCATTTTAATATATTTATTTGGTTCTAACAATATTCATATAATTATTGCGTAATATTTAATGAATTAATAATCTTAATTTTTCTATAACGTTCGTTTTCTCGAGTAATATTTCACTTTATCGATCTTTGTCTTCCTCCAAGTGTTGGAGAGAGGTATGTTTTAAATATTATTAAAAAAATGTGAGAAAAATCATTCGAACAAACAAAATACTATCGATAACTAAGTTTGGCCTATAATTAAATATGGCGTGTTTTTTTAATATATGCACTATACCTCATCATAAAACATCGCAAAAATTCTAAAAAGTATATCAAATTTAAATCACTTTCTTATAAATTAAATATTCATAAATTCCTCGCAATTTTAATAAACTCTAAAAACATTCCTTGGGAATGAAAATTCCACAAACGCTTTTACCGTTTTTTTTTGTTTCTGTTTTCAATTAACTACTTTTTATCACTTTCATATCTGACGTTCTTAATGGTAGTTTCCTTCAGGGAGCTGAACCATTCCTTTCGGGAGGCATTATTTCGGGTCGCTCAAACAAAGCAGATTCAATTATCCCATCTCAGGGTCTAAAACAGTGGTACATAACCTTTTCGTATCGTGGAATGTGTTTTGAAACATTGGTAGTGTGCCGAACAAAATATGTAATACTTTCTCAGGATTTTTTTAGTGAAAACAAACTGTTTTATTATCCGTGTCACATGTGCTATCTACGTGTATTATACGTGTACACACCGGGTGGTTCCTTGACCTTAACACCAAATACAAATACAATTTTTAAAAAATTTTATTCCGAAAATTAAATGTCTTACGGTCGGAAGTTTAACCCTGGATACATTTTCTTTATACTTTCGTTGTACACATTTATCCTGGTGGGTTTATTACCATATGGAAATGTCCTCCAACCAGACAGAAATACATTAAAAAAGTCTTAAGAGAAAATCAAACTGGAACCCTTTTTAATAACATTGGGTAGCAAAGAAAATCGATCCCGCAACTCCTAGGTAAAAAGACAGACGTCTTACCAACTAAGCCGTAAAGGTTTTAAGGTGCATGGCCGTTTTGAGGTGCATGTTTGAAGTGTATGGCCACACTGTAACGTACTGGACTTCCGTGCAGAAGGTCGCTGGCTAGAACGCCGCACTGTGTTACTCCCCTCAAATGACACGATTTTTTTTCGCCTAGTATTTGGGGGGGTTTAAGAATATTTATGACTTCGGTCATATCTATCATTTCAAAAATATATATACTGGTGTACTCCGATCGTCTTTTTGAGTTTTCAGGTGTGCTACGGCTCACTAACTTAAAACAAATCCCGTGCACAACTTTGCATTCCAACTTAAAGGACGTTGGAATGGCGCAGGGATCCTTTACTCAACGAGCAACGATAATGACGAAGATTTTAAACGAACATATTCGCATAGCATGAATGCTTACTTTTGGTTCAGGACGCCGACATAACGCTAAATTTCAAAATATATAAAAAAGATCGTATCAAAAGTCAGCCTTATCTTAAGATTTCATAAGTCACCCTTATATTTTCTTACAAACTTTCCGAAATCTCTTAAAATGTGTGGTTTCGATATACATTATTTTGACAGCTGAGATTGTACGGGCACATAAGACGGAGACCACCAGATCATACTGTAAATCAGGAAATGTCTGTGGATCTTCCTCGACAGCCGTCCAGAGGAAAACCAAAGAACTCCTGGATGACTCAATGCTCCAAAATGCTGCAGAGAAACGGCCTAGATGAAAGCGACACCCAGAACCGAAGAATATACAGCCTGAGAACGAGAAAATCCAACCCCAACAGCCTACCTAGGCAATGAGTTGGGACAGTGCCAGGAAGAAGTTTCGATATACATTATTTTATGTACATCGGGGTGGAAGAATTAAACGAATACATATTTGTTATTATTTTTTCCAACGAGTTGTTATTTTTTTGTATGTTGGGGCCTTGAATCAACTGAGTCTTGACCTGTCTTTTTTGTGACACGTTAAGTTGATTTGATATTCATACGCACTCAAAATTCTAATTGGAGTATTACATTGTAACTATTTTTAATGGTTGTTAAAAAGGCCATACATTGTAATAAATAAAATATGATGTATTAGCAGGTCTATAGTATACAGTGGCATTTTGATTGTATGGAGTAATTATAAGGTTTTCGGGTAGTTTATTTATTTATTTAGTCAAATGTAGTTTGATTTTTTTTATATTTTAAACTAAATAAAAGTACAGATTTTTAATCAATGTTAAATAAATAAATAAAAATAAATAGATTTTTTTTAAGAAAAACTATTTCATATTTTTTGACCGAGACTCACCAGTTGTTAAATGGCATCGGGCAACCTCAGCTGGGCCGGCCAGTACCCTGGGTGCCTGTGGGCATATAGTGGTTTGGGAATGCTAGTCTAGAACCTCGGGCTGAACTTTAATATAACGCGGCCGTAAATTCCCGCATAAGTTACTCGACTTAGTGATTATGCAAATTGGGACTGCTTTTGTGGTTTGCTTGAGGAGCTGACCAATGTTGAAAGGAGAAGAGGGCCTAAATCCCGTCTTGGAGTGGATCCCGAATATAAATCGAGTTAGTCTCGGCACCGTTTTCCTTACACCGCATTTATTATTCTTATCGCTTAACATAATATATATTTCGTGGTCGATAGCATTAACATATAAAACCAAAATGCATTTTTTAATATACTAGAAGCCTTATTTAACGACCGATGTGGGCTAGTTGGTAAGACGCTGTCTCCCAAAACGGGAATTGTGGGCTCGATTCCCGTTGGTAACATTTTTTTAAAAAGGTTATAACCTGGTTTTTACTTAAGGCCTCGTTAACATCTTTCTGATTGGTTGAAAGAGATCGTCATATGGTAAAAAAACTCGCCAGGTTGTACTTTGTACAAAGGAAGTGTAATACGATATTGTTTTGTATTTAACACTTTCGTTATATACAGTACAGCTTGGCGAAATTATTACCACGCGACAATCTCTTCTAATCAACCAGGTAGATGTTAAAAATACCTTAATTGAAATCCAGACAGTAATCCTTTTAAAAAAATCTAGGTTTCAGTGGGGATTGTACCCACAACCCCCGGTATAGGACATGGAGGTCGTAACTAGGGCATGTAGGTCGTAACTAGGACGTGGAAGTTGAAAATACAATATTGATCGAAGGTTCGTAAATCACTATCCTTATTTTTAAAATGTTGATGATTATTTTGTTTTTTTTTTTGTTTGGAGTTAATTACTGTTTAATTTATGTTAAGGAGATTTGCAGTCTTGTAACGTCTCTATCGAGTAAAGGCGTGGGGGGGGGGGGCTGCGAACTGTCCTGGGTAAAGGCGTTTTATAACATTTCTATTTTCCCGACGGAACAAAGAAAATGTTCGAAAGATATTATATTACATTTTCGTTGTTTACAGTAACATCTGGTGGACTTATTATCAAGTGTCAATCTCTTTCAACCAATAATTAGATAATTAAGAAGCATATTAGATAATTTACTATGAAATTTTTAATATAAATTGGGCATAGGAATCTAAGATACGACCTCCGTAGCCTGGTGGTAAGACACTTGTCTGCCGATCCGGAGGTTGCGGGTTCGATCCCCGCTGGAACCTAGATTTTTTTGAATGGATTCCAGTCTGGTTAACACTTAGGGCCTATAAAAACATCGTTCTGGTTGGTTGGAAGAGATTGCCACATGGCAATAAACTCGACAGCTTAAAAAAAATCAATAATTACATTAAAATATATTTCCCTTTACCCATCATGTTAATATTTATATCATATCGATAAGATTAAAAAAAAATAAGATACATATCAAATAAATATCATTTAAAATAACTATTGAGACATTTACATTTTATATTTTCGTTTTAAATAATAATAATTTTTTTTTTATTCTGTTATATTTTTTACTGAATATTTTTACAAATGTCACTTTATAAAAGTGTTCAAACATATGCCAAATAAAATATTATCTTGGATAAATTCACAATAGTTTATATATTTGAAAAATAATTGCTCATTCTAAGGTAATAAGTACACTTAAAAAAGTTGAAAAAAGTTTTTTTTTAATCTCAACATAAGAAATTCGTCATTGATGGAAATTATGGTTCCTGTTGGTTAATATTTGTATTATTTTTGCTGATTCTATTTTATCTCATTTTGAACAATTTTCAAAATAATTTTCATTCCATATATTCTTTTCAATGATTCAAGTTTGCAAATTCTGCTCACTGATATTTTGAATATATTTTTGTGCGATGCGTACAATGTCGCAAACTTGAATACATAAAAAAAAAACAATTTCATTGAAATGAAATCACAAATTAACATTGATTAACATTGTTAAAAGGAAAAATTATGGTTTTCTCTTTCATTGAAATTATACACTTCATCGAACTCATGGAATAATTGGTATATTTTGTTCATAAAAGTAAAACTTCATATAAAATAAGTGTAATTAGTGAAAAACAAAGTAATTATTAGATGTATTATTTATAATTAAGTCAATTATATTGTGGAGTTTCAAATACATTTTAACTTGTTATCAAACACTGTTTATTCCAGTTTATGTAACGGTGTAACCCTACCGGTTTCAAGGTTTTCACCTCATTATCAGGGGAGCACAAACAAGAGTCTTGTTTGTACTTCCTAATTTGATAAAACAAATTACTGTAATTTGATAACACTAATTACAATACAATTATTAGATATATTGTGATTAAAAGGCTTGAGATATTTGACATTTTTGCTCTTCTGGGTTCTTGGCGAGAAGTTTTTGATAGCCAACATAGAATAATATATTTAAATCTCTAAAAGTAATGACGGGGTAATAGAATGAAGCAAGTAATTTCAAATCTAAAGTTACAAATGTGTATTTAACTTCTATAATATAAAACCATGTTAAAATACTCCAAAACTTTTATTTTTTTATTTTACAACATCTTTTCTTTTGTTCTTTCCGATTTTTTATAGATTGTTTGCTATTTTACAGTTTCGTCGAGGCATAAAGCACTTCAAAACTTCTTAAGTTATTTTCTTTTGATGAATGTATTTTCTGTATCTGTTATTCGACTTTAATATACATACCATTTAATTTATTCATAGTTTTTGACCAGTCTTGGCATTTGAATTATTTTTGTTTAACATTCTGTTAAGTTTCTGAAACGATAGCGTTTAAATTCTTCTCAAATAACAAATATTGACGTACTTAAGAATTAATTTTATTTCGAGAATAATTATTTTCCTTCGCAAATCTTACAAGTTTTAACTATCTGCTTTATCTTATTAACGAGAAAAATAATGTTTAAATGTTTTTATCTCTGAAATATTTTCTCTTAAATATTGTTTTGTAACAACTTGAAACATAGATTATTAATAACTCGAATTTATGATTATTTGGTGTTATTAAGGAAGAGATTTATGGGTAGTTATCCTTTTGCTGGTGTTACACACTGGAATAGTTATCCTTTTGCTGGTGTTACACAGTGGAATAGTTATCCTTTTGCTGGTGTTACACAGTGGAATAGTTATCCTTTTGCTGGTGTTACACAGTGGAATCAATGAAATGTTAGATTAATCAAAAACTGATTACAATAATATCAGTATTTCATCATGTGTCTCTCACGTATTATAAAAATAGAATTCTCCTTTATTGTTAAAATACCCACAACAGTATTTTAGTGCCAACGTTGATGTATAGGAGTGACACATTGGCATGAAAAAAGACTGAAAGCAGTCGAATAAATGCTGTGGAAATATACATCAAGTGCCAATTTATTGTGACGCAATACGAAATAAAGTGATTAGGGATGAATTCGAACTTAAAGCTGATATCTTAAGTAAAATGAAGGAGAGCACTTGGAGATGTTTTTTACACGTGGAACGAATGAATGAAGAACGCCTTAAGAAAACGATTATGCAGTGCGAATATGAGTAGAAGGCGTGATATAGGAAGACTAAGGAAAGTATGTTTGGATCAAGTGAATTTAAAAAAAAAATTTAAAAAAAAGGAAAAGTGAGAAAGTTGAGAAATAGTAAGAGCTGTATGGGAACTTGTATGGATTTGGAACATGCGAAATATGGGTATCGAGATGGAAAAATCTTACACTCTGTCCTCTCTGCCTACCCCAGCAGGGAGACGGCGTGATGGTTAGTATGTCAAATGTGTAAAATTAATAATTTAATTCTTATTCTTTTACATTCAAAGGAATAATATATTTCATTTTAAAAGTAGCTCACTGAGATGTTCAACCTGTTCACTGGGATGATCGGCGTTTGAAGCTACGCACTAACGATACGATAATCTGGAAGGTTTTATTTCGTTCGGGCGCTACTGCAGCTGTCAGACGGGATATTTTTTTTTAAAGTCAGTTAAAATTTCTTAGAATTTTTGCTATTTGGGTATTCTTAAAGTTGTACACAATATTCGATTATACATGGCGCGATAAAAAGAACGAGAATACATTTTTTTTTATCAAAAAGTATTAAGTTAATCATTAATAATAATTATGTTTTCTTTTAAGTAGTCCCCATAGGATAAAATTCACTTTTGTCATAGTTTTTTTCTTATCCTCAAAATATTTGTCGAACGCATTTTTTTGGATAGCCTTTAACTCACCCAACAATTTTGCCTTTATCTCATCTATGGTCGCAAAACGTTGTCCTTTCAAAATCTTCTTCATCTTTGGGAACAGAGAAAAGTCGAAGGTGGCCATATCTGATTAATACGGGGGCTGCGGCATCACGACGGTGTTGGCTTTGACCGAAAATACACGAATTAGTAGGAAAGTGTGAGCCGGTGCATTATCGTGATGCAAACTCCATAACTTGTTTGCCCACAATTCTGATCTTTTTCTTCGCATTGCCTCGCTCAAATGGCGCTAAACTTAAAAATAATACTCTTTATTTGCCGTATGGTCTGGCAGTAAAAATTCATAGTGAACTTTGCCGTTGTAATCGAAGAAAAAACAAAGCAAAAAAAAATTCCTTGACATTTGATCGAACATGGCGTGCTTTTTTTCAGTCTTGGCTCTTCAGAAAGCTTCCATTGGGACGATTAGGCCTTTGTTTTGATGTTATAGCCATACAACAACGTTTCATCACATGTTATGATACGTTTGAGTAATTCTGGATCTTCAAGGACTTCAGCTAATGTTTGCTCAACGATATTTTAGCGATGCTGCTTTTGTTGAAAATTCAGCAATTTTTAAACAAATTAGACTGCCACTCGTTTCATGTTGAAAACGTTGGTTAAAATTGCATCACATGAACCGTATGGGATGCCAACATCCTCAGCAGCCTTTTTTATAGTGATTCAGCGATTACTAAGTACGGTTGCGGGCTCGATTTCCGTTAGTACCATTTTTTTAATACTTTTAGTTTATCATTATGATTTTTTTATTTTTGACAATTGTGCATACATTTTAGTATTAAATCTCTCTATCATAAAAACTACTTTTGCCTGTCTAACAAAATTAAATTGTAATTAGTGTGCGTCGCTTTATCCAGCAGCAGAATTTCACCGTTATTAGATATATTCTTGGATTATAACCCTCTTGTATAACCCATTCCATCTACACAACAAGGTTGTTTGATGAATATCAGCCTCTCCCTCAAAATAGATTATCTTGACCCTTTCTGATGGAATTTATCGCTGATATTTTCGTCATAATGTTTCTCGTTTTTTTCTTTTCTTTCTTTTGTTTCGAATGAGTACGTTTCTATTTTTGCCCAATCTTTTTTCATTATTCATCACAATATCGTTATAACATTGTTGTATTCCTCTTATTTTGGAATTTAGCAATCTCAATTATGTATTATGTTGAATTTATTGTCGATAGTAATATGATAACCACAAATTTTATTTGATATTTTCAGTTGTTAGAAGTATCTCCTCGCATTTGTAACACTTTTTTTGTGCTCATAGTCAAACAAATCGAAATGTTTAGTAGATCACTTTAACATTTTAATATATGGAATACTCGCGAAGTATAAACATGAATTATTTTTTTATTAACAAACGCGTCAGAAAATCTTTGTTAAATCCGCACCTTTTTAAAGTCACAGCCATTTTGTGCCATACATGGTTATCCATATTCTCTCAGTTTTATTTATAGGGGTCCGAGACCCTGTGAAATTTCACACGTCATTTGTCCCACCCCCACTGTAAATTCAGCAATGGAACCCGAAAATTAGAAATCCCCTGGTTTATTTTATTGTGGGGGTTGTGAAATGTCAGAACTCTATATTTTGGCTTATTACGAGACGACTGAAATTTATTGGACCCTTTTCAATACCCGTTTTTGGGGTTTTTTGTTGTAAGTTTTACGACCCACCACTGACCCGAGTTCGCGAGTTTATCTATTTTAAATATTGTTCTTAGATAATTTACTGTTTTTTACTCTATTTGAAAAAATATATGTATTTTAGTGTACAGTTTTATCTCACAGCTAGCATATACATGGTTTTCATAGTGTTTTGGTTGATCAATAAATGTGTGGCATTCTTTAGATGTTTTTTTTAATACACGTATTTTTACTAACACATCAGTTGATTTTACACACTCGGTGATATTAAAAAATGCCGATAACTTCCTGAGTCGATGATTTCTAATGATAACATCTTGACACAGTATATAAAGAAAACACAAGTGTTTTCTACCATCCAGAAGATAAAACGTGGGTACTTTGGATAAGATATGCGTCGTATTAAATCGGACAACTGATATGAGTTAGGAAAATTCAGGACAAGCCAAGTGAGGAAATAAGTTATTTTTTAAAGGAGATGAACTCGTGAGAGTGCTTTTATTGAAATACATTATTTCTTTTCATGAATACTACATATACATCAAAATAGCAAAGATGATTGCCAGCTTCAAAAATCGAGAGTTATTTAGTTATAAAAATAAGTAACTTATTTAGCCTTCGTATTCTAAGGTTATAAAGTATTTAAAATGGTCAAATTGTGCTTAGATCCAAGAATAACATGAAAATTTTGGAATCATTTGAAATATGAAAGATACCGCATTAGAATATTCTTTGGCAATCAAAATTAATCGAGATTTATTTTTAATATAAGACACTTCAAAATTAGTGTAGCTTTATTTAAGAAGTAACAAATTCTTATTGGAAATTTATTAAATATTTCAACTGTTTTGGATAATTTTACTGGGATGTTTTTTTTTTATATTATCTATAGGTTATTAATAATTCTAAAATTATCTACAGGTTATAAATAATAAAAAAAGCTCTTTTTCGAGTCATTGTCTTCTTTCTTTTCAAATAAAGTGGTTCGTTTTGCTTCTGTGAGAAACAAACGTATTCCATTTTAATAGATCGTTACAAAAAAAACTAATAAATTGAATACCCAGAAAACTGTTTTGATCAATATATATTTTGGCCTCGTGTTTTTAATGTGCCGTTTTTTAGTCAACTCCTTACTTGAAATGAAATATATAATTGTAGTTGAATTAATTGTTTGTACGTAATTGTATTGCCATATGGCAATATCTTTCAACTAACCTGAAATATGTTTTAAAGAAGCCTTTAGTATAAAACAAAATAGAACTCTTTTAAAAAGAAATTTTCGAAAGTCATACAGATAATTATTTCGACTAATTTCCAAAGCAAACATTTCTGTGATGATTGATAACATTTGCTAGAAAACGAAAAAAAAATAATTTAGAATATCATATATATTCTTTGAAAGGTTATTTATTTAATCGCGTTGCTGGGTCATTTGTCTGCCTGCTTTTTATTTTACACGTCGAGAGGCCAGAAAATATTGAAAAACTGATAGTGCTTAGCAGTTTTCCTAGTCAGAAAAGCAGGAGGTTGTCATCCATGAGATAGAGTGACCAGATTAAAGAGGTTTTTGGTATAAGTCTCTTGTTAGTATCCACGAAAGCTAAGATAAATTTTAAGGGAAAATCTTTTGCAGGCCATTAATATTGATCTCATAATCGGAAGTACGAGTATATGAAAAAAAGTTTTACGAATAAACTTGTTTACGAAGGCTGTAAATATTTTGGAATTATTTGTGCAAAATACTTTCAACGCATATTTAACTATTATGTTGTATTCATCATTGCTAAACTTCGTTATCGAAGATCCCCTCACCATTCCAACAAATTATTTTGAAAAGCGAAACTGTGCTGTATATTTTGTTTTTTTTTAAGTGAGTAAACCGTTACACACCAACAAACTCATCGACCACACTGTTGCACTGGATTTGATGGCACACCGAAATTTAACGACGAATCACACCGGCATGTTTGTTATTCTTCTTTTTTTTTAAAGAATAGACATGACCGAAGTCATAGGTCCTTTTTAAAAGAATATATATGACCGAAGTTGAAGTTATACCCCCAAATATTAAATGGAAAAATGGCTGTATCAGTTGAGAGGAGTAGCACGCCGCAGGGTTTGAAGCGACGACCTTCCGCACGAAAATCCACTGCTTTACCGCGCAGCCGTGGACTAGCCATAATAAAAAAAACTATTTGGCAAAAACAAATTCGCAATGTTTAAATGATGATACAAAAACTAATAAAGAATGATTAAATAATTAATTTGCGATGGTTAAATAATAACTCAAAAACAAATTTGCAATGGTTCAATAAGCAATGGTTAAATAATAATACAAAAACAAATTAGCAATGGGTATATAATATTTATCTTGTTTATTGATAGCAAAAACAAAGCAATGTGTGGTTTATAGTTAAGGCATTAACGTTGTGGAGGTTTAAAGACATTGTAATTAATTTTTATCAAACACTGTTTATTCCACTTGAATAAACAGTGTTTGATAAAAATTAATTACAACAAAGCAATGCTTTAAAAAATAATGTGACTAATATAAATTTCACATGGTTCATAATAAGCAATTGAAATCAGATGGTATCAAAAGGTATGGGCTCACTTTGTTCAATACTCCGATTAAGCATCACTCCAGCGTAAATAGAAATATATTTTGATCTAAAAATAGTTTTTATTTCACTGAAAATTTTCTCTTCTTAGTAGTAACATATTTAAAGACCTATATTTCTGGAGTTGTGAAGTTCAATGCCAAAAATGTACTCGCAAAAACTTTAATAAAGTATAATAAAGTTTTGATCCAATAAGCACATGCATGTGTGTATGGAATATTTTCATATCAATAAAGTATATACCAACCATTTTGGCAATCAATCGATTATTTTAAAAATATTTTTAAAATATGGAATTTTTCATCGACCTTTTCATCTGAGGCGCGAGATAAAATTTCCATTTTTCTTATATTCTGAAACACAAGTCGGTAAGTAAATATAAACATTCTTATTGAATCACTTTTCAAGAAACCTGGTTTCACCATCATGATGCTTTTCAACTTTTTTCTAACCTACATGAAACCCATTTCTCAAATTTGCTATTCCCACATGCCCCCTGAATACACACGTTTTCCATTAGAAATTCGACACCCCATCATAAATATTTGTGTTCCGCTCAAGTACTGATTTTGACAAACTTCTTTGAGCTGTCTGGGTGTTATTTCTAGCTCATCTTTTATTTTCTCTTTTTCGTTTTTCTCGTATACAAGCGTGTGTATGTGCTATGAGAGATGGTATATTTAAAAATTATTTAATATTAAAAAATATATATTAAAAAAGTACTCAATTCTTGCAAGAAGGTTTGTGGCAATATTTGTGTTATTTTCTTGTTTCGTTAATTTTACCACATATTTTCTGAGATACGAAGAATTTGTAGTAAATTGACATTTTATAGTAAATTATTGCAATAATTAAATAATTTTTTGCGACCCATGTTTATATTCCTATCTCGAGATTTTCTTCAGGTGGAATCATTCTGGTTAGTTACAAGTTCAATGCTTAGGTCCAACTGGTATAATATATAATCGAAAGTGAGTGTGGTATATTAACCCAATGGAAAAAAATGAGTGAGGAGGGAAACTTGTGTATTCATTGCTTATTTATTTATGTTTTATTTTTGCTTAAGACTTTATGTAGCTCTAATGTTAAACTTTTTTTTAAATATAAGTATCAACGGGAAACAAACTTAAATCTCCAGACTGGAAAAAAAATGTCTCACAACCTAAGCTAGAAAGGTTGTTCAAACGATGTTTTACTCAATAAAAATTGTCATCATTATTTTTGTTACAAAAGAATCTTATTCAAATATATAATGTGTCGATTACTTTCTATTTGAGAAATACACTAGAACCGAACATACTCGTATATGAAGAGTTATGTCATATGGGGTTGGCTTTCAGTGTTTATTGACCTTCTACATATATATACGGCTCGAATGTTGTGATAGAATACTTTATTTCCCCAGCTCGATACCACATCATTTTTTTAGATTAATTGTAGCACTTTCTACGACGGAAAACTCGTTCGGGTCTAAAATTTATATCCTCATTACGCAATGAAATTGCGCGTCACGGACCCCGGTGATTTATCTATTTAATGAACATATGATACGGACTCGCTATAGTTTTTGAACAACATATAAATCTTTTTTAAAATCGATAAATAAAACGAGGGAACAGAATCGAGGCAAACGATTGAGTTATAGATTTGAGGAGAAAATAAAAAAATATACGAAACTCAGTAAAATGTAACCACATGAAAATTAAAAGAAAATGCATTTTGTTTTTATTTTTTTCTTATTTCACCCGATATTTTGGTTCTGAAGAATTCTGGAAGATTTTAATTTTTTCCTTTCGAAATTCAAGACAAGAAAAAATAATAACTAACTTTATAAATTTTACGAAAGCTGTAGAAATTAGCATAATATTTAACAAAAAGAGTTAACATTTTTAATATATAGTATTTTCATTGTTTTCGGTAAAAATATAACTGGTTTATTGCCATCTAACAATCTCTTCCAATCAACCGAAAAAATCAACAAAGCCTTCAATGAAAATCATCGACAAAAACTTTTTTTTTTCATAATAATCAGTAACCAACGGAAATCCCACCCACAACCCCGGTTTGAAAATAAACGTCTTTCCATCTACGCCACAAATATCGTTATATGAAAGATTATTTGGGACTACTTTGGCGGCGAGTGAGATATTATATCTATGGCGCAGGGCGCATTTGAAGTCTCTGCTGATAATTTCCACTAGTTAACTTGATCCATAACTGCAAACAATTGTCATTGGAAAGTTACAGCTACATTAATCTCATTATTCATAATTATAATGTTTCATTTCACTATGTGAATTACCTGTGTATATCATATGTCACTTATTGTAAGATTTTAGGATAAATGCCAGTGCCAAAACGATCATAAATAATACGTTGATTTATTTATTACAGGCAGCTATATTTTAATCCTGTTTTACATATTATTGCACCTTTATTGTTTTACAGATTCTTTTTATTTTTCTTTAGACTATTTTAGGTTTTTTATTCTATTTACATTGATAATTTAAAAATAATTCCAAAGTGTTATTTTTTTAATAAGAATATACAAAAATAAGCACGTGTGCAATAATGTACTGAAGAGAACACAAAATAAGTGAAGAAAGTGGTATGGACAATTTGTGCTTGAGGGATGAAAACGATATAAAATATTTTTACGTCATCTTACTTTTATGTACATGTTATGTCATCTTTATTTCACCGAAAAGAGCTGAATTTATCATCTGTACTTTTGACGTGTTTCCCTAATGGAAATTGTTTTGCATAGTACAATATTCTTTGTTGAGTATTTTTTGGCACATATTTCACTTATATTCAAGAAATACTACTAATATATTGATGCGAAACTTGGTCTCTTTTTTTACGAATAATACAAAAGCTCCAGACAACATAATGTATCATGGAACGGTCCACGCTAGGCCAAACCATAAGAGACCGCAAACACAATGAATAAATACGCGCCCAAACAAAGGTTAATAATGTTATCGAGGTTGCAAAAATAATACAAAAGCTCCAGACAACATAATGTATCATGGAATGGTCCACGCTAGGCTAAACCATAAGAGACCGCAAACACAATGAATAAATACGCGCCCAAACAAAGGTTAATAATGTAATCGAGGATGCAAAAATAATACAAAAGCTCCAGAACACATAATGTATCATGGAACGGTCCACGCTAGGCTAAACCATAAGAGACCTCAAACACAATGAATAAATACGCGCCCAAACAAAGGTTAATAATGTTATCGAGGTCGCAAAAATAATGCAAAAGCTCCAGACAACATAATGTATCATGGAACGGTCCACGCTAGGCTAAACCATAAGAGACCGCAAACACAATGAATAAATACGCGCCCAAACAAAGGTTAATAATGTAATCGAGGATGCAAAAATAATACAAAAGCTCCAGACAACATAATGTATCATGGAACGGTCCACGCTAGGCTAAACCATAAGAGACCGCAAACACAATGAATAAATACGCGCCCAAACAAAGGTTAATAATGTTATCGAGGTTGCAAAAATAATACAAAAGCTCCAGACAACATAATGTATCATGGAACGGTCCACGCTAGGCTAAACCATAAGAGACCTAAAACACAATGAATAAATACGCGCCCAAACAAAGGTTAATAATGTTATCGAGGTTGCAAAAATAATACAAAAGCTCCAGACAACATAATGTATCATGGAACGGTCCACGCTAGGCTAAACCATAAGAGACCGCAAACACAATGAATAAATACGCACCCAAACAAAGGTTTATAATGTTATCGAGGTTGCAAAAATAATACAAAAGCTCCAGACAACATAATGTATCATGGAATGGTCCACGCTAGGCTAAACCATAAGAGACCGCAAACACAATGAATAAATACGCGCCCAAACAAAGGTTAATAATGTTATCGAGGTTGCAAAAATAATACAAAAGCTCCAGACAACATAATGTATCATGAAACGGTCCACGCTAGGCTAAACCATAAGAGACCTAAAACACAATGAATAAATACGCGCCCAAACAAAGGTTAATAATGTTATCGAGGCTGCAAAAATAATACAAAAGCTCCAGACAACATAATGTATCATGAAACGGTCCACGCTAGGCTAAACCATAAGAGACCGCAAACACAATGAATAAATACGCACCCAAACAAAGGTTAATAATGGTATCGAGGTTGCAAAAATAATACAAAAGCTCCAGACAACATAATGTATCATGGAACGGTCCACGCTAGGCTAAACCATAAGAGACCTAAAACACAATGAATAAATACGCGCCCAAACAAAGGTTAATAATGTTATCGAGGTTGCAAAAATAATACAAATGCTCCAGACAACATAATGTATCATGGAACGGTCCACGCTAGGCTAAACCATAAGAGACCGCAAACACAATGAATAAATACGCGCCCAAACAAAGGTTTATAATGTTATCGAGGTTGCAAAAATAATACAAAAGCTCCAGACAACATAATTTATCATGGAACGGTCCACGCTAGGCTAAACCATAAGAGACCGCAAACACAATGAATAAATACGCGCCAAAACAAAGGTTAATAATGTTATCGAGGTTGCAAAAATAATACAAAAGCTCCAGACAACATAATGTATCATGGAACGGTCCACGCTAGGCTAAACCATAAGAGACCTAAAACACAATGAATAAATACGCGCCCAAACAAAGGTTAATAATGTAATCGAGGTTGCAAAAATAATACAAAAGCTCCAGACAACATAATGTATCATGGAACGGTCCACGCTAGGCTAAACCATAAGAGACCGCAAACACAATGAATAAATACGCACCCAAACAAAGGTTAATAATGTTATCGAGGTTGCAAAAATAATACAAAAGCTCTAGACAACATAATGTATCATGGAACGGTCCACGCTAGGCTAAACCATAAGAGACCGCAAACACAATGAATAAATACGCGCCCAAACAAAGGTTAATAATGTTATCGAGGTTGCAAAAATAATACAAAAGCTCCAGACAACATAATGTATCATGGAACGGTCCACGCTAGGCTAAACCATAAGAGACCGCAAACACAATGAATAAATACGCGCCCAAACAAAGGTTAATAATGTTATCGAGGCTGCAAAAATAATACAAAAGCTCCAGACAACATAATGTATCATGGAACGGTCCACGCTAGGCTAAACCATAAGAGACCGCAAACACAATGAATAAATACGCACCCAAACAAAGGTGAATAATGTTATCGAGGTTGCAAAAATAATACAAAAGCTCCAGACAACATAATGTATCATGGAACGGTCCACGCTAGGCTAAACCATAAGAGACCTAAAACACAATGAATAAATACGCGCCCAAACAAAGGTTAATAATGTTATCGAGGTTGCAAAAATAATACAAAAGCTCCAGACAACATAATGTATCATGGAACGGTCCCCGCTAGGCTAAACCATAAGAGACCTAAAACACAATGAATAAATACGCGCCCAAACAAAGGTTAATAATGTTATCGAGGTTGCAAAAATAATACAAAAGCTCCAGACAACATAATGTATCATGGAACGGTCCACGCTAGGCTAAACCATAAGAGACCGCAAACACAATGAATAAATACGCGCCCAAACAAAAGTTAATAATGTTATCGAGGTTGCAAAAATAATACAAAAGCTCCAGACAACATAATGTATCATGGAACGGTCCACGCTAGGCTAAACCATAAGAGACCTAAAACACAATGAATAAATACGCGCCCAAACAAAGGTTAATAATGTTATCGAGGTTGCAAAAATAATACAAAAGCTCCAGACAACATAATTTATCATGGAACGGTCCACGCTAGGCTAAACCATAAGAGACCGCAAACACAATGAATAAATACGCGCCAAAACAAAGGTTAATAATGTTATCGAGGTAGCAAAAATAATACAAAAGCTCCAGACAACATAATGTATCATGGAACGGTCCACGCTAGGCTAAACCATAAGAGACCTAAAACACAATGAATAAATACGCGCCCAAACAAAGGTTAATAATGTAATCGAGGTTGCAAAAATAATACAAAAGCTCCAGACAACATAATGTATCATGGAACGGTCCACGCTAGGCTAAACCATAAGAGACCGCAAACACAATGAATAAATACGCACCCAAACAAAGGTTTATAATGTTATCGAGGTTGCAAAAATAATACAAAAGCTCTAGACAACATAATGTATCATGGAACGGTCCACGCTAGGCTAAACCATAAGAGACCGCAAACACAATGAATAAATACGCGCCCAAACAAAAGTTAATAATGTTATCGAGGTTGCAAAAATAATACAAAAGCTCCAGACAACATAATGTATCATGGAACGGTCCACGCTAGGCTAAACCATAAGAGACCGCAAACACAATGAATAAATACGCGCCCAAACAAAGGTTAATAATGTTATCGAGGCTGCAGAAATAATACAAAAGCTCCAGACAACATAATGTATCATGGAACGGTCCACGCTAGGCTAAACCATAAGAGACCGCAAACACAATGAATAAATACGCACCCAAACAAAGGTTAATAATGTTATCGAGGTTGCAAAAATAATACAAAAGCTCTAGACAACATAATGTATCATGGAACGGTCCACGCTAGGCTAAACCATAAGAGACCTAAAACACAATGAATAAATACGCGCCCAAACAAAGGTTAATAATGTTATCGAGGTTGCAAAAATAATACAAAAGCTCCAGACAACATAATGTATCATGGAACGGTCCACGCTAGGCTAAACCATAAGAGACCTAAAACACAATGAATAAATACGCGCCCAAACAAAGGTAAATAATGTTATCGAGGTTGCAAAAATAATACAAAAGCTCCAGACAACATAATGTATCATGGAACGGTCCACGCTAGGCTAAACCATAAGAGACCGCAAACACAATGAATAAATACGCACCCAAACAAAGGTTAATAATGTTATCGAGGTTGCAAAAATAATACGAAAGCTCCAGACAACATAATGTATCATGGAACGGTCCCCGCTAGGCTAAACCATAAGAGACCTAAAACACAATGAATAAATACGCGCCCAAACAAAGGTTAATAATGTTATCGAGGTTGCAAAAATAATACAAAAGCTCCAGACAACATAATGTATCATGGAACGGTCCACGCTAGGCTAAACCATAAGAGACCGCAAACACAATGAATAAATACGCGCCCAAACAAAGGTTAATAATGTTATCGAGGTTGCAAAAATAATACAAAAGCTCCAGACAACATAATGTATCATGGAACGGTCCACGCTAGGCTAAACCATAAGAGACCTAAAACACAATGAATAAATACGCGCCCAAACAAAGGTTAATAATGTTATATAGGTTGCAAAAATAATACAAAAGCTCCAGACAACATAATGTATCATGGAACGGTCCACGCTAGGCTAAACCATAAGAGACCTAAAACACAATGAATAAATACGCGCCCAAACAAAGGTTAATAATGTTATCGAGGTTGCAAAAATAATACAAAAGCTCCAGACAACATAATGTATCATGGAACGGTCCACGCTAGGCTAAACCATAAGAGACCGCAAACACAATGAATAAATACGCACCCAAACAAAGGTTAATAATGTTATCGAGGTTGCAAAAATAATACGAAAGCTCCAGACAACATAATGTATCATGGAACGGTCCCCGCTAGGCTAAACCATAAGAGACCTAAAACACAATGAATAAATACGCGCCCAAACAAAGGTTAATAATGTTATCGAGGTTGCAAAAATAATACAAAAGCTCCAGACAACATAATGTATCATGGAACGGTCCACGCTAGGCTAAACCATAAGAGACCGCAAACACAATGAATAAATACGCGCCCAAACAAAGGTTAATAATGTTATCGAGGTTGCAAAAATAATACAAAAGCTCCAGACAACATAATGTATCATGGAACGGTCCACGCTAGGCTAAACCATAAGAGACCGCAAACACAATTAATAAATACGCGCCCAAACAATGGTTAATAATGTTATCGAGGTTGCAAAAATACTCAAGTGGAAGTGAGATGGGCACTTCGCCCGAGCAACGTCATCGTTGGACGTATAAAGTAATACAGTTGTACCCAATCGGCAGAATAAGGCCTATAAGAGGACCGAAGGCACGCTGGGTGGATGAAATACGTAAGGGAACAGCGATTACGTGGCAGCGTAGTAGACATGGTTACTGATTTTTTCTGATACTATACGTGTTAACGATTACTGGACTACTGGATTTCGTTTTGATTAGCATTAGCATAGCTCAGAACCAGGTGGAGTAGAAACGAATCATCCACCCAGTTTCACATGATTAAGGAACCACTGCGCTCAACCATGGGCAGCACGGCTAAAAAAAAAAGAGTCTGATGGGGAATAATCAAATTATTTAATTACTCCATTGATCTTAATCTTGCACGTCTTTCAGACACATTACATTATAATTATCCAACGCTTATATCCGGTGCCATTATCTACGAACGGAGATTTCTCGAGACTAACATAAATGAAATTTACGCTTTGCCTTTCATAGGTAAAGCCATTTAAAACGTATTACAAAAACGTCGTAAATCGAAATCCCACATTTATTGGTCGACAATAAATTATATAAATCTGCCATTCGGACATTTTTACAATCTCATTTTTTGTGCCTCTATCAACGATCACATTTAACACAAACGTCTAAAAGGGCATATAAACAAAAAAAAAACATGTTTCAGTTGTCACCAACCAGTTTACTTCGGAAATTAATACTGAAAAAAAATATTATTGATAATAATAATACGTTTATGTATACAAAAGTAAACATTGTAAAGTACTTCTGATAGTGATTTCGCAGAGTTAAATAAAATACGCTCAATAATAAAATGTTAATAAAATTAGAAGTTCTACAAAAATATACTAAAAATCTGAATAATTACATCAACAATCATTATCAATCTAAAAATCTGAATCATCAACAGTCATTATCAATAAAAATCTGAATAGTTACATCAACAGTCATTATCAATAAAAAGTCTGAATAAAAACATCAACAGTCATTATCAATAAAAAATCTGAATAATTACAATCACAATAACCACTTGACTAGCGTATTTCTTACATATCACAGCGGCACATGGTAAATTTAATTTTACTAGATGTTTAAATTGTTTTCTCTTCCATGTAATTGTTTGCTTGCTTGACGTGCTAAACTATAACTTATGCGAGAAGATAACATAACAAATTCCGAAATTAACTCTCAAACAAAAAGGCCAAACAAAATAAGCAATCCAACGAATACATTAACTTTTATACATTCAACACAAGTTATTCTAACATATTACCAATTACATCCCTTCCAACGGCTTTTAACCGTGTCATGAGTTTGCCAGCAAATATTTTAGCCTGGTGAACTGTTGCCCTCAACTTACCCTCAAACTTACTGTATATTCTGGGTGCCAATCAACCACGGAATCTTCTTTTATTTTTCTCGAATAGTGGTCGTGAACTCCTTTTTATGAAGGTATATAAACCAGTGTCAAATGATGTACGAGTACACTTCAAAGGATCTTGTTAGTTCTGTTCAGATGGGCGACATATAGGCACAATTGAGTGGCTATTACCGTAGTTGGTAGATGGAATCTCTGAGCAAATGTTTTGTTGACTCTGAACTCTATGGCTCTAGTCTTATATACATTTGAAATATGTTAATGACTATCTTAATGCCGGTGGATGTTCTTGAGATTATCCATGACGTAAGTATGTTAAATATAAAAAAACATTTGTTTCTCGGAATAAACAGTCTTTCTGAAGAAATCTAGACGACTCTATGGGCATTGTTACTTAAAAAAATTATTTTATTGTATTTGTTACACACAATTATTACTTTTTTCTTTGCACAATCAGTTAAACTGATGCATAAATCCATAAAAAAAAACTATTTTTTTTTAGCTCAACATTTTTAATGACATTTTCTCGAAATTTTTAAAATTATAGACTTTGGTTGTGCCTTTCTGTGTACGGGTGGATGAAGCAAATAAGCATGGAAAAATATTTTTGACATCTCATAGATCATAGTTTTAGTGCTCAATTTTTATGCAGTTGCGTTTCCGTTTCTCTCTCTCTGTTTCCGACATTATTTTATCCTGGAAAAAATACTGTTTATTCACAGACTGTACGATAAATTCGATCTTCCCTCGCGCTTGTAAATGACACGTAATAAACCGTAAAGTGGTTCAAATATGACAATATATCAAATAAATAGTACTTTTCTATGATACCGCCCTAAGAATCAGGATAAATCAACTCGAGACTCTATTTGGTTTTGAATGGAGTGATACTTTAACACATACATGTAAAGTCCTCCGAATTTTTTTTGGGATCAAGTAAAAATCTCTTTGAAGGTTAGCAGAAAATATAAATCTTCTTTTTGGAATATCATATAATACTTTTTTGCATTATATTACACTTTTTTTGTATACAGTACGATTTGGTGGATATTTTGCCACATGGCAACCTCTTCTTACTGACCAGAAAGTTTTTTTAACAGGCCTTAAGTTAAAACCAGACTGGAACTCTTAAAAAATCTGAGTATAAACGAGAATCGAATCCGCAAGCCCCGTGTTCGAAGAAAAGCTACTTGCTTACTAGTTATCAATATTTATTTGGAAAATTTCGTTGTTGCATTTGCTCTTATTTTGTTGTGTATCTTTCTTTATTATGCATGTTAAGAACCCTCAATAATAGAGTTGACAAAGAACTTAAGATCCCATACCTTTAACGCTTACGTGTACTCAAAATCGCTATAAGAGTTTAATGAAACTACTACGTTACAAAGTTTTACATAAATTTAGTTCAAGTCCACAAAATTTTATTAAATTACTGCCGTAAACAGTACAACCTAGAAGGTATATTGTTATATGACAATCTCTTCCAATCAATGTTGTTAAAGGGGGCTTATGTGAAAGTGAGTCATAAACTTTTAAAAAAGGAAAATAACGAGAATCAAATGCATAACTCTCTGGACGACAGCTGCTTTAAAACCAGGTTACGGATGTTGTCATGTACAATGAAACATAAACATATTGTCATATCTGTGGCGTAATGGCAGAAGTTGATGTGTCCGTTTTGGAGAAGCAACATTAACTTTGATAAGCTGTTAAAATCAGTACAGATAAGCATTTTTTAAGTTTTTCCAAACAATATATCGTTTGTTTGGATAATGACTGTCACACCAAGTTTTGCCACAACATACAGAGAAATATTTTCTATAAATTGGAAGAATAAACACAAAATGACAAAAAATGGGCATATAAACTTCTGCCATAACGCCACAGATATACAGCTGTATAATATATCTTTATCTGAAAATAAATATATGTATTTTTTAAATCTTGAACATCCCTGATTTTTACTTTACCTTGATGGTTTTACAGTTCTTATAAGTGAAACTCAGCCGTGTAAATTTTACCTATCCGCTAATTCGTTAATAAGGTAAAAAAAAAAAATTAAATCGTTTTGTATTTAAAAAAAAACCCCCTTCATGTTATAAATATTTAACACAGTGCCGATATATTCTCATAGTGAAGTGAAAGTGTTTTGGGTCAGTCAGGATAGTGCCCAAATTTCTTAGAATTTGTGCCGACTAATATCCCAGACCCTGCCGCTCTCGTATATTGTCCCTTCAACACATGTTGCCGAGGTCTAAACAACAGTACGTTACCGCCCTATCTCATTTTATTGTCTCTTCTATTATATTATTTAAAATGTCGTTTGAAATATTAACTTTAGTGCTTAACTGTTAACTGTTAACACACATGGTGGTTCTTAGAACAAAAGTCCCGAAATCCTCGGGAACAAACTCGAGCCGCATCATGGACGCCAAGTCACGAGCCACCCCCATGAGGAAGAATTCCGCCCTCTCCTGTCCTGGTGTAGCTGCAAACACCAGCACCAGCAACTCCAGTGCGTGGATCACTCCACGCAATGGAGTTAAACAATCAACTCCAGTCCCGGCTCAACCGCTTCCGAACCAAAACAGATTCGAGGCACTCCCGGAGGTCATAGACGCCCCTGGAACACCTGGCTTCCGAGCGCCAGTAAAGTATATTACCTCGAAGATCCCACCGGTAATCATTACTTTAGGGGACAAAACACATGGCCAGATAATAAATCTGGCCAAATCTTTTACAAAGGTGGGCATCACGCTCTCCTACAGAGGCAGAGACCGTGCAGCTGTCAACTGCTCAGCGTTGGAAGACCACAAAACTCTCGTGGCTGGCCTGAGAGAGACCCAGGCACCCTTTCACACGTTCACCGCTGAGGTAGAGCGCAGCAAGCGATCCGTCATCAGGGGCCTCCCAGAGCTCCCGGTAGAGGACATCGCGGCTGATCTAGCCGCCCAAGGGTACAAGCCTCTCCGGGTTTTCAGGATGAAGACCAAGGGTGCCCCGCTCTATACGGTACTCTTCCCAAATACCACAAACATTGAGGCTCTCCGGACGGAAGTGACAGTGGTTAACTACTGTCGCGTCCGCCTGGAGAAATACAAGAACGGTGGCAGGGTAGGCACCCAGTGCCACCGCTGTCAAAACTTTGGCCACGCATCGGCGAACTGTAACCACACAGTCCGATGCGTGAAGTGCCTGATGGCGCATGCCACTACCGACTGCCCCAAGAAAGAGCGGGACACCCCTGCGGCCTGCTGTAACTGCGAGGGTGCTCATCCGGCCAACTATGGTGGTTGCCCCCGCCGCCAACAATACATATCCAGCCTACATAAGAGACGCAGCGTACCGGCTCCCCGGATGGACCATCGCTCGTGGAGCCAGGTAGCCAGCGGTACTCCAGCCTCACCACCGTACCTACCAGCCTCTCCTATAGCCCCCCTTTCTACTCAAACACTCCACCCTCCTCGTGCTCAGCCCCTGCCCCCGCCCCCGATTAATACGTTCACAAACGGAGAGAGCAAGTTACTCGCCATCATGCGCCTTGTCATCGGAGCCCGGAGCAGGCTCGCTTCTTGCACCACTAAGCTCGAGAAGACTATGATCTACCTCGAGATCGAGCAGCTCGTAGGATAAGCGTGATGACGAGTTTCTCTGGAATGAAAGTGCTCTGCTGGAATGCTTACAGCATGCAACAGAAGATCGAGGAGCTGATGCTGTTGGTGAACAATTCAGGTAAAGATATTGTGCTTGTTACGGAAACTTGGTTAAAACCTGTATCTCGTGTGAGAGGCACCGGTGGTTTCACCGTCTATAGATTGGATCGCGTTTCCGGTAGAGGTGGAGGCACCGCGATCCTCATCCGAGACACTATCCATCATACCCAACTCCTCACGCCCGCCCTGACAAACTTGGAGGCTACTGCCATCAGCCTCAAGGTTGACAGGGAGACAGTCACAATTGTGGCAGCATATTGTACCGGCTATCGTTCACTTCTGGAAAAGGACATCGAGGCAGTGCTGGCCTTGGGGCCCAAGGTCATCATGGCCGGGGACTTCAATGCCAAGCACCGTTACTGGAACTGCTTGAGAGCTAACCCGAACGGAACGACGCTGTACAATTATATGGAAAACCACAACTGTCAAATACTATATCCAAATCAACATACCTGTTTCACCAACCCCCGTAGCCCTTCTACACTGGACATTGCCGTAGTCAAAAACTACCCTAACATCTCTGGCTTGACTGCTCTAGAAGCTCTCTCGTCAGACCACCTCCCAGTCTACTTCACATTGGGAGTGAGGCCGATTGCTAGCCACAGGGAGCAGTACGACTACGCCAATGCTGACTGGAAGGGTTACAAAGCCTACCTCCATAACCAGCTCTGCCTATCACCAGAAACTCTGGTGAGCCCACAGGACATTGATACCGCGATAGATACCATCTCCACCTTCATCCATAATGCCCGTGATGAAAATGTTCCCCTCAAAATTGTCACTCCATACAAAATAAATCTTACTCCTCATATCAAACTCCTTATATCTCTAAAAAACAAACAAAGACAGACCTACAGACGTACACTAGACAAACATGACAAAACACTTCTAAACGTCCTCCAAGATGAAATCAAAAAAGAAATCCGCCTACTTAAAAACCAGCTTTGGCAGAGAAAATTGGCAGCTCTAGAACCGGGTAACGGTACTCTTTGGCGAATCGTCAAGGGTATCAAGTGCTCGTCTCAAAGCATACCACCTCTGCGCACAGCCTCAGGGTTGGCTGTTTCTGGCATTGACAAGGCTAATGCCTTGGCGGACGCTTATGAGAATACGTACTCAATCACTTCCGATCTTGGAAATGTTGATGTCAACAAAGCTGTCGAGGACACTCTCACCAGCTTTGCTTACTCCCCGACCAACCAAAACGAGGTGCAACTTTGCACCCCGTCCGAAATTGGTCGTATCCTTGACAGACTTAAAACACGAAAAGCACCCGGTCCCGACAATATACACAATAGTCTTCTTAAACAGTTACCACTCAAAGCGAGGATTTTTCTTACTAAAATAATAAATGCTTCACTCCTTAATGGCTATTTTCCGAGTATTTGGAAAGTAGCCAATATTGTTCCTATTCACAAGCCAAATAAACCGACCGAAAATCCAACTAGCTACAGGCCCATCAGCCTTCTTCCAGGTCTTGGCAAGATTCTTGAGAGAGTGGTTGCCTCAAGGTTAGTGTTCCATCACGAATCCAATAATACATTCCCTCATGAGCAATTTGGATTTAGAACAAGACACAACACGGTCCAGCAACTTACCCGTGTCGTGGAAGACGTGTCGATGGGCTTCAATAGGAACAGAAGTACTGGCATGGTACTGCTGGACCTCGAGAAGGCTTTTGATACTGTCTGGCACGATGGCCTTCTTCACAAACTTCTCCTCACTGGCACTCCACTCTATCTCGTGAAACTACTTCAATCCTACCTTTCCAATAGAAGTTTCACAGTCACCACTCATCATTCTACGTCATCCGCCAGGCCCATCCCTATGGGTGTCCCCCAAAGCAGTATACTTGGACCATGTCTATTTAATATTTACACACACGACATTCCTACTCCCCCAAACTGTAAACTCGCACTATTTGCTGACGATGCGGCATGCTACGCATCGTCACTCAAGGTGGATCGAGCCGGTCGCCGTCTTCAGATTGCTCTTGAGATCCTTGAGAAATACTACCAGGACTGGAGGCTCAAAGTCAATGACGCCAAAACTGAGGCCATCATGTTCTCCCGAAAAATCAAGGAAAGAGTGCCGTCGATGCCCTTATTCATCGGTGGTTGCCTGGTTGAGTGGCAGGACGTGGTTAAATACCTCGGCCTGCACCTTGACCGGCGACTGACATGGAAAACCCATTTGAATACCATCAGACAGAAGGGTCACAAGGGCATAGGGGCTATCAGTTCGATATTTCATCGACGCAGCTTCCTTTCACCCAAAAATAAGCTCCTCTCTATAAAACCCTTATTCGTCCTATCTTGACCTATGCTGCACCCGTTTGGGGTAGTGTGAGCAATACGGATCACCTGAAACTCCAGAGAGTGCAGAACAAGGCATTCAAGATATCTTTTAACACCCATCCCAGAACAAATCTTACCCGACTTCACGCTGAACAGCGAGAAGAAACCCTACAACACCACATCCTCGCTTGGACCGTGAAGTTCTATAAAAGCCAACAAAATCACAGAAATCCCTTAGTCGCTGCCCTGGGGGCTTACGAGAGTAAATCCGACCTACCCTTCCGTTATAAGCACAAGCTCCCGAAGCATTATCTGTTGCCTGACTAGTCCACCTACAGTATTAGCTGGGATGACCAAGGTCTGAGTGAATGTGATGGAATACAAGTAGCCTGAACGAGTGGACTTGTTTTTGCTGAATAATTAGTGTAAGAATTGTTATCTAGTTATAAGTAGTATGTAGGTGTTAATTATTTCTAAGATCTCATATATTAAGATTGAATAAATAAAATAAAATGATATGTAGGAAAATAAGTTCATAAATTATAACATATAATTAAGATTAGTTAAGTAATAAATTTGTATATAGTTATAGCCTTGACAAATGTTTGTATAGTAATTTACTTGTTTAATAAAAAAAAATATATATATACATTTGTCATACTTACAAATTATTGTCATGTCAATACAAACAAATTGAACTTAAGACATACATATTATACAAGACGTTTTTTTCACTTTTAATATCGTACAAAGTAAATTAAATTCCATCGTTTTTTTTTTCAGCCTGAATTGTGAATAGCATACATTTTCAAATTAAAATAAATATGTTTACGAGCAATCTTTGAAGAAAATTTTTAGGGAATCAGATTTAGATGTTTTTTACAATTTTACAGTTAAAGATATTATTACATCGCCAAAAAAGAAAATATTTCAGAATTTTCTTTTACACGTTCCTCCTTAAATTTCATCAAATTTTACATTAACGGTGTAAAAAGTTCTCCAGAATTTCTCGAATCTTGATTCCAATTTCGAATTATCCCTTTTACACCTTTCCGTAAAATGATGAAATTTTATAACTCAACACTCCTCATAAATGCATATAATATATCAGGAAGTCTTCTCTAGCAATTACAAAGGAGAATAAATTTTTATTAAGGTTCTCTTTGGTATTTACTCGACCATTAATCTCCTCTTTCTTTCTCTTGGAGTTTTCAAGAAAATGGAAATTAATCAACGTTGGCTGCCGCAGACATTTTCCTGTTCTGTTCTTTTTGATGCACAAACAAAACAGTTACCGCTCTTTATATAAAAATATATCTTCATTTCAACAGTTTCTTATACTTTATCTTTTTTACTTTCATTTAATTTGAGGTACACAATATTAAACCATGAATAATTACCGAACAAATATTTCCATCTTTGTTTTATGAGAATCGCATTATTATTTTTAACCCTTCCCTTACGGTGATAAAAATAATACGCGTGCTCCGGTGTTGGGTAGTGAGTACGCAATAAAAAATTAGCGATTTTAAATCGGAAAAATAAGAACATTCATAGATAATCCCCTTAATTAATTATAATTGAAGTTAAAAATTATAATAATTGAGATTTATTTGCTGAAAACATTAAAAAACCATCTGAAAACATTAAAAAACGCTCACGGAATGGGCGTACGTCTAACCTATTTGCAAGCCTGGAAGCTACTAGTGGCGCGGAACGTCAGTCGCATACCCCGGCGCTTACGCCTTTGCTTGCGACGTTGAGACAATTCAGCTCCTCGCAATTCAATCTAGTATGCAAGAGTGAGATGCGAATATAGTGTCGCGCTTCTCGCATACTATTCACCTATCGTCAAGACGAGGCACTCGCGGCGTTTAAATGCGAATTTGTTTTCGATCTTTACAAGACACCTCGATGTAGTCGATAAATTCTGATTATTATTAATATTATTTTTTAAATCAATGCGTACATATATTATGGAGGAATACCTAAAATCTTAACCTTGTATTTATTATATTTATAGAGATATTGATGGTTATTAGAAGCAACGTGTAGAAGATACCCAACACAGGGAAGGAAAGGTTAATAGAATAGTTATGCTCGTAAATCGAATCAAGTATAATACTCGTAGATTATATGCGTGTAAATTCTGTGTGTGTTTGTGAAATATTTGATCAAAGAAATAAATGGAGGTTTAAAATATACAAAAGACAATTTAAAAAATATTTCATCGATATTCTGTAAGATTTCATTTTAACTTTATGGAATCATTTCTAACCAAATTGTAACAAAACAGTTATTAATACTCTTATAAAAAAACACTAAACAATGACTCGTTGCTTGTTTGCATTCGTGTATATTTTAATGCTTGTTGTAATCCGTGAAATATTCACGGAAGTAAAACAAATTATACATTTTTGAAATACCGACTGGAGCAAGATCAAAATATTTTTTTTTTGGTTTAGTAATGTTTAAAGTTTTAAATAAAAAAGGTACATCTTGATTGATGAATTATTTAATTCTCAAAAATCTCTCTTTATACACGATGTTTTGTGTATAAACATTACTCTTGTTCAATTTAAATCGTTGATAAAGTTTTCCTTGAAGACTTGTTTCAGATATATTGACTTTAATGTTTTCGCGTTTCCGACATCTTGAAAAAACCACGTATAATTGTCTGCATTAAAAAAAAGCATAAGATAAATAAACACAAGTAATCATAAGGTTCAATATAATAGGAAATAAATAAATGAATTATTTAATGAATTACAATTCAAAATAAATTGGAATCGTCCCCCTTTACACCGGTTCGTTCAGTATAATTTCAATATGTTTCGAAGTATTCCTCTCTCGCTCTCTTGTATTCAAAATTCAATTATCGTATTCTTTCTTTGGCGACAACCGTACGGGTTTTGGTCTATTTATATTATGATTATTATCGATATGCGTACTAATTATCATGTTTTTCTTGTTTAGACGTTATGTGACGCAGGTTTGAATTCATTGGCAGATGAAACAAACATTGTACATGAATTCTCGGATCATATTTATAAAATAATATTTTTTATCCTCGCTTTGAGTATAATTAAACCCTGGAATTTTATTGCTTAGAGCGGTGCATCTCTGTAGGGCGTTGACTCTTATTTTTATTCTACTTCTTTATTATGTTTTTCGTTTTTCGTACAACACATTTCTGAACACTTCTGTTGTTCGTACTTTACATTTATGAATACTTCTGTTTTTCGTACAACACATTTCAGGGAACCCTTTCAGGGTTCATGATTGTTTCTAAATAATTATCTCTAACTTATATTTCTCTCATTACGGTATGAAAGGCTATCCCTCGTGATCGAATAAGATTGTCAGCCATCCTGTGAATGGAAAACATCTATGCGTGTATTGGTTTATTGTGTACAGACTGTTGCACTTGCAAACATACAGTCTGGACAGATTAAACTTACTTACAAGGAAACCAAAGTTTCAAGTCAATTGGCAGGTTAAATCTACTACATGCTGCGTTCTTTGTCTTGCTCAATAGCTGTATATAGTTTGATAATGCGCTTTTTTTGCACATCTAAAACAATGAAACATAAATTCAGATGTAAAACGTTCTAAGACTAAAACTAGTCTAGAAGTGAATCCAGCAGGAATCGAACTCATTCCAGTGAATGCTTTCTGTTAGACTACAGGCCCTGGTGACATTTTAAATACCTGGAGAATGACACTGTAAGACAGAATCAGGGCCAATGTATTTTCAATATATACAAATTATGTAGTATTTTTTAATTTTTCTTTAAATACCTTTTGAAAAAGTATGATTTGGATTCGTTTTATATTCAAATTGAGTTGACGATATTGTCATTTTAAATATAATTATTTGTAAATTGTGTGTTTCCTTTTTGTATAATACACTTTCTGTTGATTTGTCCAGTTTTTTTTTCCAATCATGTCACAATCTCTACCCTGAAGTTTTAAGGTTCAAGATTAAAATTCATATCCGACATTGCTGTAATTTGGATTTTAAATAGAAATTTTCAACAACCCTAACTAAATACGGTAAAGAGGTGGTCAAAACTCGAACTATCTAGAAGCTTGAGGAACTGTTCTGTACCGCCAAAGACAGAGATATTTTCAGAGACTGAGATGTCAGGGGACCTGCACGGCACATGAAGAAGATAATAATTGAAAGAAGAAACCCAAGAAAGAAAATATTTAATTGTTTCTTTTAAAATATTAAGGATATTATAATATTATTAAAAAATGCAACTACTTTCGCTTCAATGTAATACATTCATATTAATAAAGATTTTTTTTTCAATTCAGTTTTTATGTGTAAACGGCAGCTTTCCTCGGTGAAATGATTTATTTTGAAGATTCGACATTTTTTTTTCTTTGCAAGTAATGTCCTTTCAATAGGCAAAAGGTGAATATTCGTCAATCTGTTATTCGAAATTGGACAAGGTTATCATGTGCCCCACCTTCGAAATATGTTTTTGATAAATATTTTGTTCATAATTTTCTGATATTCCCAATTTATCATGAGCAGTGGATTTACAAGATATTTTTCATTGTGTTTCAATATATTCGGATCAGATATAAATTTTCCGTATTGCTGAAGCAAGGTATGCTTTGATATATAGTGATTCATTCCGCAAATTTATGACTACTGAAAATGTATACGCGACAAGCAACCTCTGTTTTGCCATTTTCGTTTTGAACTTTTATATCGCTTTTAAAAACATTTTTATCCTGTGATATAAAACGTAGTATTTATTGCAAATTGTCAGTAATAACAATTCTTCTTTATCATAAATGTTTTGGGTTTTTTAATAAACATTTTATATCTCATTTTTATTTATTACATAGCCTAACGGATTGATAAGTAAAGTAATAACATTTTTAACATCAGGGTAGTGATATAAAATTCACTGCTTTTATTAATAAGTTTATTGAAAAAACCTTCCAGATCAATAAAAATCGTTTTTTACTGGTTATATAACTACGTTAATCATAAAATATTGACGTTAATTTTTATTTAAATTTTAAAATTAAAAAAAAAACACAGTATAGTGAAATTTTATAGGGATTTCGACTTTTTTTCTTTTTTACACGTAATTAAATTGATATTGTAATTTGTTTTATCAAACACTGTTTATTCCGCTTTTTGTAATGGTATAACCCTACCGGTTTCAGGGCTTTCACCTCATCATCAGGGAAGCACAAACAATAATAACAATAAAATGATTTATAAAGCGTCGTTTAGAGAGCAGGCAATCCTTAAGGGCGCTCTAACTCGCGAATCGAACCTACTATTATTGATTGAAAAAAATATTAAGAACATGTTATAAGTTGAGTGTACGGATGGGAAGGTAGCAGTTGTGGCCATTATATTGGGAACTTCTTTCTGCGTTTAAATATGATATATTTTGTATATTTCTCTCAAAGAACAACCATTTTTTTCACAGTTATTCATGACCTCCGTAGCTTAGTTGATATTTTTTAAGGTGGCGGGTTCGATTATCATTGGAACTCAATTTTCGATAAAAGATTCCAGACTAGTTTTCTTTTAACGGCTTTTAATATATTTTTGTTTGAGTGTAATATTGCCACTTGGCAAAAAGCTTGCCAGGTTTGACTGTATACCACGAAAATGCAATACAATACAATTTATAAACCATAATATTTTATCTTTTTCTCGTAGTTTTATATACAGCCTTAGTTTCTCTAAATTCAGTTATTTTCCCAGCATAGATCACTTTGATATCCTCTCACCTCATACGAATGTGAGAAATTCAAGAATTTACAATTCAATGACACCACCATAACATTTTGCCATATTGCATTTGGCACAGATCTAGCTTTTACTTTTCCGGTCTTAGTTCCTTTGAACACGTCGTGCATTTGATTTTTGTGATTCATTCGCTGACTGAAAAATTCCTCCGAGCGAGAAAATAACATTCCCTCGATGTTTGTTTTATGCTTTTATCTATCTCTACATTTATTTATGCAAATATTATACCTTTCCATTTTTTGAATCAATGAGATACTATTGAAGAATAATTCAATGGAGTTTCATCCAAGAATATATCATGAAATAGTATCCAAGAATGTTCCAATGTAATACAGATACAGGCAAAAGCCTAGTTTTCTGGGGACACGACAAATGAAAGACAGCTAACCCAGATCTGCATTAATTGTCTGCTTTAAATTAGATTTTGTTTTATAAGTCTTGTTTTTCATTAACTGTTGTCACATATAATTTCTTATCATCTTAATAAATCAATGGTCCAAGAATGAAGATTTATAGGACTGTTATTTCTTTAGAATTAAATTTTATTTAACACCCCTCCTCGATGAAATAAATCTATATATCTGCTGGTACCATACGATCTTTTAACTCTCGTTTTTATTGTTATTTAACTTTTGCTGTATAAAATACAACCTGGTGGGCTTATTGCCATGTGGTAATCTCTTCTAAGCAACCAGAAATATGTTAAAGAAACCTGAAGTGTAAACCAGACTGGAACTTTTTTTTTATTGTGTACCAACAAGCGTCTTGCCAACTAGGCAGCAGTTGTAGTTCTTATCTTCCGACTGTAAAAGTGACAGCTTTCGACTTGCACTTATTTCTGCTTAGTCGTATAGCTCATGACTGAGCATCGTGTTCGGAACTTATAATGCAGAACTAACCATGTTTTTGGTTTGGTGTATCTTGGTAGAAATCGTGTTCTTGCAGTACCCTGACAAATAGTCGAAACACTTTTTGGTATTACAGGTACAGAAATATAGTATCGATTCGTCCTTTTATAATTATTTTTATAATGAAATTTACTTAACACTCCCACGTAACTATTCGTATGCCAGTCCTTAAACATAATTAAAAAAATAAACATACAAAGAGCAGTATAAAAATTATAAGTTTAAAATAAAGTAGCATAAAAACTAAATACAAAAACATAAAAAATGTATGTTTAAAAATTCCATTATATATAAAAGAGTATTTAAATTAGAAATATTTATTTTTCCAAGGATCATTCATTGATTTGTATATAAAAATGGAACTTATCAATCCATTACAATATTTAAGGAAAAGGGAACTGCACAACATACTCGTATACTCGTATTACTACAATATTAAAAGAAAAGGGAACTGCACAACAGATATTACTACAATATTTAAGGAAAAGGGAGTTGCACAACATATATTACTACAATATTTAAGGAAATGGGAACTGCACAACAGATATTACTACAATATTGAAGGAAAAGGGAACTGCACAACAGATATCACTACAATATTTAAGGAAAAGGGAACTGCACAACATATACTCGTATTAATACAATATTAAAAGAAAAGGGAACTGCACAACAGATATTACTACAACATTTAAGGAAAAGGGAACTGCACAACATATATTATTACAATATTTAAGGAAATGAGAACTGCACAACAGATATTACTACAATAATGAAGGAAAAGGGAACTGCACAACAGATATCACTACAATATTTAAGGAAAAGGGAACTGCACAACATATACTCGTATTACTACAATATTAAAAGAAAAGAGAACTGCACAACATATATTACTACATTGTATGATTTTGAGGGTTATATTGCAATGTTTGTCGTATTTATTTTCTACATCATTAAAAATGTGTTTTCTCAAACATGGGTAATGTTATCAATACTTTTTTTATTTTGTTTCAGGTGAGTTTTCATCAAACTTAAGTCATCGTACCGCATAGTTCAACGAGGAGGTATTTATTTTATATCTTATTTATTTTGAGAACAGTACACGTCCTTCCCGTACTTAAGGATTTTTATGTAAGGTAAATGTTTTTCTGACAAAAACTGACAACACCCAACAACAAAGCTGTTCCAGCGATGAAAAAATGTTTTATTTTTTCCTCTCATAAGCTCACTCATAAATATTCAGGCTTCATATCTTGGAACGAAGCGTTCACGATAATTGATAACACATTTTTTTTTTCATGAATCCTTTTCCTGAGATATATAATGTGTTCGAGAAATCTTTTTTTGCAAAAATACATAAATGAGGAAATATTCAAATATATTAATTTTTCTTGCTTTTTTTACAACATAACATGGGTTTTTTTCTAGCATGTATTTTTATGTAGATTATGTAATAAAAAAATATTCTAAAAATTTATTTTTTTATTTCAATTTTTATCGATCCAACGGAGTATTTGTTCAATTCAATTTCATGTTTCTAAATGGTGATGAAGAAAATGCTCAAGTAATGGATATTAGAACAACTATATTATTGGCAATCTTCGCAGTCAAGGGGCAAGACTACTATTGTAGTGGGTGCAATACGCGTTAGCCCCCTATTTTTTATTTAAAAATAAGAAATGAATGCAGTTTGATTTTCACTGCAGATGTCATAAACGTATTTCTAATTGATTTGAAGAATTAACCACATGGCAATAAACCTGCCAGGTTGTGCTATATATAACATATATAACGAAAGTATAATTCAATATCATCATCATCATTGTCAACCTGGGTCGATCCACTGCTGGATGAAGGTCTCCCCAAGTTGACTCCAAATAATTCGGTCCTTTGCTCGTTGATGCCATGTGATGCTGTCATGCTTCCTGATTTCATCCATCCAGCGTACCTTCGGCCTTTTTCTGGGCCTCTTTATGCCTCTTGGATACGATTGGATTATTTCGGATGTCCATCGGGAGTCTGACATTCTGGCTACGTGTCCGGCCCATTGCCACTTCATTCTTTTGCACACCTTTATAACGTCTTCTACCTTTGTTATATTGCGAATCCAGGTGTTTCGTTTACGATCTCTTTTAGTATATCCCAACATGCATCTCTCCATAATTCAATATAATACAATATAATTATTGTATTGCACTTATCGTTGTTTAAAGTGCAACCTTAAGGGTTTGTTGTCATGTGGCTATCTCTTTGAACCAACCAGAAAGATGTTAGTATGTAAGGTCCTAGAAGAAAACCAGACTTGAATCCTTTTTTAATCTGTGAATCCATAGCCTCCATGTTTGTATGTATAAACAATATAAATACACATATACTCGTATATATAGAAACCATTATCACACAAGATGAAAATTTCAATAATCTTCTATGTCGAATCAATTTTATTAATCAACTAACAAGTATTTTCCTTTACTTCTTTCCTTTCTATTATTGAAATATCGTCGATGTTTCAAATTCATTCGATGTAAGAGAAATAAATCGATCAAGAAAGGTTTTTCAATAGAAAAGGTTGGCGTCCACACCTCCTTCGGAGTCGAGGAGATTATCGCCGAACTGAAATCCCTCGACTACCCGGTCCTGAACGTCTTCAGGATGAAGGACCGGAGGCGGAAAGTCCTGCCTTTGGTGATTGTCAAACTCACCAAATCCCCTGAAGGACGCCGAATTTACAACGAACTCCACAGCATCTTCGATATGAAGATCTCCGTGGAGGAGTTGCGTAAAAATACATCCGCAGGGCAGTGTCACCGCTGCCAAAAGTTTTACCACAGCGCTGGCAGCTGTCATGCCCCTCCCGTGTGCGTTAAATGCGCACGCAACCACAGAACGTCCGACTGCAAAAAGCCGGACGACTCCCCCGCGAGATGCGCCAACTGTGGTGGCGACCACCCGGCCAACTACAGAGCCTGCCCCTCTCACCCTCTTAGCAGAAATGCCAAACAGGACTACCCCTCCGCGCCCCCGCCAACCAGAGAAGCCCCCAGGAGGTTCCCTCCTCTAGCGAAACCAGTATTGAATGCCGCGTCCCCCGCGATCTCATACGCGAGCATTACGAAAAATGCCCGCCCCCAGCCCTCCGCCCAACCACCCCCCCAAGTAACACCCCCTAATCTGCGCTATCCATCGCAGGCCGACATATCCGCGGTATTGAGGAACCTCGACGAGGCCATGAATATGGCCCGCGAAGTCTTCAACGCCCTCGCAATGTGTGTGCCCCACAATGGCTAGAGTCAGCAGACCCTGCCATCTAACCGTCGCGTTCTGGAATGCAAACGGCACTTGCAAAACCAACAAGCAAGAAATCGAGGACTTCATCGTCGAGCACAACCTAGATGTGATGATGATTAACGAATCCTTCTTAAAACCCAGCCACCGATACTCACTTCGTAATTATTATGTTTACCGTAATGACCGCCTCACAGGCAGAGGAGGCGGCACAGCTATCATAATAAAGGCGAGTCTCGATCACTGCCTTTCCGCATCTCCCCCCACGGACAACATGGAGAGCACCAGCGTTGTGGTTCAAACCCTCAACCACGGTCCTCTCAAGCTCGTGTCCGTGTATCTCCGACCGACATTACCATTTCTCGAGTCAGATTTGGACTCACTTTTCGCGGACAATCTTCCCACTATAGTAGCGGGAGATCTCAACGCCAAACATCCGCTCTGGCACAGCCGAGTCAAAAACACTCACGGCCGCACGCTAGCCGAGATCTCCTCCCGCAAAAATTACTTTGTGGACGCCCCCGCCACTCCGACTAGATACTCCCAAAGAGTAAACGACTCTGCTGACGTCTTAGACATCATCATCAAAAATGACATCCCGTTCAACAGCGACTTGCTAGTGCTAGAGCAGTTGCAGTCCGATCACTACCCGGTTTTATTAACTCTCACGGATAACAACCCCCTTCCGGATCCGTTCCCCTTCAGGAGGCATATCACCTCCTGGGATGATTTCGCGGCCACTCTCGAATCTAACATCAGAGTGCCGACCTCTCTTCCTGACTCCGAGGCCATCGATGTAGCGGTGAGTTATCTCACCGACAACATCAAATCGGCCCTCGAGTCAGCCTCAAAATTGAGACCTCCTCAAAAGCCGGATCCCCCGCTCCCCGTCGATATTAAAATAAAAATCGCGGAGAAGAACAAGATCAGGAAGCTATGGCAGAACACCGCCAACCCCACGTACAAAACATTGTACAATCGTCTGGTGAAACAGATCAAATTCGACCTACAGCGCCATCGTAACGATCGCTGGAGCGAATTTATCGAATCACTCGAAGTCGAGGAACACAAAAAGTGGAAGCTGACTCGTTCTCTCCGTAAAACCCCTCAACGACCCTCCCCTCTGCAGGGCCCAAACGGCACAGTTTTCTCGGCGCGAGATCGCGCCGAAATCTTTGCGGGCTCACTCGCCCTCACTTTTACCCCAAACTCAGACCTCGTCAACACGTCGCACTCCGCCTCAGTTGACGAAACGGTCCGACGAATTATCGCCTCACGACCTCCCCCAACTTCGGACTTCTTCACCCCGAAAGAAGTCCATAAAATTATTCACGACCTCCATAATAAGAGAGCTCCCGGTCCAGATTCAATAAATAATTTCACCTTAAAGAAACTCCCGAATAAAGCCGTCTGCGCCATTTCAGCAATCTTCAATGCCTGCTACAGGCATAGATTCTTCCCTACAGCTCTCAAATGCGCAGACGTTATAATGATTCCGAAACCGGGTAAAAAACTCACGATCCCCGAAAATCACCGCCCGATCAGCTTACTGCCTACCCTAGGTAAAGTGCTCGAACGACTTATTCTCGATCGCCTAACAAGCGAGATAACCTCGCTTAACATAATTCCAGATACGCAACACGGTTTTCAACCGCGACACTCGACCTCTCATCAACTTCTTCGCGTCGTAGAACATATAGTGACTGGTTACAATAGTAAACAACAAACAACCCTCCTGTCGCTGGACGTGGCGAAGGCCTTCGACACGGTCTGGCACAACGGACTGCTCTTCAAACTGCACAAGGCCGGAATCTCTCTCCGCCTCGTGCAGATCATAGCTTCATTCTTAAGCGACCGTACCTTTTCCGTCAAGGTGAGCGGTATAAATTCCTCTCACCGCCCCATACAAGCGGGGGTTCCGCAAGGAGCCCTCCTCTCTCCCACTCTCTACAATATATACACCAGCGACATGCCCTCTCTCCAAAACAGCCGATCTATCACGGCTCAATACGCGGACGATACGGCTTTTCTCTCGAGTTCGAGACACTCTTGCGATTCCCACTCTCGCATTCAAGAATTCCTCCCAAATTTAGAACGCTGGTGTAGAAACTGGAAGGTAAAGATAAACCCTTCCAAGAGCGCAGCAGTCCGTTTTTCCAGAAGACGTCTCGACTTCATCCGCCCACTCAAACTTTTCGGCCAGAGCGTTCCGTGGTGCGACGAGGTGAAATACCTCGGCGTCACTCTCGACGCGAAGCTGTCCTGGAAAAGGCACACCACCATCATAACCGGGAGGGCGTACGGCACTCTGAAAGCCCTAACACCACTCCTGGGCAGACACAGTAGGATGTCCCCACGTATCAAGTTAAACTTGTACAAGGCCATCATACGTCCTCAGATGACTTACGCCATCCCGGTGTGGGGCCACGCGGCCGTAACCCACATGCGCAAACTCCAGGTGTTGCAAAACAAAGCTACGCGCATCATTATGGATGCGCCCTACTTTGTCAGCAACAAACGGCTTCATGAAGATTTAGATCTCCCCACCATCCGAGAATACGCGATCTCTCTGGCCGAGAGGTTCTACAGTTCTCTCCCGAGCCACCCGAACCCCCTAATCAGTTCACTGTCGGACTACGACGCGAACGCGAATATCATCCACCCAAGGCCGAAGCAGATTCTTCGCACAACCCCCCGACCACCTACTCGCAACGGTAGACGCCGAATTATGCCTAGAGCGCATACATAATACGTATTTTATTTTAGCCCCATATTTATCTATGTAAAAAAATATTTATCTTAAAAGTCACAGTGTTCACCCCACCCCCCCCCCCCCATCTTCGTAATATATTATTATATCTATATTTATATATGTATACATCTCTATCCTTTCCATCTCTTTATTCATATTTATCAACATCTGTGACATACAAAAATATAAGTATATTAATATGTAACCTATATGTATTTATTACCTTAATATATGTACCGAATTCTATCCTTTCCTCTCTTATAACATACTTTTTCACACCACCACCCAAATAACCTTCAAATTTCACAAGTCCGTTCCATTTATTCGATGAAGGAGTAAGGTGTCCGTAAGTTGGACCGACACTCCGAGAAAAAACCCCCAACTAGAAAAGGTTGATATGAGATATGGTTTTACTTAAACACGTTTCTTTTTGGATTATAAATTCATTTTTTTGTATTCATATTTCTATTAGTTACGTCTTAAATTTACTGAAACTTCGGAGACCTTCGTTTTCTTTTAGTGTCTACTTTTACTAAGTGAAACTTGATACATACATATCATCTCGCAATTTCCCTGTCAGGGTAGGGAGAATGGATAGACTTTCTTACTCATACAACTCATACGATATGTCAAACGTTCTCCGTTTCTTTCTTTTAAAATATCATTAACTCAATACAATCATACTTTCCTTGGTTTTCCTTTCCCACTTTTGAAACTTGTAATAAAAAGAGTAGATGTTTTGGAAATCCAATAATTTGGCTTTTTAACTATGTAGCTACATTATTATTATCGTGATTAATACATTTATGTTGACCAAGTTTTTTTTGCATGTGCAAAATACAGTTGATCTCATGCTTTGTAATATTTTCTGACATTGTCGACTTGTCAATGCTGAGGATCGTAATATCTCACGATTCCTTCTCGAGATGTTACACAATCAACTTCATGAATGACTCATCAATCTTTGACGGCATTCTGTTTCGTTCATTCCTGTAGTACTTTTCAAATTATCTGATTCGTTATACAAAACTTAGCCAGGAAATAAAAATATATTTGAACCCAATAATCGTGTATAAATACGTGAAAAAAATCATACCTCCAGGTTTTAGAACTGCATGAAAAACCACATTACTTGTATTTTGCCTCCATGTTTTTTTAAAATTTGTTTACTTGGTTACCACTCCTTAAGCATATGTTTATACGCATAAAATTGCTAACGAGAAAAATTGCAAACGCTTTGTTGATTAACATTTTTTTATATAGCGGATAATTATTTACGCTATCGTGAATGTATTGTAGATGGTTTTCGTTGCTGTATTCACTAACTGAACTTGTAAGAACATCACCACTTGCACACGGAATGACCTTGTTGAATGAATTTTCTGATTTTGATATTTTTTTCGTCTCGGTGAATAAATTGATGATTAAAATTCTTAATAAACTTTGTTGCTATAAGTGAGGCACTTCACAGGGAAGCATAAGTTACAGTGTTGTCATTATGCTATTTTATATTTATAATTTTAATTTCTTGATGTTATTTGGTTAAACTTGTATCAAATGTAAAATAAATACATATAAGCAATCATAGCGTACGTAAAGGGACTGTTTTAATTACATGCATCTAAAACGTGCTGGTATTCAGATGAACTCTTAAACTAGACTAGTATCTTGATTTTTGTTTTTGGTTACCATATAGAATCGAACCTGGGTGGAAGACAAGTGTGTTGCTAACTGGGCTACAGAGGTTATAAATATGTTGAACAGAGTGCAACATCAGTGAATCCAGCCATAGCCTTTCCATAACCAACTACATATCTGATTATTCCCTGTCTTCAACGGTATGCTGCTAAAGAAAGGGCATTCTGCAAAGGCAGACCTATGGCAGTTTTCACACTTGGACCGTCCATCAGATGGGAAATCTTCCTTAACCTTCCTTAACCAACAATTATATTTATTCATTTTATAAAACTTACATGTATACACGTATAACTCAACCGCATACAAAGCTTTAGGAGAGTTAGAGTTACTATAAATAAAAATTAATAAATAAGAAGTAATCGTTATTCCGAGACAACTTAATTCCATTAATCAGAAAGCTCAAAATACTTTCATTAAAAACTTTTTTTCAAATGTTAAAGATATATATCTGAGGCACTATTCAATATGGACAGCCCGTGCAACAAAAGAAGAGTACTTGGCAAGATAGTTCTACTTATCGTCAGTCTAAATAAATCGATATATCTATTCCGGAATATACATGTAACATAGCTGTGTTATTCCCAACATAGTTAGAGTATATGTTGCTAATTACAATGTTTTTGCCATTCCACTTTGATTAAAAATTTGTTTAAAAATGTGATTAACTCGCTCGCTCACCAATAACCATTTTTTTTATTGTAGACACATTCGTGCGTGCGTGCTCTGAAATCACGACGCAGAAAATAGTGTGATTAATCTAGTTTAAGATCGTAAAGTCTAAGGACCATTTTTAATGGAATCGGGACTTGAAATAAATAATATGTGTGTAGTGCTTAGTCTTTCATGGGTTAACATTATTTAAAACCATATCAAATGTTATATATTCGGGTACTTCACGTTTATGGTACATAAAACTAGGATCTACCATAACCTTATCCACTAAATGGTGGAAATAGAGGGAATGTATTTTTGCTAAGAAATTGTTTCATTTAATATCCCCTTTTATCTCTTTTTTTCTTTATCTGATAACATCTTGGGTGAAAAAATTCTGAGAAAACAGAGAACCTTAAAGAATATACTTTCTAGACAACATTTTAATAACTTCTCTAATATCATGGTGTTTATATTTCACTTAACCATGATGGTTCATTGTTTATCATGTTTTACTTAGGAAATTTTTCGTTATTTCCTGGAAACTTGGTATGACACTTTATTATACATATAATGAATACAATTACACTATTTCGCGTTGGAATAAGCAGAGAGCACAGAGCCTCATACGTTTATATTATGACGCACTTCCTCCGCCTTCTTCACATATCTTCTCGTAGAGTTCTGTTTCTCTTACTCCGAACCTTTCCTTCTTTATAAATATCATCAACTTGGTACAGCAATATTTTTCTCAGCCGTCCTCTATTACAAACCCTACTTGTAATTGCATTATAAATTTGTAAACATTTGTTTATTCAGTATTTTGCTACCCATTCGTTCAAATGCCCAAATCAACTCAACACGTGCTTTTTTCACCCTACTGAATACATCACTTTTTCACCCTACTTAACGAATCACTTTTTAGCTTACATTCATCTTGATTAATATTTTTAATTATATCATAGGTCGACACTCCGTGTAATATTTTCGGTGCACGCATTCCACTATATTAACTTGATTATTTTCATTCGTTTTCTACATCCACGTTTCACTTCCATAGATCAATATTGATACAAACACTCTGTATGGAACTGTCATTTTAATAAATGTTGATATTGCTTGCCAATTTTTGTTTTTTTATTAAGCTGGGCAAAATGACTAATGATATAGAATTATTAGTAACTATGTTATACTGTCGTAAGTCGTGTTTAAAGATTGAAAATTGTTTTAGCTCCGGTTTGTGAGTGTGGCATTGATGATGAAACTATCGATCTTGATTTATTTTTTTTCTTTTTTTTTCCTGTGGAATTGTCATATGATTCTAAATAAAAAAATTAAGTAATCAAAAAGCACCAATGTAATTTTTTTTTAAATAGTAAAAACCAATCCTAATATGGGTAAATTTCCTTCCGTTAAATGTAGACTGAATCACTAAGTTATCATAGTAATATATGTTACTCTTCTTAAACTGTTCATTCTTCTTTTATGGAACTTATCTCTTTTATCAATACTCATATCCCAAAAAGGTATTTGATCCAGTAAATAAACATAAAAAATTGGATTAACTTTATTTTATCTCTCTCCTATTTAAAATTTCTTTGAGAAATGCTGACTGGTCGAATTAATTCTAGGTAAATGTAGGAAGATAATACGCGAAGACATCGGAATTGGAACCGGCGAAGGGCAAAATAAAGTCCTTATTTCCAGCTTGTCACACAAATTGATTTGAAGGCTTTTTTTCTCAAACCAATGATCATACGAGAAAATGTCAAGAAAAGGCAAATACGTTTTATGTCCCTCAAAAGCTCTATTCATTCATATTTGCAAAAGAAATAGACATGCAATGTTGTGCGAAAAGGATTCAAGAGATATTTTTTTACACATGAGAAGCAGATGTTTCTAAAGTGATTGAAAGTGTTTGGGGTGTTTACTTTTCTTATTACTTTAGCTTGATGTTGAAAAAAACGTATATTACACTATCGGCAAGGTATCCAATATGCTTTTGAAAAGCTATCCTTAAAAAATCTTACTTTATTTTTTTTCCACAGTAATGTGATAACGTTATTTTTTATTCGTGTGTTTTTGAACTGAAAATTAAACATGAAATATTAAGTTCAGTAAATAAAATCTAAATTTTAGTTTTTAAAATAATGTATTTACATGAATATAATAAATAAAATTTTAATTTATTTACCGGTGACTGTTACTATATGCCACATGTAAAAATGGTGATAAACGATATCAATTTATTACCTATGACCAAAAATGTATACTAAAAGATTCCATTTTTTTAGTCATCAACTCTTACTTAAATTGTCTTGAATTGCTAAGCATTTTACATATTCCAGTTCCTTCAATATATTTTCGCCATAGAACTATTTTATATCGTAAACAAACTACCTCTAATCACCAATATAATAAATACCCTTATATATAGAATGTACCCTTTGGGCTATTCATTTGCTTAAATTGCCGAAATACTCATTTTTTACCATTAAATGTCAAAAGTAACACTCGATTTGGTGAGGTGCGAGCAGCCTGACTCGAGACGGTCTCGTATCATCGAATCAACTTTGTGTATTGTTATTTTTTTATATTTTTAAAATCATTTTGTCTTGTATACTTACTTACTTGTCTATTACTTTAATTGTTTTATTTTTTTTATGTGGTTTTGTAGAATTGTTATAAAATTTTTTTGTATATTGAATTGTTATATATATTTTTTCAATGTTGTGAATGAAACAAGCACATTTTGTAAGGTATTTTTTTCCAATAATTTTGTAAGGTAACATACATTGTACAGTTGATGACAAGTATACAAGGAAAAAAAATTATAATGTCTATTCACTACCACATTACAACGTTGGCAAATGTTGGATAAAAATATAATTTAATACTAAACTTGAAAATGCTGTGCCATTCCACTTACTATATTTTATCACCTTAACACATATCATATTTCAATCTCCCATCTCGAGACTCTCTCCAGACGGACTGATCTCGGTTCCTTACGAAAGCAGTGTTTATGTGTCTGTGACTTAAAATAAATATTTTATTGAATGATGAATGTTAATGCATAATTTGTTTATTTATTAATGATTAATTTTTTCTTTTAACTTTATATATCTCTCGTGCTTCAAAATTCATGTTTACGACGTACTTAAAATAACACTAGTTGACAAATTTAAACTTTTTATCTCTAACAATTATTAAATTAGCTGATTATTACTAAATCGACCCTGCTGATTACGAAAATCGCAGCAAAAAGTTGGTAACATGTAACATTTTTGTGTAACAGAAGGGGGAGTGTTTTAATAAAATAAGTATGTTTTTGCGCATTTCAAAAGTCGTAACTACAACAATGAAAATAAATAAATTCCTGAAATTCTAAATTTAGACACAGAATACAATGTTGTTACATAGGAAAATAAAATAAAACAGAATAAAAAATAATTACTCTGAGAAAAATTTACCTTATATATCATTTTTTTGTTAAAAAATTACCTTTTTTATAAATTAGATTGAATCAACTATTTTTTTAAATATTGTACAATATATTAAATTGAATGAAAACTCAAATTAGATAACTTAGAAGCCCCTACATTACAGTAACCAGCCATATGCAGATAAATTACTAGCAGAATTTTTTTGTTAAAATATGAAATACTTACAGCTATTTTTTCCTCTTGTACTTTGTGTCACCTTCTCTAAAAAAAAACAACAGTAGTCCCCAATCATATTAAAATCCCACCTTTGTTGATATCTTTGTTCCATTATGTGAATATCCTGGTGGAATCTTTCCCTTTGTTTATCACTTAGAGCTCCTAAGTTCTCTGGGAAAGAGTCTAGATGGGAATGCAGGAAGTGTATTTTCAGTGACATTCTACATCCTAGCTTCTGGTAACTGCAAGAGTTCTTGTACAAGCTGTTCGTAATTGTCAGCTTTATTATAACCTAGAAAACCACTAACAACTCTTCCAAAGGCTTTCCAAGCTTCTTGTTCTTCAACACTTATTTTTTTTCGAACTTTTCATATATCAAAAGTTTCAGTCAAAAACTAATTTCAAGTTTTTCTCTTAAAAGGTACGTGATGGAACATTTTCAAGTTTATATTCGTTATCAGCACACAAAAAGTGACCTAAAATGACCGTTTTCACCCTTGTTACAAAAACTTTGTTTACTAGTATAATTATTCCGATTTATTTTAAATCGTGATTTGTCTATTGTATGTTCTTTTTTGTGTTTTAACCATTCACTCATCAGTTCTTCGGCATTTATCAGCCATGAATACAATAAATTTAATTTTTAAAAAATTAACACTTAGATTAGATTAGTAGATTAATGTTTTTTTTCACGTATTACATGAAATCATGAAACTTAGATATCAAACGTATGTGCATTAATACATAAAATTAAAATATAAGTATAAATCAAAACGTATTATAGTTTACAAACACTGAAAAATAGTTTTAGATAGGAAACACTTCTTGTATTCTAGTGTTTAAATTATTATTTGTTGGTATGAAAAGTCAGATGTCTCATTGTCATATAATATGCGCAATTTTTATGTATCTAAAAGATATTTCCAGGAAAAAGACTGAGGAAATTATAAGTATTTAACTTATTGCAAATATCGAAAAAAATATTGCATTATTTTTTATTAATTATTAATATTAAAAATAATACTTTGGTGATTTCTAAATAATATAGGAAAATTCCATCAGAAATATTAAAAACACATTTATCATTGTTTTCTAAGTAAAGATTGAAGAGGAAAAATATATTTAAATAAATAAGTATATTTTTTTACATCTTATTCTCTACAATATTTTAAAACAAAGTGGATACTTGTCTCTTATTCATTTTATAATGACAGGCTTCTCGATAAGTCTTGTTTCTAAATATAGCTCATCTAAAAAAAAATCCATCCCTTGCATTTTTATTACTTCGTCATTATGTCAACTACTTTTATCCACTTAACTCTTGAATTCCACTTTAAGGTTAATAGCTTCTCTAACGTCCACTTTGTCATGATTTAAACTCGTTAAGTTCACTTTTTTTAAAAGACTACCACTTTTCAAGGAGATTTTGAAAATAGCCGATTCTAAAATTCTTCCGATAACGATGATGTTAATATGATATTCTGCCAAGTGCGAGATGGTTTCGTCGTTTTTGAATTTTCACAATTGTTTTAACTCCAATTTTAAAAATATTTTATTTTACACTTCATCGCATTTTATCAAGAGATTAAATCTTCTTATATTGATTATAATGTAATCCTGATACTGCTTGATAAAAAAATCTTCCTTTTTTTACCATCTTGCATGCATGCTTCATGAAGGTAATAATAAATATTTTTTACATTTTATCACTCAATGAAAACTAACATCCTTCACACTTTACTGTGATGCCTTTATTTTATGGACCTATCTGGGAAAAACAAAATAATTTTCGTTCCTGTCGGTGTAAATCGATATTTTCTTTAGGCAATTTAATAAATGAATAAGTGAATGGCAACAAGTTTTTTCGACAAAGTATTATTCTCACATAAATACTTCAGTTTTGTATAGAATGATTGATAAAAGAGTATTAAGATCTTTATGATTTTTTTTCATTCAAATACCGACCCTTTAACATACATACCTGAATTGGGATTCCGAAATGTGCGATGCAACATTGTCTTGGGTCCCAGTAATCGAGTTTTCGGGCTTAGAACATCTGGAGTTAGTCCATAACTTGGGGTCGTCATTGCACTTATTGATAACACAACCGTGGGTGGAGAGACAACAACACTCTCACACTTACTTAGTACATAGAAATATTATTACTAAATGAACTCTTTTACCAGACTAGGACTCTACTTATTTTTTGTTGGGTACCATCGAGAATCGAACTCGAAACGCCCAGATGGAAATCAATCGTCTTACCAACCAAGCTACAGAGGTCGTTATGGTGGTCCGCTGCCAATGTGGTGCATCAGCTCTTTTCTGTCTTTGTAACCCCACTTCCTAAACCTCTCTCCATAGACTTGTAAGTTACACGATGGTGCGTTAAGTGCCTCCGTATCTCTTGGCTCGGCACCGTACAAGTACTCCCGTGTTGCAAATGCCTAGGGTCATGGAAATGGCTTAGATCTTTCTAAAATACATTATTAAAAACTGATCTTAAAAACCTTACATCAAAGATACTAAGGAAAGATTAAGTTTTATGAGTATTATAATATTTACTTTAGTTCTTATTTTAATTTTTAACTTACGAGGTCCTGACTCACATATGTTACGTGTACTCAAATTCGTAACTCTCATAATAGCCTCACCTGCAATTGATCATATGAGTTTGATAATAATAGCCTCACCTGCAATTGATCATATGAGTTTGATCATAATAGCCTCACCTGCAATTGATCATATGAGTTTGATCATAATAGCCTCACCTGCAATTGATCATATGAGTTTGATCATAATAGCCTCACCTGCAATTGATCATATGAGTTTGATCATAATAGCCTCACCTGCAATTGATCATATGAGTTTGATCATAATAGCCTCACCTGCAATTGATCATATGAGTTTGATCATAATAGCCTCACCTGCAATTGATCATATGAGTTTGATCATAATAGCCTCACCTGCAATTGATCATATGAGTTTGATCATAATAGCCTCACCTGCAATTGATCATATGAGTTTGATCATAATAGCCTCACCTGCAATTGATCATATGAGTTTGATGCTCGTAATACGAGTACTCAGAAATTTCAATTTTATTTGTCTTGATGAAATTATCTTTTCTTTAATCAAATATTTAGATCAAAAGAACACCAATGCCCTTAGTGTTGCAATATTATACTTAGAGCAAATATACGAAAAACTTTTACTTCACAACAATACTGATTTCTAGTATTTACAATCTCTTTTTTATATATTCACAAACGCTACGTTTTTAATGTTAAATTTGAATTGAATATACTTCTTTTGTCTTTTGTATATTATATCTGGCGAGCTTACAGCTTTCCATCCAAACAAAAATGTATAATATTAAATTTCTTTCAATCGAAATGTTATCCCTATACAGGGATTATTTTTAGGTTCTATAAGGAATCGAATCTAAAATTCCCAGAATGAATGTCTTGAATATCGTAGATTATATTTTATCCCGAGATACTACCACACAATGAATAATAAATAACTTCTTATAATAAAGGAAATTTCAAATTTCAACTAGATTTCAAACAAAAAAAAATTCATAACATCTGTATAGTATATTCGGTCATTCTTGATTTTGCTTTGAAAATGAAGGCTTCGAAAAGTCAGTTACCTCTTCTTTGGCTTGTCTTATCTCCTTTAATTTTAGGTTGACTCTTGTTATCAACAAGCTTCAAGCTCGAATGTCTTTTTCTCGTGCTAAATCTAACAGAACTTTCTTAAAACTTTACTTCATATGTTCGTTTCAAGTTTGGTCCATTCTCGTCACACATAAGCCTTTTGAGCATTTCCATTAAATTTGTATGGATTTTTTTGTTTACGCATTTTTTATTTGTCTAGCATTCAGTTAAACATTATTATTTATAAGTTTTAGAATGATTAATTATTTATAATAATAAAAAAAACAAAAGTGTGAAATGCCGCTTAGAGAACAGACTCTCCTCAGGGGCGTTCTAACTCGGAAATCGAACCCATTATTTAGAAAGTTATAAATAAAAAAAAACATGTTGAGTGTAAGGCCAAGAAGGTGGTGGCTACAGCCATTATAATGGGTACTTCTCCGCATCAGCGTACTCGTATGTTTATTATGAAACCATATTTTGTAAGAAAACTATGGAAAACTTACCAAGGACAAACTACAAGGAAGCATTTGTAGAACTTACGTATGTAGTAGGAAAGCAATTCGTTTTCAATCGAGTGTAATGCATATGTGTAATATATAATCATAAATTTCAAAAAAGTTTGCCTTCAAGTACTTTCTTGTACCCATATCTCTAACACTTAGAAGCAGGCCATTCCATGGCATGTGATCAGGAACGGTAAAAGCTCTCTTACTATTGGATCAATTCTGAACCATTCATTTATTTGATGAAGGTGAGATGAACCTCAAAGTTCATCTACTCTCCGAAGCAATATCTCTCAGACATAAATAAAAAAATATTCGCAATGGTGTGAATTGAAATCTCCTCAATTTTTTTCAATTATTTTCAAGTTTTTAACAGAATTTAAATTCCTTTAGCTACGCAACGTGCGTGAAGACAAAGAATTTTAATATTGTATACTGCAATACCCTTAAATGTCAAATACTATGACGAGGGTTCAAACCCCTCTCCATTCCTGCGATCCTCTTTTCATAATCCACCAAACGCTGTATGTTATGATGGAAAAGCTTATGGAAATTGAACCTTCTCCTTTTTTGAAGTAGCTTTCTTTCCTTGCTTCTTTTTAATTATCTTTGTCAGTTTTCAATCCTATCAGTAGCATTTTATGTTCAAAGGTTTTATGCTTCACACTCTTCACAATTTCAAAAACAGTTTTCAATCATTTTCATAACTATTTCTTCTACGTTTATTTTTAATATTTACTAAATTTATTTTGTTATTCGGAAACATTGAAACTATTTTCTATAAGCGTTGTTATAATTTTTAAAGTAAAATTAGTAATTGAATTTTTTTTTCATATTAGAATAGAGTTTGATTTCAATTTTAAGTAAAACATATTTATTTATTTTTAGGGCCCCCGTAGTACAGTGACTTACCAATTGTTGATATATAAATGCATATTTTTCATTATTATCCCTAATATTGTAAAACATTTGAAATGAGAGGCACCTGCATATGTTTAGAAAAACATATTTGGTAAGAGAACCGGAGAAAACTTACCAGACGGACTACAAAAAAATCTTTGTAAATCTTCCGATATATCATAACAACACATTCGGCTTTAGGTGTAGTGTTGCGTATGTGTGTAGTGTATCTACAATTGTGCATTATTAGATCATGAAGATAAAACAGCGATGTCATTGAGAATTCCTCTTGGCAGGTCTTCAAATGGAACGCAGTAGGCAAACCATCAGATGTGAGATTGATTGAATGTCGACACACATCCATAGTAGTGGACCCTCTCCACCAATCCGTACAGAGAGAAATAGGAAAAATGCGATTATAAGAGGTTATTGCTTTTCAACAAAACATCATAAGTAAAAAAACAATTTCATTTTGCATTTTCGATTGATGTTTGCGCTTTTGAAAACGATTTTGTTACAATTTTAAAAATATTTTCCCGTAAGTCGAATATATTGCTATTTATTTATTTTCTCTGGAAAATAGCAGGTAACTTAGAATATGTAAAAATTAATACACAAATCAAGTATGTTGATATATTCAAGCCATATTTGTGAGAATCTACTCTCAGTGTTGTTTAAATACAGAATTGTCTCATCATTCCACAAATGTGCAACGCACCTAGATTGAGAATCCGTGACTCCGAAAACATTTAACATCCTTCCATCGGAGATGAGAGAGTTAAAAAAAAATTACGTACGAGTATATGAGCAGCACAAAAGTGGATATTTTAGTCGGTTATGATCATTATGTAACTTATTTTATTACTTAACCAATTTCATACATTTATATGTGTGTAATTGTGTGTGGATATATATTGTGAACATATTTGTTTGTATTCTTGATATTCACTTGTTTGTGTATTTTTAAATTTTTCATATTTCATGCCCACTTACGTACGAGTCCACCCTGCGTATTGAATGATTTTAATGAGAAATCATAATGGAAATGAACATTCAAAACAAATTTTATATGAAAAGACTTCCGTTTGAGGTTTAGGGTTTGGAAAAATATAAATAAAAAAGAAAGAGTCACAATCGGAAAAGTTCGTGTGGTAACAATATTCGCATGCGCTAGTAATAGACGTGTACAATTTTTTTTTTTTTTTAACAAAGTAATATATAGGTATAGTAGAAACATTTGCCAAAGGCTATACCTATACACAAATTTATATCGTAAGAACTAATCTAATTTATATACTATATTATAACTATGAACTTACTAAATTTCCTGCATATCATTGTATTTTAATAAGCTTTGTAATTAATTTCTTAGAAATAGTTAACACCTACGTACTACTTATAACTAGAAAACAATTCATACCACAAATAATTTAGCATGTACAAGTCCACTCGTTCAGGCTACTTGCATTCCATCACATTCGCTCAGACCTTGGTCCTTCAAGTTAATACTGTAGGTGGACAACTCATGCAACAGGTGATAACGTGTGCAAGTGTTATCTTCTTGATATAAACCTAACCTAACCTAATCTAACCTAACCTAACCTAACCTATAGTATATCATAACCCTTCTCGGTCACAAGAGGGTTGTGTTGTCGTTCATCACCTGCAGCAAATGTTGTTTTTTTTAATATAATATTTATTATTTCGTTTTCTCTGTTTGAAATGATATATTTAGGATTATGTTTTCCCATGATTAAAATTGTGTTTAAAAACTTTAAACATGGGTTTTGTATTTTTTTTTATCCTGATGTAACACATCGATCAATAAGTCCCGGGACTAACTACTAAAACAACATTTGTTTGCCAAAATTCTTCTTTATTCATCAACATAGTCTCCTTCAAGAGCGATACATTTATTCCAACGCTTTCCTAACTCTTCTATGCCAGCTGTGTAGAACGATTTATCTTTGGTTTCAAAATAGGCGTTAGTTTCGGCAATCACACTTCATTGGAGCCAAATCTCTTTCCCTGAAGCATCTTTTTGAGGTCTGCGAACAGCCAATAGTCGCTGAGGGCCAAATCTGGAGAATACGGTGGGTGCGGAAGCAATTCGAAGTTCAACTCATGCAATTTGGCCATCGTTATCATCGACTTGTGACACGGTGCATTGTCATGATGAAAGAGAATTTTTTTCTTCTTCATAAGGGGCCGTTTTTTTTGCAATTTCTGCCTTCAAACGCTCCAATAACGCTATGTAATATTCGCTATTGATGGTTTTTCCCTTTTCAAGGTGATCGATGAATATTATACCATGCGCATCCCAAAATACGGAGGTCATAACCTTCCCGGCCGACTGTTGAGTTTTTGGTCACTTCGGACGACTTTCACCGGCTGCTCTCCACTTAGCTGACTGCCAATTTGATTCCGGAGTATAGTGGTGGATCCAAGTTTTATCCATTGTCACATGCCGACGCAAAAACTGCGGCTTATTTCGCGTAAACAGTGCCAAACAGCGCTCTGTTTCTGTTCCATTGTGAGCAAATGTGGCACCTATTTCGAAAAAAGCTTTTTCATGACCAAATGTTCATGCAAAATAGTGTAAACACTACCAAATGATATCTTCAAGATGTCAGCTATCTCACGCAACTTTATTTTGTGATTTTCCATTACGATTTTGAGGGTTTTTTTATATTTTCTAGTGTAACAGGAACGCTTTGGACGACCAGAGCGTTCAGCATCATTTCTGTATGTACGACCGCGTTTGAAATTAGCATACCACCGACAAATAGTTGTTTTCGGCGGAGCAGAATCCGAACAACACTTGTCAAGCCATCGCTGAGTTTGAACGGTATTTTTTCCCATTAAAAAACAATGTTTTATCAACACACGAAATTCGTTTTTTTTTTCATTGTTTTGAAAATAGCAAAAGCAACGTCACTAAAACCACTAATACTCAATGACACAATGTCGGAATGTTATAAAGGTTTGACACGTAACGTCTAAAGGTTGGTAATAATTGAGAATGATATGGATTTGTTATTAGAGGCGCCATCTGTTGGTTAGTCCCGGGACTTATTGATCGATGTATTATTGTTTCTATTAAACTTAGAACTTTTAATTCTGCAAAGCAACTTGCATCTCGTTCTACTAATGAGGCCATGTGTTTTCTATATCTCAATATATGTCCATAAAATTCCCACAAAATTCTCAAAGATTATTAAATAAATTTAAAACGATGATTGTAATTTATTATTACTACTGCTTTTTGTTTCTTCATGTTAGTTTAAGATAAAGTTTTGTATTATTTGTCAATAATTTTAAGTACGTGTATAACCTGTCACATGTTCATTTGTATATAAAGACATTGTTGTGTCGTTAATTAAATAAATAAATAAACATATTCCAGCGCTATAAAGATTATCTGTATTACAAAAGAACTCTATCAGGTTCCTATAGTTTAAATTAAGACTTCGATTAACAGATTATACCGCCTTTGAATCATAACATTTTCTCTCAAATAGAGATTTAAAGGTGTTTGAACTTTTAGTGGAAAATACAATTTTAATAGTCTTTGTTTGTCGTGTATATAATACGATTAATATTAGCTAGCATTGAAATGTGGACGTGGAAAAATACTGAAACAAGCTGAATAAATACTGTAGAAATACATGCACTGAGAAAAATACATGGGGGGACAATGTACTCGTGTAATCGAATACGAAATGAAGTTATTATCGATGAATATGAATTTAAGGCTGATGTATTTACAAAGATGAAAAAGAGCGCTCTGAGATGGTTTGGGTATGTAAAACGAATTAATGAAAAAAACCTAACAAAATAAATATACAGTGCAAATGTGAATTCAAGACATTGTAGAGGAAGGAAAGTATGGCTGCATCAAGGAGGGATATTTTGATAGTAGGAAATGTAAAAATTCAGGGAAATCGCAGGAATTGTGTGATAAGGTGTAGAAGAGGCGAAAAATGTGTATCGCAATAGGAAATTCTAGCACTCTCTTGTCTATACCTAGCACAATAGAAACGACATGATGGTATATGTATAATTGAATAACCATTCGTTCAAAGCATTTTCCGAATGTAAAAAAAACTTAATTTAGAGAAAAATTTAAAACGAAATCGACAATTTAATACTTTTAAGTTTTGATTGTTCCATAAAATTAATATTTTATATATTTAACTTTTATGTTTTGTATTAAAACTTTTTATTTGTCACAAATACAGGACGCTTTTATCCTTTCTATATTTACTCACATTAAATATGAAATTTACATTCATGTTTAATTTTGGGACTCTGCTTGAAAGGAATGAGAGAACAAAGTTTAAAAAAAAGTGCTTTTGAAAGTAAATCAATATTGAATCATTTTTTATTTCAAAGTAAATAAGGTTCGCTACCCCATTTTAACGTTTATTTAAACAGTATGGAGCAACGATAAAAAAGTAAGCCGTTTTTAAAATTAATGTTTTAAAAAAATAATAAACCAAAATATACCACACTTAGTGATGTTTTTTAAATATTAACAATTTTGCTTCTTATACGTTTCACTTCTATAATGACTTCCATGGCCTAGTTGGAAAGACGTTTGACTTCCATCAGTCGGGTTTAGGGTATGATTAAGGTTGGAACCTGTATTTTAAATCGAATCCAGTCTGATTTTACTGAAGGTGTTTTGAATACCTTTCTGTTTGATTGGGAAAAGTTACTACATGGCAATAAGCTCGCCAGGTTGTGCTACATACACTGAAAGAGAAAAAAACTAATGTTTATCAAACGAGTGTAGAAGCTCCTACGACCGGGCTCGGGTTTTTTTACGCTAACCCCATTGAACACGCTGCCAACAATTTGTCTTCGTTTCATAATTCAATGACACAGTTACGACTCCATCGGTCGTGTGTCTAGTTGCTTTTACGCTAACCCCATTGAACACGCTGCCAACAATTTGTCTTCGTTTCATAATTCAATGACACAGTTACTGCTCCATCGGTCGTGTACCTAGTTGCTTTTACGCTAACCCCATTGAACACGCTGCCAACAATTTGTCTTCGTTTCATAATTCAATGGCACAGTTACGGCTCCATCGGTCGTGTGCCTAGTTGCTTTTGATTATTTTTTGACGTGTCATATTTAATCTCAGTTAAAGCTTCTTTTTTCAATTTACCTGTATTTCTAAGCTGTCTTTTATAAATTCAAAAACAAAATCGTTTTCTTCTTATAATGTCAATAACATTAAATTATTTCCATCCAAAATTCTGTTACCTGAACAGCACTTATTCCACGAATCAAGTCTTCGGTGCAAAAAATCGGGCCTCTCGGCAATAGCATTAAGTGTCGCATAGACTGCTCCTCACAGCAGAAACATTATCGATATATCACGCATCGGGGCTCTCGGCAATAGCATTAAGTGTCGCATAGACTGCTCCTCACAGCAGATACATTATCGATATATCACGCATCGGGGCTCTCGGCAATAGCATTAAGTGTCGCATAGACTGCTCCTCACAGCAGATACATTATCGATATATCACGCATTGGGGCTCTCGGCAATAGCATTAAGTGTCGCATAGACTGCTCCTCACAGCAGATACATTATCGATATATCACGCATCGGGGCTCTCGGCAATAGCATTAAGTGTCGCATAGACTGCTCCTCACAGCAGATACATTATCGATATATCACGCATCGGGGCTCTCGGCAATAGCATTAAGTGTCGCATAGACTGCTCCTCACAGCACATACATTATCGATATATCACGCATCGGGGTTCTCGGCAATAGCATTAAGTGTCGCATAGACTGCTCCTCACAGCAGATACATTATCGATATATCACGCATAATTCCTCTTTTTAAGATGAATAAGACAGATCAGCATTTTTAACAATAAATAGGTGATATGTATAATATTGGTTATATTAGTAATAATTTACCTCAAAAACGCTTTATATTTTAATAAATAAATTATTCAAAAGTGTCACGAAATTCATTAAGGCCATCTCAGGTCTAAAATTCAGTTTGAAGCCGTGAAATCAACAATTAATAACAATTCAACCATTGAAATATTTTCTGAGATAGAGAAAAATTTACTTTAAAAAAATACTGAGATTTACCAGTTACTGTGTTGTTTTTTATTCAGTGTAAATTTAGGAGTAGAATCGAAGTCGAAATTCTGAATATAGATGGCAATATTGTTGATTATTCTTGTAATTGAGGATCATCATAAGGATCAAATTCAATTACATCATAGTAAGTCCATATTCATCTTAAATATATCGTATTTCTTTCCGGTCGGTATTTGTAGTCGACAATGCTGCCATCATCACTTAAATTTAAATAGTACTCACTTACTTAATTTAAATCATCACTTAAATTCTAATATTTTTTGTCAATTTTAGCCACTTAAAAAGAACATTAAATGACACGTTACATATTGAATTTAACATTTTAATACAAAATGAATAGTGTAATTTGTAAATGACAAATATATATTTTTTGCTCCACATTGAAATGAAAATTGAGATACAAAATGAATTTTATTTTTTAAAAGGCCTTATTTAAACAAAAAAATATTTTTTTAATCTGTCTTTCTAGATAAGTATTCTACTTTATGTAAAAACACAATATAACTGTGATTTTAAGTTTAATCATAAACTTAATAAAATAATCGCTAGATGGTGCTTTTGCTTATGCAAGAAAGAAATCATTACTTCATCGACCTAAATTGGAATTCATTAAAAATATTATGGTTTTATATTCTTGTTTCTAATGATAAAAGGTGGCATATTTAAGCTAGCCTAAATTTACAATTATATAAATTTTAAGGATCTAAAATAATATTATACCGTGATAATTCACATACCAACTTACACGACGATTAAATTGATTTTAAATCTCCGTAAGTATTTTAGCTATTGAATTTTTTTAAGTTCCATGAGCAAAATTGTAGGTACTCGTCAAGTTTAAGTTTTAAACATACTTTTTTTTATAATTCTGCGTTATTCCATTGAGATATTAATATAAGTAAGTTTAAGACGACAACACTTCTCTGTTTGGTTTGAAGAGATTGCCGTTTGGTAATAAAATCACCATTTGTATTCATTACAATATATACATACAGACCATATACACACGGACCATAACGCCGTGTTCCGGTTGGAGTACGCAGAGAGGGGAAAGCGCTAAAATTTTCTGTCCCATCACACATCTTTCACCTTTTTATACATTTTACAATGAAATGTCTAAATAAATACCTCCTAGAGGACCTCTAATCTCAACTCAATCAACATAGAGAACTTCTTATCTCGTCAAGGTTTTATTTTCGCTATCATAATTTTGTTGGCGATTTTTTTTCATATTTCTTCAATGACGGAAAAATCTTTCGACGACGCCATGTTTGTGAAACACAGAATACGAAACAAATGAAGATTTATTGTCAGGGAAAGAGACAATTTGCAGTTTGTTAAAAGAGGGAAAGATATTTGTCACTTCTGCACCGTGAACATGTTCCTAGGCAATTACGACAAAATGAAAATAAAAGAAAAGTCGAGTGGCTAGAAAAAGGACAAAAGAAATATATTTTCAAAAAGCACCTAAATGAGGACAAACTACGCCAAAATAACATTGCTGAAATTCGCCAAATTGAAAATAAAAAGGGTAGAACATTTAACAGTACCTACATACTTATGAGAATCTGTTGTTCTGAAACTTAAAATATTTTTTTTTAGTGAACCGTTTGTCAACAAACCTTATGGGCATTGATTCGTTAGATGGTATATCATTCAATTATGCTGTGTCGTTAAGTAAACGTATTCATTCCAGCAACATTTCTGAAAGTGTCAAAAACGAAGCCTTCTCTAACATATGCTCTAAAAGCCTCCTCTTACATAGAAAGTATATTTCATTCAATAATAATTGTAAAAAATCTTGCATTTAAAGTATGTTTCATTCAATAATAATTGTAAAAAATCTTGCATTTAAAGTATGTTTCATTCAATAATAACTGCAAAAAATCTTGCATTAAGTATATTTTATTCAATAATAATTGCAAAAAATCTTGCATAAAGTATATTTCATTCAATAATATTTGTAAAAAATCTTACATATAAAGTATATTTCATTCTATGATAATTGTAAAAAATCTCACTTGAAAAGTATATTTCTTTCAATAATAAAGGGTCTTTCAAATTGAACGGTTTTTTTTTTCACCTGGCGAGTTTATTGCCATGTGGCAATCTCTTCCAACCAACCATAAAGATGTTTTGATGGGCCCTAAGTGAAAACCAGACTGGAATTCCATTTTAAAAAATCTGGATTCCAACGGCGATCGAACCCGCAACCTCCGGATCGGTAGACAAGCGTCTTACCACCAGGCCACAGAGGTCGTTTTTTTATCCTTGGATAAAACACAGATGGCGTCGCGAACTTGCCTGGGTCTTGTAACATTTGAGAAGTATAATGTATGACATTTGTAAAATGGAGTCGTGTATAATACAACAACGCGTTCAAATTGTTGAGCTATTTTATGTATGTTATGATATTGTAATCTTCGGAAACGGTGATGTTAATTGGCCACCAAGATCATGTGGTCTGACACCGTTGGACTATTTTCTCTGGAGTTACGTGAAAAGCCAAGTCCATAAGAATGACCCCCAATCAATTCCTGACCTGAAGGACGAAATTATTTGCGTTATTTGTGAGTTAGAACCGCAATTATGCCAAAATGTCATCGAAATTTTTGACAAAAGATTGGACATCTGTAGAGGACAAGAGTGGACATCAGTGGACATGAGGGGGACATTGGGCGAATATTATTTTTTGTGTTTAAATGTCATACATTTATACTTCAATATCCAATAAAAAGTTTTTTGAAATCAAAGCATATTGTGTGTTTCATTCAAGAATTAAAAAAAAACTGAAGTATAAAACCGCTCAATTTGAAAGCCCCTTAATTGTAAAAAATCTTGCATAGAATGTATATATATATCATTCAATAATATTAATAAAAAAATTATTTATTTTCATAATCTTGCGTGCATAGTTATGCGTGGTACATCTGGTGGGTTTATTGATATCCAGCAGTTTCTTCTAAGCAACCAGTTCATTTTGGATAATTTAAGTTGTTTTATGACAGATTTAAAAAATATATTTAAATTCCAATAAGAAAAAGCAAATGAATGACCAATGTCTAAACAATGTTGGTAAAACTAGACACAATGAATCCGTTCAAGAATACATATATTAGAGTGAGTTTCATGAGAGTTTGCACTTTTAACACATTGACAAGCTTAGTGCGTAATATACAAAACGTGACAATGTATTAGTTACCGCTTATCCTCCGAACATACAATAGATGTGTGGAGGCCCAAAAATTTCTACACCAACTAATCGACTTTGTGCCGTATCTACTATGTAGGTTTTGGAAGTCCAATGATTTTTGCTGGTCTTGAAGTAATCGAGAGAAGTTTGAATGGAGACAAGGTGCGCCTCGTGCCGCCGAGGTCTTGTTAATTAATTAGTCGCAGTTTATCCTCATACAAGTTAGAATAGCAACAACACCCGCATTTGTATAACAACTGTTAATTTTATTCGCAGACAATCTTATAAATTAGATTTTAGATTTTTTTTTAGTTTTGGCAACTATAGGAATTCGAACTCGCAAGCCCTAGTGAAAGGCAACAATTTTACAAACAAGGAGATCTACAAGTAAATCGCCGTTATTAATTGTTTCTATTAAATATAAAATTTAAAATTCTTTGAATAGTTCAATATAATATTTTAATACTATTATAAATTCGATATTGTAGATTAAAATATACTTTCATTTAGAAATTTTAATTATTGCTAGATTTTTTAAGAAAAACAAACAAAGGCAAATGTAAAATTGATATAAATATTGATTGTATGCATACGAATACGACTTTCATGGCCAATTGAGGAAATGGTTAAACGCTTGCCTCTCAATTCGTGTGTTGTGGGTTCGAAACTCGTTGAAATCCATTTTTTTTATCTATCCCTGACTTGTTTTCACTTTAGGCCTCTTTAACCTCTTTCTTTTTGGTTGTAGGAGATTATCACATGACTATAAACTCACTTAGTTATACTGTATACAACGAAATTGTAATAAACGGATAAAAATATATGTTTTTCATCGTTTCTTTTCTTTGTAAGTTCAGACAAAAATTTCATGAGGGTTTGCTGTTCAGGTAAATTTTCGATTTAGATCGGAAAAACGCAAAGTGCTATCGGAAAACAGACGGGATAACGACTTTTATCCTAGGAAAGGTAAACCTTAATATCAAGAAAATGTTCTCCTGGTTTGTTTTGTACGAGGAACATATAGATGTATAAAAGCAACAGTTTCGGTTATTTGTAGGCACACGTAATCCGTATCGTATTAAGATTAGGGACCTGCGTGGGTTCTCAACAGGCTTCCATAACCTTTAATTTATTTTAATATCCACTTTGCACGGATTTCTCCTGTTTCGCAAATAGGGTATACTTCTAGTTAGGTGGTGCAAATAATATATCCTCAGTGTCACTCAGTTGGTTAAATGTCTCTATACCACACGTTACTGTGTGTTTAGCCATGATATTAGTTCTGTAAGTTGGTATGTAAAACTGAGTGTGATTTCTTATACGGGTATGTGTATTGGGGGCATACAAACTTAGTGATTCTGGATCGCGGGACAGTTAAAGCAGTCTTGAAAATCTTTAGTAAGAATGTCGCAATGGGATCTTGCCTTCTTGTTTCGAGGCTTCTATAGTTAGACACCGTGAGAAGATCGACATGGTGCGCATATTATCTTATACGACTATTTATCTCAAAGAACATCATTGAAACAATTCTTTTTTAAATAATATTTCAGCCTTTTATGAGTTATTGAGATATAAATTAACTGTTTCTACTCTCAATTCATATATAATGTTTGTATCAACACTCTTGTTTTTTTTTTATTTGATCCTGCTTTATATTATATTAGATTTTCATCGTAAGTTGACATGCGTTACACTAATTTGGCCACAGAAATAAGCTGAACAAGTTTTAATCCTTTATCATCAACATATTTTGATGAATCAGATGAGAAATGTGATAGGAACCAGTTAAGTAAATTATTTCAATTTTCTGTATTACAAATGAATTATTAGATTTCAAGTAAAAAAATAGCGCTACATAAAATTCTGTCAAACGAAAGTTGGTCACATCTTTTACCTCCTCTGCATTCATACACCTACACATGTGATTCTCTGACTTCTACGATTTCGCTGACTTCTAACATTTTATTGATTCCATCATGCTTTCTTTGGTCTTTTTCACACCTTCCTCTGACATTATCTCTGTTTTCTTGCTTTTTTTAGACTTGCCCAAACCATATTTAAGTGCTCTTACTTTTCCATACTTAAGTGCCTAAGGGCACTTTCATCTTTAATATTATGCAATGTTATCCTATGTATTTTTCTCAGTGCACGTATTTATTCGGTCGATTCTTTCAATTTTTTACACGCCCACGTTTCACTCCTATGCATCAAAGTTGGTACTAAAATACTCTTGTTGTCTATCACTTAAACAGATTTTGATTCTATATTTTTCAAGTATATATGTTTTAGTGACTTATTGACTTTGTTTCATATCGCTACACGCCGGTCAATAAAGATAAAAACCTATTTGTTTTACCTCTGATAAAGTTGTATACGAGTACATTGAAGATCCACTTGACTTCGGTATGGTTTAACCGTTTTCTGTAAATACTAACGAGTACGTGATCTTGTTTAAATTTAGTTCCCCAACTTCCCCAAAGTACCCAATGAACTTTTAAATTTTATTATTGTCTGGGCGGAGCTTTGAAGCGTTGCTTGCTTCGTAAAATTCTCCTTTTTTCAACTCCATTCGATTACTTCAATTTGTAAAGAAATGCTAAAAACTAATGAAACTTTTTTTTTCAATTTTCATTTCCTTGACTGTAATTTGGTGATTTTAAACTTTGAATATGGTTTAAGTATAAAATGTAGGTATTGATTTTATGTTTATTTATTTTAAATAAACTTTATATTGTATTTAAAATAAATAATAGCCCTAGTGAAATTACGGCCCGAGAGCCATATATGACCATCGATTTTAGTGTGGCCCGAAAGCTATAACTAATTTTATTTACATTGATTTTTGTAGTTGTACTGTATTGTTTTATACTTTCGTTATATACAGTGCAGCCTGGCGGGTAAATTTTCCTGTGGCAATCTCTTCCAACAAATTAGAAAGATTTAAACAAGTCTTAAGTGAAAATGGGAACCACTTTAAAATAATCTAAGTACCAATGGAAATCAAACCCGCAGCTCCCGGGTTGAAATACTGGAGTCTTATCAACTAGGCCACGAAGATCGGTGATGTTCATTGTTATATATCCATACATATTTTTTTATAAAACGTATAAATTATAGTTATCTGATCAGGTATGTTCAGAAATAGTCAACTTGTAATCATTATGTTTATTTTTGTATTCCACTACAATTCAAACTGGCAGTATTATTGCCATATGAAAAATCTTTCTAACAAGAAAATAGTTTACAAACTGTTAGTAAAAAAAATGAGAGGATCCTTTTATGATTCAATCGGAAATCGAACCCGTAAACTCCTCTGTTGGAGTTAAGCATTCGACCTGGTAGGCCAGTACAACCTGGCGGGTTTATTGACATGATAATAATCTCTTTCAATCAGCCTAAAAGATGTGAACGAAGGTTTAAGTGAAAACCAGACTAAAACGCTTTTTCATCATTCAGGTTTAAAACAAATATTATATTGTGTGCTATCTACGATTATAACTACGTGGATGGCTGAGAGCAAATAAATGTTTGGAGCCTGAAAAAACTTACATTGTTTTATGACACCTGAAAACACTTTGGTAAAGACTGAGAATAGGATAAAGGGTATTACTATAAATAATCTTCATTCAAAAGGGATCATAATGTCAGAGCGTTAATAAGTATATTCGATAACGAGTGTGCCCATAAAATATTTTTTACAGCAATCGACTTATGTGTCTGAAAGCATTTTAAAGTCACCCCTCTATTTTGTATAAGTTTTTCAGGAATACTACTAGTGTTATTTATAATAGCGTCAATCTCACTCTTTTGGAAGTTAAACCTTAACTTGAGCTTTATTTTACAAATAATAAGGAATATTTTATATTATACCGGCACCGCAATATAATGGTCATAACGTTGAGGAGGGTTGGGCAAACAGACCGGACTACTTTGATCGTTAGACTATCCTAAAACATGGAATATACTTCTTCTAAAGTTTTTGCAGGGCTTGGAAACATTCAAAACGATTGTGCTCACTATTTTGAGATCTTAATTAGTATCCTTGAAGCAATCTTTGGTATCTCAATAGCGCAAGAAAAATAAGTAAAAATATGTAAACCTTTAGCAAAAACACAACTAATCAAGAAGACTCAATATATTTAACATAATCGTACAATATTTTAAGGTTCTCAAAGTCTGATAAATTGATCTAATTTATAATACATTTCTGTTCAACTTTATTCATGTTGTTTTCATTTTATTTAACACACATTAGTTTTTGTAAAATTAGCATTTATACTAACCGCTTTCATGTACAAAACTAGTACACGTTTATAGTGTTCATTAAATAATACGAAATATTATATATCGAAAGTCTGAACTTTGGACAATTGAAATAAATTTGAAACGAAACCAGCAATTCGAACATATTTGGTTCAATTTGTGAATATTACAAATGTATGACATGAGGAAATGTGTGATATATGCGTGTGTATGTATATATTATATACTCGTTTGTAGTAATGTTATGCTCGAATTGTGTTTGGGCGGGACATAATATAACGGCTATGATGGAATTTGAATAACAATTACGTGTTTGATATATGAGTGATTGGTATGTGATGACGAAATATGTTAGTTAGCCAAAAACAAGTAGCGCACAAAAACCAGTAGCGCACAAAAAATATGAATAATTTTATTCCACCCATTACACGGATTGCCTTTTTAAGTCATCTCTCTTCAGATTTTCCTGTTATAGACAAAGTCTCTCGCCATTCCTAGCGCTCGAATTTTACAATTTTTCACAAATTTATAAAAAATATGTCACCATAATAAGAAGAAAGTAGGAGAAATCGTAGAAGTTGTATATGAAGATGGAAGGATATGGAAGAGTCGAAATATGTGACGAGATAGGAAAGTATGGCGCTCTGTGCTATCTGCCTGCCCCAACAGGGAAACGGCGCGATGTTATATATCAAGGATGGCCAACTTATTTGTTGTCGCGATTGACTTTTTTCGTAAAATAATTGTTGCGATATACCTATCAAATTTGCAAAATTTAACACGCCGTTATTTCCGAGAATTTTTCAAGAAAACTTTCTTTACAAATTCTCCATCAGAAAATTAATTACTTATATATTTTTGCTAAAAGATAACTGACTTTGAATTATTCGGTATTCACTACAAGTAATTTTCAAATAGATATTTCAAACACATTTTGTTGTGTAAATAACAAACACTTGAACTTTTTAATTTAACTCTTTCTTAAATCACTGTTTAACGGATATTCCGACTGATGTTAAGTATACAAAATGTCTCCTCAAATGACCTGTCTTTGTAATGGCTACAGAAGAATGTCATAATAAGCAACAAAATTTATCTTTTACCATTTAAAAAAGTAAGCGTGTTTCCATTCTTCGTGAAAATGGTAAGTCTTGGATTTTTTCGAATTCATTATTATAACTGGAACGGTCTTAAAATTCCCATAAGAAAGGAATGTAAACTTTTTTCACCACAGCTTAGAAACTGATTAGAAATTTAATAAGTTAAAAGATTTTATTCCTATAAATTGTGTGACTCCTTGGGAGGAAGGCTCAAATATTAACATAAATTGTATGCTCACCGGAAGAAAGACGAATTGAACCGAATGACAACACACTCCGCTGTCAGACAGGTACAGGCTGCGTTAACAAGTGTATGCGCTTAATGAGATTTGGCAAAATCGCACGCCATATTATAAGTTACGAAGTCCTTCACGATCGAGCTGTTGATCGCTCTGGTATATATGTATGTAATACAAAAATTATATATTTCAATGTAACTGTGATATTTAATTTATTGTTCCTTTTATTAATCACTAATTATCTGTACAAATTGTCGATTTTTAGGGGAAATGTACTACAATTATTACAACCGAAAATGTTGCCTAGCCCTTGATTTAGTTGAAAGCCAGACTGGAATGCTTTTTAAGAAATCTAGGCTCCAACGGGAGTCTCACCCATACCCCACGAGACGAAGCAGGCTTCTTAGTAACTTGACCACGTGGTCGTTCATATTATAGCTGTAAGGAAGTATTTTAAAGATTAATGAAAATAGTAATGATGTAGAAAATTATTATCGTTAATCTCTTCTTTCTATAAAAAAACATTACCTTTAAATGTTAGGGCATGTAAAAATTTGAATACTACCGCTCTCATCATAGGATTAAGTAGATAATTCAAAGTTACAAAATAGTTTTTATTAAAAAAAATGGCGTTTTCGTCCCAATTTGTCTGATTTGCTTGATCTTAAAGTTCAATCACTTGTGTCCTAACCAAACACGAGTATCAGCTTCCCTTGAATAAAGACGAGATATGTTTCGCTTAGTATTTTGGAAATCCCAAATAGAGTTTATTTATTTAAAAAAAACTCTTACAAAATGACTATAGTAATATAGTACATCTCATGGTTCCCGATTATATACTTCCTCGTATATTTTCCTAGTAAAATATGGTATTTATTTTTTTCGCGAACTCTTTTAGTCAAATTGCAACACACTATATAACCTTGTATTCGGATACTTTCCGTTTATTAAATTCTACGTATAAAAATGAATGAGTATGTTTTAAGCAAAACATCGTTCAATTAAATATAAATATTTTAGATCACATAACTCGATTATTATACACATTCATATCATCTAGTCATGTATGTTTTCGATTAAGCAAAGATGATGAATGTCCACATATTTTTGTATGCACGCATACGAATTTAACTTTGTTTACACACGTACATCTCATTTTACCAAATACATGCCTTTTTCAATTATTTCTCCAATTAACTTATTACTCGTTTTATTTTAGACATACATGATAATAATGAAATAACAATTTATATAACGCCTTTAAAGAACAGACTCTCCTCAACAGCGCTCTATTCCGGAATTTGAACTCATTTTTATTGACAGATAAAAATAATAATATTACAAAATAAAGATATATAGTATAAATTAAATTTTAGGATATCAGGTGTTAGTTACGGCCATTAGAGAACTTCCCTACATCTACAAATGTTTCGAAATTATTTTTTTTCTAAAATGAATGATACTTGATAATACAAATACATGGCTCATCACTCGACAGTGGCGTATATAGGAGTTCACGATCATTATTAAAGAAGAAGAAATGCATTGCCATTAGAGTTGATACTTCCCCGCATCTACAAATGTTTAGAAAAATGTATATTTTATATAAAAAATTATATCAGATAAAACAAATATTATATAATAAATTGAGTCTTTAGTTCGGCACTGTAATTTCCCGGTTGATATTCGAATGAAGGACTGTTCGGGTTACACTGGGTTTGTGTAATATCCGATTTACCAAACGACTCTGAAAATTTCTCAAATTGCAGTATTAACATATTAGTACAGATAATATATTTGAATGCTTCATACTTATCATGGAGGATGTATGTCTATTGATATTTAACTTTTAATATATGAATGTGTTTTGTGAAGATTATAAATTTAATTAAACATGACTTTTACGACCATGATAATATCACGTCTTTATGACATTGAAAATCATCAATGTTTCATATTTCTTTTCGTATTTTCGTATTGTTCCATTTTCTTAAAATTGATAATGTCCTGTGCCAAATTCTCATCAACCCCTTTTTGCTTTATCAGCATGAGTGTGTCGTCGAACCCTTTCAGTAAATTGGAAGCGACGCCCCTGATTTAGATAGACTCTCAAATTGTTTTATCTCGTCCTTTTTTCTGGTGTGACTTAGAAAAACGGACAACGGAACCCATAGATTTTTTGTTTTTTTTTTTAGAAAGTAATAATAGCAGGGAGTCCTACAGGAAGGTTGTACGTTATATTGGAAAAGCGTGTCCTACCAACGGTAACGCCTAATAAATGCGGTTCCTGTTAACCTTAAGTCAAGCCTTCCTCTGTTTTACACGGTGCTGTGAACAAAGCAATGATTTATTTGTCACGTTTCTTCGACCCGTAATAAATATTAGACTCAATTGTAAAAGCACCTCATTGTTTTTGTCATTTTCTCATACAAATTAATTCAATCGAAATTACTACTGATATACATACTATAGACTATTCTTCTTCTAATTCTTAATGTTTATTTAAAAAAAATCATTTTAATTTATTCTTTTTATTTGCGTTTCAATATTCATTTCCCATTTTTTTCTTGAAGTGTGCATTTTACACTTTATAAAACTAAGGCACTTTATTTAAAATTCGCATTATTTTTAAATAAACCAAAAATATGTATATTTGCGTGTGAGAAATATAATTTTGATGTCTTGTTTATTCTTTTGAGATTAATATTAAACTTTTCAAATTATTTTAATTTCATCAAAATCCATGAATTTGAACAATATTTCAACCTATTTTGGTAATGTCTTAACTGTTCATTTTGTATGTGAAGAACCTACAAAAAAAATGTAGCACTTATAAATAATTCGCCACCATCGTTCAAATGTGTTACTCTTTAAAGTTACTTTAGTTCAATATATTATATTTCAGAATCATTTAAGTTACTTTAGTTCAGTATATTATATTTCAGAATCATTTACGTTACTTTAGTTTAATATAGTATATTTCAGAATCATTTAAATTACTTTAGTTCAATATATTATATTTTAGAACCATTAAAGTTACTTTAGTTCAATATATTATATTTCAGAATCATTTAAGTTACTTTAGTTCAATATATTATATTTCAGAATCATTGAAGAATATTAAAAGACATTTTCCCTTTTTTATAAAATATATTTGCCTCAGACATACTCGTATATATTTTTCTTTTATTATATCTATTTTTATATGCTACCCCACAATTTGTAGAAGAAATCTTCCATGAAAAAACTTTCCTACTACCAACTATATAGTAGTTACCTTAATTTATTTCAACTTTTTTTTTTGATTCTCACAAAACAAGTGAAAAACTAAATATTCTTTTACTATATTTATTGTTATTGACTTAAACAATTGACATTTTATAAGGTTATATATAAAAACAGTTTTGAGTGTAAGCGAAAATAAAGCATTAGTAATTTTAAAAAACGTTGTTTTATTCGTTATGATGAGAAAATATATATGCAACTAAGGTTTACAAGTAAGAGTTATAGACAGTACCACACCAGTCGTGTCTATCGCATGGTCAGGCGATATTTCAGTTAAAAATTGATATAGCCTTCCTCAGTAGTATGTCAACTAGACCCAATAGACGACATGTTGTTTCGTTATATTCTGAAATGTTAAAAATTGAATTTTGTGCAATTAACAAGTTTCTTTGAAAACATGGTAAAATCTGACAGGAATACAATGACGTCAGCCTCTAAACGCTGATTAATTTCTGCTGCGAGTTCCCCTTCTTTCGATGAAATATGTTCATAGATGCCCTAATTTATTCAAGCCGGCAACTTTTTGACCTTAGTGGTATCTTTTCAAATAAAAGTTTAATTTATTGAAAATGTCAAGTTTTATTAATTGTTGAAGTAGAACTTTGAGTGTTGTTAATCGTAATTTAATACATTTATTATATATTTTTCTCATTGATTCGTGTATCGTGTGCGATAAACGGACCAAGTAAACGGTCAAGTGGGCCAATAAATCGCAAGTTGGCTGGAAAAACAAACGATGGAAACGTTTCGAGGAAAAAAACAATTCGCCACGAGGCAAAAGATAAATAATATTGGACACCCACGAGAAAGGATTTATATCTCATATGTTTCGCAGCCCGGGGGGGGGAACAGAGCTAATGACTTTCGGTGGTTAATTGCACGTCATATATCAGATTCCTGCCTACCTGCGCTTGAATGTTACTACTCCATGGCAAAGGACGGGGATTTATTTCAGAGATAACTAATCCTGAAACTGAAGCACATGTTTTAATGCTGTATTAAGAGGGGTTTAAAGTTCATTTTTATTAATATCCTTGAATGTGAAATACGATACCTCTAATTGAATTTTTCAACTCTCACAATAAAATCAATGTTGAAAACATAAAACAATTATTCAAGCAAAATGCGTCCCTAGTAACGAAATGCTAATATTGTTTTTATTAAATTGCTTGAAAATGTCAGAGACTTTTCATATTTTCAAATTTGTAATCGTTTGACCCCCTTTTTCATTCGAATATACTATCATAAATAACTTAATTGATTAAACATGAAAAACACACGCAGAATTCACTTGTCAATTTTATATAATCCGTAACTGTCCCACCACCTCCTATTTATGTTGCCGAAAATATTCATCTTTTTTCTTATCACAGAATGGAGCTACGCTCAAGAAGAAATTATTAACTTCCCAGCTCACGGCTCTTTTTTTAAGTCGTTCTTGACTACCCACGCAGTAGGAATCTGGAATTAGTTACTATAGTTCGGAAATTCTAGGATGAGTCCTGTGACAGCTCACAAATTTGCTCCAATACAACCTTGTAACGATGTTCAGTAATTTTAATTATTTTATCAACTTTAATATAAGCCTCAATTCTAATAAATAGCAAGTTATTTAGGTAAATACATTACATAAGGTTGTATTGGGGCAAATTTGTGAGCTGTCACAGGACTCATCCTAGAATTTCCGAACTATAACTAATGTTAGGTTTGCTCTATTGTTGGTGTGTTTCAAAAAGCGATTAATAAACTCTCAATTTCTAGTCAGTAATGTTATGTGTTTAATTCCTGATTTTCTTTTCCTCTCTGCGTCTCTTCCTTCTTCTATCGAATGATAATATCTTACTTTTTTCAGAATTTGTAGAAATCAACAAGAATTTGAATTGTTTATGCCACTGTGTAACTTTCTCTATTTACTTATTTTCTGGTTGGTAGGAAAAGAGTGAATGCTACCTGGTAATAAGTCAGCCAGATTATTATACAGTGGTCTGTCAAAGAAATGAGGTGAAAAGGAGAGGTGGAATGGCGAAAATGCGATAGCAATACTGGAAAAGATATGAAAGAGCAGAACTATCACCATAATAACGTAAATGCTAGTTAAGTATCTCGTCTTCGTAATATTTATGTATAGGCACGGAGACTTGGACTCTGAAAGCAAGCGAGAGACGTAGAAAATATGCATTTGATATGTAGTGCTAGAGAAGGATGTTATTAATTCATGGACAGCAAGGTGAGCTTACGCCTCCATTCTTGAAGAACTGAGAATTACCGACAAATTGTCGACAATATGTCTTCGACGAGTCCTCTAATTCTTTGAACTTAGTCATGAACTACACAAGATGATGGTGTGTCAAAAAACAAACAAATGATTATATTAATTTACAAAAACCGGTGTGTTTTTTTTTTTTTATTTAATTACTTAACTTAATCTAAAACCTCAATATATGTTTGTTTTTATAATATTCATCAAAACGAATCGTTGTAATTAATTAATTGTAATTATTTTATTATCACGCATCTGATCCTAATGTTTTGTTTTTAATTAAAGCACTGTTGAATATTCTAAACAACATTTCAAGTGTATATCATGCGTATAACTATCATTTTGAATATTAGTTTGAAAGCAATACATTAAAAAAAAAAATTCACATTTTCAGTATTTCGATTATAGTATATTAACAAAATAGCCATGTTTGGTGTTTTTACATCAAAATCATTATAACAATCCCTCGCAATCGGGTATAATTGTGAGCCATCCTGTGGATGGAGCTCATGGCAGATCATGCTCCAAGTTCAGATGACAAGAGAATTAAAGATTTTTAACGTTCTGCCGGCTTCATCGGCTGAATTGATTGGCTTAGTGCTTAATCGGCGACTATTTTTGTGTTGCTTACTAGTACTGTTAAAAAATATAATTATTAGCTAAGAAGCTACAGAAAAATATACATTCAGATGTACATATTATTACTATATAAAACGTGGGACTCCGCTGAATGCTTACCATTAAACCACTGCCGCCGACACAAAAATACGCCCTCACAAAATTAAACCAAATAAATACTAATATCCTTCTGTACTATCCTTTTAAATAATCCGAATCCTTGTGTTCGGTTCACTTTGAGAATTATTTCCTTTTTTAGACCTGCGTTTCAAAGATATTTATTTTCCCAGTATGTGGCAATTTTTTTTATTAGCATACTATCACGCCATTTCGCTGTTGGAGTAAGCAGAGGGAACATAACGCTAGACTTTCCTATTTCGACACTCATAAAACTCCTACGGTTTCTCTGACTTTTTACGTTTCCCTCTTTTAAAACATAATTCACTTGATCAAACCATACTTTCCTTGGTCTTCCTCTACCATACCTTCTACTCACGTTTACACTGCATATTTACTTTGTTAGTCTTCCTTCATTTATTTTTTTTATATACCCAAACCATCTCCGAGTGCTCTTCTTCACCTTACTTAATCATCTTTATTATGTATTCAATTTATTGAATTGTTTTATCATAAACTTTTAATAAGCAGATATTAATCATCGTATAATCTTCGTTACATTTTTTTAATTGAATACAGAGAAATATTAAAAGCTTATTCTACATCTAAATCGACTTTTAAATTTATTTAGACCAGTAAGAAAGAAAACTGAAATATTTATAATGGATACCTCGGGACACCTCTAGGCCTTTACTTTACCTTTGTTGGTAATATATTGATTCAGTTATTTGACCGAATAATGAAAGAACTTTACTTTAGAAATGAATATACCATAAGTCCGATATTGCGCCATTTAACGTTGTATTTTAATAGTAAAGTAACTTTTTAAGTCTACAATGCATTAAGTCAATACTGGTTTCTAGTTTAACTTTTGTAAGAGATCACGTTAAACACCCTCCAGAGAATTAAGGTTATAGTTAACGAGTTAATTGAACTTAACTTGCAACAAATATTAGGAACCTTTTCAAACTCGTTCCATAAACTCTATCGCTCCCCCTGAGGGTATTCAAAGAAACATTTCCTCAACTAAAAGTTTATGTTTAAACGGAAATGAAGAGAATGCTTCATCGAAACTTGCATCCTTATTCTATTTAGTTAGTAAATTTATAAAAACTTTCAAAAACTGACGTTTTTTTTTTATTATTTTTACTCCTCTTGAAATTAGTCGACCCAAATAGAACATTACTATTTTTTGGAAGCTTTTTTCTACCCTCACTTTTTCTGAGAAGTTTCAAACAAAATAAACTGAAATATTTCGCGTTTATATTTAAATTACACGAATGATTTTTTTATTGACAATATTATTTGTTTTATACATTCGTTGCATAGTAGGTGGCAATCTCTTCCAATGAATCATTATTTTTTACAATTGAAAATAAACTGTTTATGATATTTGAACAAGAACATTACGTTAAAAACCAATTATCAATAAAAAGAAAATTTACTTATGTTTCAATTTCTGTTTCTTGTTTTGATTTTCTTCTATAGTTTTCATTATGATCCTTTTTTTTATTTCTCATTCACACATCCATTTTAAAATTCATCTTTTCCTCTTAATTTCATTTATTTCGTCCAACCATATTTTCTCGGCCATCCACTACCACGGTTCCCACTTATGCTTGTATTTATAAATTTGTATATTCAGTCTTTCCACACTCACTCGTTTAACATGTCCAAACCACCTCAACATGCTCGTTTTCACCCTACTTAACATATCAGATTTTAGATAACATTCATCCTTGATAATTACATTTCTTATTCTGCCATGTATGGACGTACCGTATATTGTCAGCATACGCATTGCATTCATTTTCTGCCTCTACGTTTTATCCCTATATATCAGTGCTTATTATTTCACTTGTATTTTTTTAAATACCTTTCAATAAAAATATCGTTGTAAGTGTTTTGAAAATCAATAAATCTAGTTAAAAGAACTTTCGTTTCAAAATATTCATTAGTATTATTGAAATTTTACGTTTAAATAATCATTTAATATAAAATATGACAAAAACTTCACAGATCAGTTCAATTTATCACACCACCCATGATTTATCAAGGGGTACAAAATAAGTCCTCAACCAGCGCAATCTACACTAAAAGATCGAAACCTTCTTTATTTATTATGAGCGCTAAGCCACTTAGTAATACAGAAGAAACAGCCTAAAAGGACTCCTTCTTCGGCGACGACACATATAAGTATAAAAAGAATAGTGGCGACGGTCGACTTAAGGTCTGACCTCAAGGGGGAAGGAAAATAACTCGCAGCGCAGTTAATAAACTTGTAAAGCAGCCAAGGGCCAGGATTACAAACATCCGAGCTTTTTGATCAAGTCAAACTTGCATTACTAGCGGATGATATTTAATCTTACATTTTTATTTATTATATCCTTAATATGAAACACCCTTAATAATTTGTGGTTGTTTTTTTTATTAAACATGGAAAAAACATGTTTTATGGAATGCTCGTGTTGGGGCAAAATAATAAAGGCTTAGCTAAATAATTCCAAGGTTTATATTTCTAATAAAAATACAACTTTCATATACGTAAATTTCAACAAATTTTGCTCGCATCTCAAAATCCATATTTTATTTTTGTCCTTTTACTTTTCATACATCAAGGTGGGCACTAACAAACTTTTGTGTATTATAATGTTTTGTTTTATTTATTATAGGGCGATCGTCCATGATGTTTTATGCTTTGTTTACCTTTAAAATTACGATATCTCTAAAACACATTTTTGATATTCACATTTTTTTCATCTCCATGGTATCCCTCAATATATCCGAATTGATAATGCGGACACATGAAGACCGTGGCTCGAAGCCAATATTGGTTCGGACGCAGTAATCCAGCCTTCTGGTTTATAAACCATTGGATTAGGCAAGTAGATCGCAATTTGTCTTCATACGTGTAGGAAGCAGTACCACACGTAAACAGGTAACAAAACTTACACACGTCTAATATAGAGGTCGCTGCTTACATATATATCCGTATCTGAAAATAATCTGGGAAAATCTCGAAGATAATTTTTGAGTAAATTTCGAAATGGCAATCCGCCTTTCGCCTCTTCTGCATTCATAAACCTTCTCACAAAACTCCTACGATTTCAATGACTTTCGTTTCATTCTTTCAAAATATCATTTACTTACTACAAATATACTTAGATTTTTTTCTACCACGCAGTCCACTCACATTTGCACTGTATATTTGTTTTGTTAACCTTTTTATTTATTCATTCGTTCTACATGCCGTCACCATCTCGGAAAGTTCTTCTTCATCTTACTTAATTCGTCAGTCTTAACCTCACATTCGTCTATAATCACGTTATTGAAACCTCATTATTTTCTTATTACACGCATGTCTACAGCATTAATTTGGCTCTGTTCAGTTTTTTTTTCACAAACACGTTTTTATTTCATACATCAACGATAAAACAATAATACTGTCTATTTTCTTTGCTGATTTTAATACTATTTGGTTCAAGTATAACATATACGAGTATTTTTAATCCTCCAGTGAGTTTTTTTTCTTCATTCTCAATTAAATATTTGTGAGAAATGTAGTTTTATTTCACCAATCCCTTCATTAGAAAAAATATATTTAGATGGTAATTAAAGTGTTTTATATATCTACTTGTCGCCTACAGTATCAGTTATTAAACTTTATATTAAGTAAATAGCGAGCTCCCAACTTCACTATTTAGTAATCTGCAACGTAGAGGGTAATTACATTTGTTTTGCGTTCCCCCTTGTTGGAGCTTCGCTTAATCCCTCTAAATGTAATATCTTCTCATGCATGCACTTATGAACATCCTCATACACCCATGATATCGCCATTGCGCTTCAAAGGGGGCACATTCAGTTCATTTCAATGTTTTTAGGTATGTACGTTAGATAACAGAGCGTCTCTTAAATATTGTAAATATATTTTCAATTTAATTATTTGAAAACTCTTCTCTTCTTTGTTGTGTTTATTAACCTTTTAATTGAAACATTATGAAACTAACAAAACAGACCAGTTTTTTTGGCATGTAAAAAAAATAACGAGAATTAATGAATTTCATGGGATGTTTGTTTTTTATTGAACCCATCTTTTTTCCTCACGTTGGCGACACTATATGTGATGTGCATTGTACTTTTCAGCCACGTTGGATAGACAGTTTGTGTTTGATAGGCACTTATTTACAACGCATTTTGGCACATTTGCGATATTTTCCTTTTAAAATACCTACACGAAATTTTTTTTGAAGTAATCTGAAAAAAATGATCAGAATTGTATGCAAACAACTCCTGGATTATATACCACGATAATGCATCGGCCCACACTTCACTACTAATTCGTAAGTTTTAGGCCAAAACCAACATCAACGTGATACCGCAGCCACCGTATTCACCAGATATGGCCCCTTGCGACTGGTTCCTGTTCCCGAAGATACAGAAGGTATTGAAAGGATAACGTTTTGCGAACAAAGAGGAGATTAATGCAAAATTGCTGGGTAAGCTTAAGGCTATCCCAAAAAGTGCGTTCCAAAAATGTTTTGCGGATTGAAAAAAATGTTGACAAAAGTGTACTTAATCTATTGGGACTACTTTGAAGGATACAATATTAATATTAGTGATTAAATAAACACTTTTTGATAAAAATTAAAATACATGTTAATTTGTATCAAACCTCGTGTACCATCAATACATTTTTAAGCTGTTTTTTTAGTAATCGCAACTGTATTTTTTATGTGAAACCGCTTCATTCCTTAAGAAAACGCTTATGAGGTTTAATATAGCATTTAAATTTACCTTTTAAATATTCTGTAATTTAAAGGTTGTCTTTGTGATATTTGAATGTCTACCCTCTGTGAAAGAAATATATGTATTCTGTTAAGTATTACACTTTTGTTTTAGTACAACCTGGCTGGTATATTGTCCTGTGGAAATCTCTTTCAAACAATTTGAAACTTAGTTAACCAGCATTATATTAAAACCATACCCTCCTTTTTTTAAATCTGACTAACAACAGACAGGCGTTTTATCAACTATACTGTGGAGGTCGTCATTATACTCGTAAGCTATATACCATATGTATCTTCAAATGTAATTTTTTTTTCATTTCATTTATCAAAAGTTTAACTTTGTGGAAGACCATATTAGAATATTTAACACGACATTACTTTTGTTAATATATTCTCCCTTTGGTATCGTATGATTTTGAAGGTGCCATAATATATTTGATCGAGGAATTGGCCTCGTAGTTGCCAATTCCTCGATCCTACTAAATTTCTTACTCAACCAATATCTGAATTTTTTATACCATGAAACGTCTCATCTTTCTGGTGTTCTTCTGCCTTTCAATATTTCCGCTGGATAATAAGTTGCAGTATGTAGTCATTTTCAACTCACTATTTGTATTCAACATATTCTGTGTCTTTTTGTTTATGGCAAGCGGTATTTTGGTTCCTTTGAACATTTTTTTACGGTATTGTATTTTTTTTAGTAAAACAGTGTTTTTTTTCACTTTACATAACGGTATGACCCTGCCGTTATGTAATGTGGAAAATTTCAAGTTGAGTGTAAGAATATGAAATTGGTGACTGCAGTCATTAGACTAGGTATTTTTCCGCATCTACATACGAGTATGTTTGGAAAACATAGTTGGAAAGAAAACCGCAGTAAACTTGTTAAGGGAAGAGAAACTATAAAGAAACCCTTATAGATCTTCCAATATGTAATACTAACACATTCAGCTTTAGGTGTAGTCTAGTTTATGTACGTAGTGTTTATATTTAATTTTTCAGAACACCATTATGCCTTAAACGCTCCTGTATCACACATAATTGCATATCTAAGCTAACGAGACTTTGGATCGTAATTTGAAAATTAACTTTGATATTCAATTTTCATAGTCATAAAATTCTCTCCTTTCAGTGCACACGCTGGTCCATTGTTTAGTGGGTATACTTTTAATTTAACATTGTTTTACGCTTTAGATTTTCCATAATTTCTCACAGTCTACTAAAGTTCATTGGGTACGGCAAAATAAATGTAAAGTTATCTCTAAAAAGACCGGTGTCAGCTTTATTTTTTTTTTAAGTTATCTTACTTTCCCAAGGTATTCTTGTTCTCCCAAGATAGTATTGTTCCCCCAAAGTGTTCTTATCCCTCAAAGGTATTCTTGTTCACCCAAGGTATTATTGTATCCCTAGGACATTCTTGTTCGCCACTTTGTTCTTGTTCCCCCAAGGTATCCCCAAAATCCCTAAATATTCCGACCCAAATATGGGTGAAAAAATGTCTACGACGTTCAAAAGAAGTTGGATAGTTCAGGTATCGAACTAGCGGCTTTTTGCAGACTTGAACTACACAACAATGCACCCTAAGAAATAAGTATGATTTTTGACCCAATTAAGAGGCTTTATAACTCAAATATTTAAGTTGACTCAATTATATAGTTTTTTTCATTATTTAAAAATAAATGTTGTGTTTATTTTTTATAATTATTTTTAATATATTGTATAATACATTCTGTCTTTCATGCATAAATTTTAGCAGCGATTCTAAAGCTTCTTATATTAACTAGCCTTTCATTTAAATATTTTAATTTCCTACGTTTTTTTTTTTTGAAATACAAGAGATAAAACAATTTTATTATATTTTTAACTTTACTTTGACTTGAAAATATCTAAAAACTCAAAAAACGACCTCCGTGGTTTGTTTGGAATAATTATTTGCTTGCTCCGTCTTGCATTTTTTAACCCGGAGGTTACGGGTTCGATTCTCATTGGTACTCATTTCAACAAATGTCGCAGTCTGGTTTTCACTCTAGCTCAGTATGACATTTTTGTGGCTGGTTGAAAGATATTGTCACATGAAAATAAACCCACCGGTTTTTCTGTATATAACGAAAGTGTAACATAATATAATGAAATGCTACACAACGACAATATTCATACACAATGTGAGTATAAATGTGTGCTTACAATGTTTCTTCTAAAATCGGTGATTTACCGATTAGCCATGGATTGCGAGTATAAACGGTTCATTTGTATTACAAGATATTATTTTTTTTTAAAACTAAATTGTTTAAATTATGTATATATTTTTAGATACTCGTAGCTACCATCTTCTTATCCTTACACATATGTGTATCTTTCATATATTTATTTTGTTATATTTTTTTGACATAGCTACCATCTTCCTATCCTTACACATAAATTACATTTATTGTATAATATTCTTTTGGGATAGATACCATCTTCCTGTATCTGTATTTGGGATATATATCATCTTCTTATATGTATTATACACATTTGCATATATTTATTTTGTATTTTTTTTTAGACAACTACCATATTCCTATTCTTATACATTATAAAGATTCACCTTTTGTTAGTATTATTAGTTAGAAGATAAAAAAAATAGAGATCTGTCTTATTTTTACTGAAGATATTACTACATAGCTATACATCGATAGATGTACTATATACGATGATAGTACTATATTAAAAGAAAATTGTATTCTACACAATTCGTAATTTTTTAAACTTAATATTTTTCATTTGCTTTATTTTACGCCAAATCAAATTTTTACTCATAATTTTTTGCTCAAATAATTATAAAAGATTCTTCTGAATAGTTCTTATATTTCTATGACAAATGAATATTTTTAAACCTGTAAAATTTTCTGAATCCAAGTGGAAAAAATCTTAATTTTTTTTCATTTTTTCGAAAATAGTTTCTTTGCTGAATGACTCGACGACAAACGACATTTACTTGAACGTTTCAAATCTCACAGTTTGAATAAATTGTGTTTTCTATTGCAATGGGTAAAAGTTGCCAGCTGTGAATTGGCTTATTTTTCTAGTCCCTTTTTTCGACAAATCGTCTGTCGTAAAAAATCAATGTCCCATACTGGTGCAATATAAATCCCGAGCAGTACGTACTTTTCAATCTCTTTAAGAAAACTTGATCTTTGTGAAGTAAGAAAAGTTAGATTCTAAAACATTTTTACATGGCAAATATTCTTGATATTTACCAAAACATAAGATGCTGCATTGACAGTGTCAGTGGTTTGGTAGATAGTAGACATATTTATAGATTTTTTGCCGATTTTAAATTATTAACTTAAGGTTAATGTAAATTTCAATAATCAAACATTAACATTGATAAATATTATCAATATCGGAATGAGTCATAACTCGAGGTTAGATCAGCGGTAAAAGAAAGTGAACACAGATCTCTTTTGTATCAGGATTTCGATGGGTAACAATACAAAAAATTCTCACAGCATTCGTCTGAGGATAAGGTAAATAACAATAAAATACAGTAGTAGTTTAAATTATAATATTTATTATCACTACCGAATCAATGATCTCGGTAGGAGTAGGTAGAATTTGAATAAGAATCTGACTCTAATAAATTCCCTTTAAGAGTTTAACTTTAAGATTATTTCCAACGATCGCTCTGGAAGCGTCGTGACCAAAAGATGCAAGGGAGGTTAAAATGTGAAATCACCAAAGAATTACAAATAAAATAGGATCACAATACCTTCAAGATTATAATGACGTAATAGTAGTAGCCCTGGCCCACCAGGAATCCTTCGTGTCGAACACCACTTGAACGCGAAGAATAGCAGCTGGAGCTGCGGATCGATCCGTGACGGCCGTGAAGATGACCTGTCCTGGCACTCGCTTGGAGAACGGCGGAGATCTCGTCAATGGAATTGAGGAACGTGAAATAGTCTCGGAATATGACGCAATCTGCACGTGGCGTCTTGGATAGAGAAGAAATCTTGGTGACGAATGAATTCCAGAAGAAAAATCTCGGTAAAGAATGAAATTGTAGAAAAGAACTTTCGCGGAGGAAATGAGTTCTAATTGTATAGATATCAGAACTGGGCTCGATACGTAATTATTAAATAAACGAATTACGAAGTGCTAGCACTAGATAGGCAGATGTCTGTGGGTTCGAGGTCCGGCCATAAGTGGGAGCGAAACGCTCGCCCTCAGCGAAGCTGAACAGGTAGCAGGGTGGGAGAACGCGCGTCATCCCCCACCTGCACTTCTGTCGGTTTCCTTGAAAGATCAATCCGATTAACGATGGGCTTGCCAACTTCATTGATACTACCGCCTTTATGAAACAAATAATATTTCGATCCCGTGAAGTTACTTCTAGAAGATTACTGAACATCATGATTCGTATTGATTTTGACACGCTCGATGCGAATGCACAGAATTAACGACATTTTAAGATTCTACTTTTTGCAAGGTTCACCCTTTCTGATCAGAATGGCGTTCAATAGTTCATTTGGGAATTTTTATCCATTTTGACTTATTTTAAATAAAATATTCCTCATAATATCTAACGTTTTAACGTCAATACTTGGGTAGTTCATGTTCAAGTCTTTCCAGATTGTGTGATGGAATTTTTTTTTCTTAATTTGAAGTGTTTGTAGACGTTTTAACATCCTAGTGCTAATTTTACCTTAAGACCACCACTCACTAGAATTTACGTAACGGCGTTAATGAGCTGCCTTCTATGAATTCAAAAACGAAATGCTCATTAAGTTATAACATATTGTGTCATTACACCGCGTTGCACAGCACGGATATACGATATGTATTATATTTGGGATGGTGTAGTTTTAAATGTCATATCATCTCAATTGTGCTTCGTTTATAAATTAAGAAAGCAGCTTATGCGCACTTTAAATAAATTCAGATGGACTAAAATCAACTATGTTTAAAGCGAATTAATCTGTTTTGAAACCATTGACACAAGCAGTTCGTCTTATGTATGTTAAGACAGGTATCCAAGTTATTATGATCTTTATAAAAATAGGATTAAAACTGCGATGAGGCTAGTTTAAAAAAATACTATTTGTGTTGTTGCCTCCAGTTAGAGACACAAGTCTCAATGTAACTTGAATAAACTTCATAATACATGGAAGCAAAAAAACAAAAAAGTACCGTTCTCACTTTTTACCCTATAAACTATTTCACTCGACAAGCATCCTTATTTATAATGATGGTTAATTTGAATATTTTTATCACCAGGAAACAATAATGAAAGACGTTTACGATTTGTCGAAATAAATGTGAATAATTACGTTTGAAAATAGCAATCTTAAAGAAAGACTTTTTTAGATGTAGCTAACGTTATTTTTAATTTTTTTCTACAATTTACACAGCTGATTATATAAAATGTTTTTTTTTTTCAACAAAACACCTCAACTCTTCCAGATTGTTAGATTTCTCTTCTTTTTAAATTGTTTTTTAACTTCTATATTAAATAATCATTTTACTTTGTGCTAATATAATAGTTTTAATCAAATTTTAATTATTTGCAAGTTTCTAACGTTATTTTTTAAATTAAAATCAGTTAATTTCAATTTGAAACCATAATCTTCTTTGAAAATATAACCTCAGTAGTATGTGATATTTGATAATTTATTTTGACTTGATTTAATTAGTTTACACCAAAAAAAGCTGTATTAAAACCTTCGCATTATTTGAAGCACTCTTTAATGGGCTTAAAGTAATTATTATTATTACGTAATTTCCTCTTTCTCTAATAAACGGTTCTTATTATTTGGTTTTTATGTTTCTTTTTTACCAGAACTTTTTATTATTTGTTTTGATTTAAAATTACGAATGGTTTCATCTTTATTATTGGATAATTAAAACTTTCAATCGCCTGAAGGGAGTCTCGAGATATAAGGGGCAGAAATTCTTTTCATGGTAATTAATGGAATAACAAAGGGATTTTTTATTAAATATAAGAGTATTTCTTTTCATATGACGAAATTAATTTAAAATATACAAAAGTGATTGAGATTGAAAATAAGATAAGGAGATAATGTTTTATTCCTTTTTAAAAACCACTGAATCAAAATGTCTCACCCTAGCTCATTTGGAGTTCCATATTCTTGCACAGGCTCCAACGAAGGAATATAAAGTCCGATCTCCCCAGCATCAATTCACATCTGCAGATTAGCCCAGTGAGAAATGACCTCTGCCTTATCTCCACAGGCAGGCTCTCGAACATGTCGAGATTTGTGCCCTAGATTTTCAGCTTAAATTAAGCGTTTTTAAGCTGAGGGGGTTATTATCGCTTTTAGCAAACCAAAACAACCTTTTTCGAGGTTTCTTTTCTGGCCTTAACATTTCTTGTTGGGTCAAATTAAAGGTAAATTATTGAAACAATGAGAAAAAATTTAATTTTCACTTGTCGCCTTTGTACTCGTATTGTTATTAGTCAGTTCTATAAAACAGAAGCACTTAAACGGAAATAATGGAGAACTTTCCTACTGTTCACTATTTTTTGTAATTTTAATTCGAGATGTTAATTAATGACGACCTTTTTCACAAATTGGCTTTAATTACACGTTATTTTGCTGTCTATTTACCTTTTAATTAAGATTTCATGGTTCATAATTTCAAAAGATTCATTGATGATTTTTTATGATTGAATTATTTTCAATTCATTACTTACTCAAAAATTATTCATTTTATTTTGCGTTAATTTTGTTTCGAAAATCTTTATTCGTGGTAAATACTGTATGATACGGCTGGAGCAATGGTTTGATTTTTTTTATCGAAATCTCGAAAAATTCTTAGTTGATTTTTTTAAATTAATTAATTAGAGTTTTCTTTAAACGACGCTATATAAATTGTATTTTTATTATTAAATATATAAAATCAATTCCGTATGTCTTCCTTTCATTTATCGAGTCAACTCTAATAATGTATTGAAAACCATCCACTTAAAAAGCTTCATAGGTACCCGTAAAAATAGTAATAGCCCTCTACAAATATACGAGTATTTTATTCATATTTACCGTTTGTTTATCTTTATCTAAATAAAAAAAAAATTTGTATGTTTTCCTCACTATCAAAAACATTTCCATCGAAATGAAAATTCAACTACGTACATATTATACGCTAAATTACGCTACGGAAGTCATTTTTTAAGTCATAGTGTATATATCATATACAAGGGTGTGAGCTGAAAAACATCTGGCGTCTTCATAGCTTGGTTCACCTTCCTATTAATGGGGGTGTGTTACGGTTGGGAGAATGTTTCGAGATGAACAGACTTTTTGATAGCTCACCCCTCTCAAATGTATTTTTTCCTTTGCCTTAACACTTATGTGTAATTACAAAATATTTATTTACGTACTTCAATAAGTTTAATATACTTGCAATTAATTTATTTAATATTAGTGACATTTTTAAATGAACTTTCCTTTTGGAGAAGAAATGTCATTTATGGCTTTTAAAAATAGTCAAATCTCTGCCTTTAACTGGGAAAATATTGAATTTATACACACGTTTTGTTTTTCACTTTTAATCAGAATCCACCCACAACAAGCGTCTCACACACCAGGTCACGTAAGTCGTCAAGTATAATATATTATATGTAACTTCCTCCTTACTTTTATATAGATTTCGATAGAAATACTACCTTTTACAAAGGACCTATGTAGCAACTTTCGTAAAATTTCAATGCACTTTCTTTGATCGTGACCAGAAAACTCCGATAAATCTGCTTTAAAAGTTTATATATAATTATTTATTTCCGAGGAATAGTGAAAGGTTTCCAATAAAATTATACAATTTGCTCGAGAGAAATATACCTAAAGGGTACCATAAAACGGAAAATATCGTTTCCTTTCACAGAGGGACGAATTCTAGCAGATTCTTACAACCAGCGCTTGAAGAATATTTTTACGTGATAAGAAAATATATTAAAATTTAAAAAAATTGGACAGATACGCTAAAATATATATTCCCCCATCATGTTTAATTTGTATGCTTAAATACCGTAAACTTCTTGGTCGATTAACTGGGAGCATCTGGTGTCCTCGTGGCCGGGCTCGTCTTATATTGACAGGGTGTATCTCGGCCGGGGGGATGTTATATGATAAGCCCAGACCTTTTGATAGGTTGTCTTTTAAATAAATTTACTGCAGTTTATATTAACATGCATTTGCTATTTCGAAATATATTTATATATGTACATACTTTGTTGCTATCAATAAATCTATATTTATTTGATTAATGTTTCAATTGTGTATTATGTCACTGAAATCCTATAAAAAATAAAATCTCGATAAAGATTAGATTTACACTTTTTTTTAGTTATTAGACAAAAACCATAGTAGTTTTTACCAAGCTATACTTTTTTTATCTTTTCATTTAATGAAATATACTTATCACAAATTTTTACTTTGTAAAAGTGAAATATTAAAAAAAACGGTCTTTTTTTATTTTGCTCCAAACACAATTCCATTAACTTGTTGTCTAGTTTACCGTAATATATGTTTTTTGAGTCATGATTTAGTGTATTATTTTCATGTGAACCTTATCAATGTGAAATTTATCTTCGAATAAGTTTTGAAAGGTCATCAAATCTTGGTGTTAGTGACTTAGGTTATCTTCAAGCTGTAAATTATTTCAATTATGGTTTTGTTATACTTAAAATGAGAACCCTGACTCGCACACGTTAACGAATGTTGCTTTTTCACTTTTTACTTTCAACCATGCTGCGAAATGCCTCCTCGGTTTATATTTCGATAAGTTGCTCTTATAAGTTATTAGTATTTACAAAGTATTGATAAATTTAATTAATATCCAAATAAAATTGTATCTGTACTCAGTTATATTTGACTACGTACTATATCATTGAATGTAACGTGTCGTATATTATTTCGTAAATGATGTTTTTTTATTGTTGAAAATGTTTCGCGACGCATTTAAAACACCAACCAACTCAATTCAAGTAACGACCCATAAGTTTAGAAGCTATGCATGAATGTAATAAAATAGTCATATTAATTTCGTCTTCAAATATATTTTCAAAAACGTAGGCGTAACATATATTATTTTGCTGTGTTTTTTTCTTACACATGATTCAATTTATCACACATGACACTTGAATTGGATTCTGGCTGATTGGTCCATACACGTGAACGGAGAACGTTGTCAGAGGTGAGTTTCAAAACCAACACTTCATTAATCAAAAATTTTGCCGCGTATTTTTCTGAATATTCATCTCTGCCGTAAATTTTTCGAAGCATAACGGAATTTTGCATTGGTCTGTGAAAAAGCGAAACTTTTCTAGGCTGAATCATTGTGTTGTCTTTTTTTAATATTTGTTTGGTTTTCTTTTTATTTTTTTGCAGGAAAAATACATTTTGTTGTTTGCAAGCGTTCAATGTGTGGAAAAACAAAGTACGTTAGGATAAGAACTGAGTACATAAGAAAATAATGTACAATACTAAGATGACGAAAGAAACATTGAGATAATTCGACCGCGTAGAAGAAATGAATGATGAAACATTTACAAAAAATAATCTATAAAAGTAGTTAAAAAGATACAAGAAGTTTGGAACTTGAAGAATGTAGTACGGCCAAATTAATCAAATTCTAAAAATGTAAAAATCCTTTTTAATACTTGAGTGTGTGTGTGACAAGATGTATAGCAGAAACTTAAGATATTTGCAATTAAAGATTTATTTTCTCTGCCTACCCAATAAGGGCATGGCGTGATAGGAATTATGGTACAAACGTATAGTCGATTTTTTACTGAACCCTCTTATTCGAAATAAACTAGAAATCAACGTTAAATATAAATTATTTTAAAACATATGTAATGAATATAGGATGGTATTACACTGCGTGTATAGATAGCTAATTCAAGTATATTTTCGTTGCAGAATACTTGGAATGCAATATATTTGTTTACTTTGTCTTGCGCTCTTTTTCATCCTAAATAAGTACACTTCCTATTTTGGCATACAACGACACACCATATATTTCTCTCCGGACACGCATTTATACCGCATTTATTCGGCTTCTTTCAAAAATTTTCCACGTTTCCCTAAGACTTATTTATGTACTATGCACGATAATTATTTTTATGAAATTTAATAAAAATTACAAACTTTTGGCTACGTTTTTTTTTTAAGGAAATGTCTAAATATGAGTTAAAAACGACGACTTCCTGGCCTAGTTGGAAAGACGCTTGTCCCTCAGCTCGAGGCTAGGGGTTCGTTTCCCGTTAAAACCCAGAGTTTTTTGAAAAAAAGATAGATTCTAATCTGGTTTTAAGGCATCTTTAACATCTTTCTGGTTGGTTGGAAGGATTGCTACATAGAAATAAGTTTGTCATGTTGTACTATATACAACGAACCTGCAATAAAATCAATACAGTTCAGTTCGATCCCATCACCACTCATGTTGTAATGGGGGAGAGGGGAATACGTCCCCATTCAGCGCGATCTTCCCTAGAAAATCAAAATTTTATTTATTTTATGTGAGCGTAACGTCCCGTAGTGACGAAAAAGAAATTACCCAAATGGAATCCTCCGGCAACGACACACCTAAGTGGGAAAAAAATAGTGGCAACGACGAATTTAAGATGCGACGTAATTACAAGAAAAGTAAAATGATTCGCAGAACAGTAAATATACTCAAAAATTATTTATGTCCTAAAATTCAAATAGCTTAGCATTTTGCCAGTACTTTCACAGAAAACTTTATATGCTACAAAATCATCCTTTGACGTCACTAGATTAGATTAGTCAATCAGTCCGAAAATGTGCCGTTATAAGGCTGAATAGAGATTCCTTTGGAAATAATTGACTCGATCATCATCTCAATACCATAAACTAGAATCATGATACAATACAATGACGAATTAACACATGATCAATAGTAATGCTTCATTATCCCCTCTGCGATATTGTCTTGATAATAAGACACTGGATTTTGTTTGCCCTAGTAACCTATACAAATAAACAAGATATAAATAAATAACAATTTTGAATACAGTTACCCAGTTTCCTACAAATAATTCCTTCTTACTCTGAGCTAAGTTCAGATTCCGTTTTAACTCCTTAAAATCAACTTAAAAGTATATTATTTTCGATAGATTCAATTCTACAGGTTTAAACCCCGAAACACACTTCATTCACTAAAATGGAAACAATGTTCTCCACGTCCGATTCTACGACACAGCTCGTAAAATTGATCCTTTTTTCACCATTTGATTCCTCAAACATCATGTTGTCAGCCGTAAATCAAGGGCATATCTAGGGTGTTTCAGCTGGTGAGGTGATAAAATTCGGACGCCCATACGTCAGTTCTCTGCATTGTTGCTTATGTCACTTTTTACTTGGCATTTTCATCACTCATTAATTTGATTTTTTAACAATATTTCAATGTAAGCAATGTTTGATGAGTTCGGTGCAGATTAATTTTTTTGTGATTACTAAGGCTAGAAAATTTATGTCAAATAGATTGAACTTGTTCACCAAGTCAGTCATGTTATATGGCGGGTAACATAAAAAATCGTCACTCTGTTATTCGAACCTCTCATGTGCATCTGAGTCAACTGTGAGAAGTATAAAAAAATATTTTTCATGTGTGTATTCTATCACTGCAAGGGTGAAATAGGTTTCGATATCTAAATTGATATTAATTTTCATAACACTAATATAATGACGGTAATAAACGACCTTCTTAACCTAGTTGGTAAAGCACCTTTATTTCAACCCGGACGATACTCGTTCGATTCCCGTAAGTTACGCCAATACCTATAATGACGATAATAAAGGATTTTCTTAACCTAGTTAGTATAACGCCTTTTTTTCTAATCTGTAGGATGCTCGTTTGATTAAGTATCTATCTTTTTTAAATTTAAATTTATTACTCCCGCCCATATTAGAATTTTAAATTTATATAGAAATTATTTCGTCGCCTACCCGTTTCACATGCTCAAACCACCTCAACACTTAAAACATACATTTATATCTTATTTTGTTATACATCGACATACCACACATTCTTCTCATAGACATATTTCTACTGCATTTACAAGTTAGTTCCCATGCTAGTAATAATACGCTGTTGTGAACTGTTTTTTTAAGCAAATCTTGTTTTTGCTTGGCTTGAGTTATATTATGATAAACCCAAACCATATATTCCTATAAATTTATTGTCAGTTTATTAACAATCACTATTATCCAACATACAGAACACGATCCTTTAATCAATACAAATTTATTGTCCTGGAACGACATACGTGACGGCCGAATCACGTACCTGGTTCCTCTTTATGTTTCTTCTTAAATTTGCCGACCCAGTACGTGAGTTACGAGTAAGACGGGAATTAAAAATGGACAATCTCGACAATTATACATGTGCAAAATTTAAAGAAAACTGTTTATTTAATTATTTTTCCAGGCGGCAAAAGAACTTCGTTCATTAATTAACGTTTGTACGAGCGAAGACCTTTTTGTCATTCATTAAGATACTTAATTTAAGATGGCCAGTCAAATATTCTGTTTTCCTCGTGGTTTTTAACAAAAATACGTAAATTCATTTCAAATTAATATTGCTCAGGTTTGAAAAGCTATATTTCGAAACTGTCACTCATTCTCTCGACAAACTGACTTGGCCTATTCTAAACAAAAATAAATTGCTTTAAAGGATTCCAGATAAAAAAAGCTTTTAATATATTTGTACTTAGAAACTACATAACGACCTCCATGGCCTTGTTGTTATTACACCAATTTTTTTCAAATACATAATTCCAATCTAGTTTTCACTTAAGGTATCTTCAACATCTCTCTAGTTCTTTGGAAAAGATTGTCATGGCAATAAACTCACCAGGTTGTGATATGTACAATGTGAGTATAATACAATACAACATTTAAAATAAAACTCGTTTTCTATTCTCTACAATAGAATACTCGTATAAAACATCATTCAAAAGAACGAAGAGAGTCTCTTTATTTTATTTTGAAAAAAATATTCATAAACTTGGTTTAGTTCAGTTTTTCAAATATGTAATTGTTCGACAATAAATATCACGTCAAGAGAAGTTGTTAGTTTTTGTACGTAATAAGTAAGTGATAATTTGTTTATGTTGACTGACCAGCTCACATAACAAATCATTAGTATCCACCGTTAAAAGATTATTTTCAATAAATATGATTTCTTACACAGTTTCCTACGAACAATAATCGTGACAACCAGATAAGATCCAGTAAATCTACTTAGATTTAGTGCTTGTGTCGAACTTGTGACGGCCGCATCACGTAGTCCGGATATCCGGATATCAGGATATCCGGATATCCGCTCCGTCAGCATGTGTTGGGGCGAGCCCCGAAGGCAGCGACATGCCCCACGGAGCGGGACACTTCTGTTGTGGTAACAGCTTTCGCTAGACACCCCCAACCTAGCAGCTTTTCATAAACCGAAATACGTAAGACCTTCCATATTTTGTAACGATCAATTGTTTTTACCATATGATTTTTTTTATCAAAAAACGTAATATCGACATTCAATAAGATCGATGATTTCTGTAGCCTAATTAATGGTAACATTCTTGATTTACACGCGGAGGTTTCGAGTTCATTCTCGATGGTACCCAAAATAAAAAGTTCCAGTGTGTAGAAAGAATTCCTCTGGTTTCAATACTCGCACACGCCGAACAGAAGCGTTGCCAACGCGTTCAATGACGAACCACGAGTTCCATGCCTACTACAGACGTTCTAAACCCAATGGCTCGCTTATTGGGACCGAAGACAATATTGTTTTTCCGGTCACGCTCTTCGAAATGTCTGAAACACTTATTTAGATATACAGAGGGGTACCGTACGAAAAAAAATAAGATCATCATCATCAGACCAGCTGACTGCCCCCCCCCCCCCCTCCTTCACTCGTTCCTTTTATGCTTCTTATTGCGCTTAGTCACTTTTCTGATATCATCCGACATTTTCTTTATTGGTCTTACAATTGAAGTATCTCTACTACATTTTAATACTGAACATAATAAGTTTTAGAATGTATACATTTTGCCTCAGAACACTTAAATATATTAATATGTGTATATCAGAGGTAAAAATTACTAAAACTAGGAATAAAAATTATCGAAATATCCCTTTCTAAATCATATAATAATTTTAGTTTTTTCATAATTTATTATTTAGTTATATTTTATAAACATATGTTTTTTTATTATATTCACAAATTGGTTTATTTAAAAAAAAAATTATTAATATAAATTTTTTTGGTATTATATACAAACATTAACGAATTAGACAGAGATAATAGATGATTTAGCTTAGAAAAAATATTATATATTTTTTTATTGTACGAGTATAGAACAAAAATGAAATAAAAAAATGTAAAATTAAATATAAATCAAAATAAAACCTCCGTGGTATACTTGGTAATATACCAGTTTTCCGAATCGGAGGTTGTATGTTCAATACCCGTTGGTACATACTCGTATATGTATTTAAAGAAAGGTAGATTCAGTCAGGTTTTCATTAAGGTCGTCTTTAAAAAAATTCTTAGTAGGATTTTTTTATTACCGCGTACACATAAACCCATTAGATTGTACGAGTAATACATATTGCTATTGTATACATTTCAAAAAAAAATCAGGCTGGTTATCATGTAAGGTGTCGTTGACACCTTTCTGTTCGGTTTCCACGTGGCAATTAACCCGCTAGGTATAATGCAACACAATATTTAACTTAAAGTAATTCGATACTATTTCATATTTTTTATTTCTGCAACTTGAAAATCTTCTATCAATCACTTGTCCTCCATGGTTTCTTTAGCGAAAGAACACGCCCGAACGGTCACCGTAATGGCCCTTGGGTAGTCAGGGACACTTTTCGGATCCCTGAGATTCCGTAATTTTACAAAGCTTCGATATAACCAAATACGAGAACAAGGGCTGGAAATCCCCTCTAGGACTCACAGCCTTTTGTTGTTCGAGCAAAACCGATCCAAACCACATCCTACCAGATTTGAGATATTTAACGACACGTAAAATTAGCAAGTATCAGGTTTTATTGAATATAATGTTATCAAGACTTAATTATAACCATAACGTACATTTTTGGATGGGGATGTGGATAAAAACTGAAAGGAGTCGAATAAATGCAACAGAAATGCGTGCACTGAGAAAAAATACACGGAATGACAATGTATGAGAAAATACGGAAGTAAATGATGACGGATGAATGTGAATGTAAGCCAAATGTGTTACCCCAAATGAATATGAACACTGAGATGGTTTCGGCTTGTAGACAAATTAATGAAGAAGAAGTAACAAAATTAATACGGTGCAGATTTAATGGAAGCTATGGTAGGAAATACTTAGAAAAATATGGTTTTGGATCTATTAAATGATATGTTGAAAAAAGAAAATATTAATTCAGAAAATTCATCGGAGCTGTATGATAGGATGTATGAATGTAAGGGAGGCGAAAAATATAAAAAGTCTAGCTGACAAATTATACTTATTTATGTATACGAGTATAAGTACATTTTTTTCTGGTGGAGATTTGTTTTGCATGTTATGGTACATGAATGAGACATTTTCATTCGATATTTCGAATGTACTCGTATTTTGTGGGTTGGATCGTTTTTGCACATATAAGAACATGTCTCAATACTTTTTCCTGGATTTGATCCAAAATTAATCGTCAGCATTTTTACTTTTCACGAAAAAAGTTTCATTCAAGATTAACATCGAAGTAGACATTTTAATCGGATCGTATTGGATCACAGTGTTTGCATCGTCTTTGTTAAAGATATTTTTATCTTGAATTTTTTTATTTGATTAATTTGGCACCGTTTATTCTTAGTTAAACGTTGAAAACGCTTTATAACATCTCGTATTTTCTAGGCCTTGTAGTCGAGGATCTCCTCCCCACTCCAACGTCAATCTTGAGCTGCTCTTCCACGTCGAGCATGCGATCTTCTTTGAGAAACAGCCCGATCCTAGATGTGTACTCCCTCCCGCAAGATGTCACATACATGTGGATCTTACTGAGTCGCCTGGAAATGCTGACGCATGTTCGTACCACGCTGACTGTTTCTCACAGTCCCCCCCTCCCCTACCCCCCCTCTATACTGTCCTTATAGCGCTTTCTCTGCCCACCAACTCTTTGCTTGTCTATTACTTCCCCGTAAACAAGACGCGTTTTGGAAGCCTATGTGTATCACATGTCCGGTATATCGTAATTTCACCGTTACAACCATAGGTTTACAGTTATTGACTTTATGATAATATAACATTGTTAATCAAAATGTTTATAACACTTGTTTCATTTCAATAGAGTTGTAGAACAAGGAGCATACGACCTTTATCTTTTTTCAGGTAGACTTTTTTGGCAATCTGAAAGAGACAGATATTCTCAAACACGACACTAGGGTGATCCTTCGTAAGGGGTTCACCCAGGCCTCGGGGTGTTTTATTAATCACAATAAAATGTATATAAAAAAATAATGGCAAGGAGGTAAGATTTCGAAATTCAAATAAATTTGTATTATATAATGATACAATAATAGGGCAATATTTTAATTATCGTAAAAAAAATCTTTTTTGGGCAATGAACTTATTAGAGGAATTATCAAGTTATACAAAATAAAGCTATGAGGATTATTTTAAAATTAATACATTATAATTAGGAATATAAATTGTAAACGGTAAAAAAATATGTTTAAATTCTTAGTCTCTATTATTAAATTACATAAAAATGTATTGCCAAAGTATACTCGAAAACGTATGGATACATTAAGATGTGCTTAATTATCACATGACAAATCGGCGGTTTATTTTTGTTAACGAAATGTCTTAAAGTGTTAAAAAATCAGAGAGCGTCCGGATTATTTGTTGTCTGTATTTTATGTATTAAATATTTATGATAGAAAATAAATATGTGAATATAAGTATTAAAATAAATGTAAATGTTATTTTTAAACTAAATTAACACAAACAATCCCACAAAATCCTTAAAATAAACTATTTCAACGGCCATAGATCGCCTTTGAGTTACTTGGTTTGGTCACAAATTCTAAGAACGTAAAGTGGCAGGCTCTGGATCAACCTGGACGGAGGTTTTTTTATTGCATATACATATATATGTCCCTGATGGAACGTATAGGGTGTAACATGAGAGGTTTTTTATGGTCTTGTTTCAAACCAAACTGCTCGAAAATTTCTATTTTATTTCAATAAAATCTAAAACAAGTTTTAACCATCGAGAACTTTATCAGTAACGCCAATTTTGCCATACATTTCAGGCCCTGCTGCAGGCGCACGACGTGGTCGCGCACGAGGTATACGGTGAGGAGGCGTTGCGCGTGACGCCGCCGCCCAGCGGCCCATACGTGGGCACGCTCGCCAACGGCGGCGACGGCGCCGCGCTCGACGACGGGCTCGACCCGACCGCGCCTCCCGACCTGGAGACCGTCACGCGTGTCCGGCTCGTGCAGTTCCAGAAGAACACCGATGAACCTATGGTAAGATCTTTTTTGTTCTTGGTATTATTTTCCCACATTTTTTTCAAAGTCAGCGTACCGATAGCTAAGAAATTAATCCATCTGAATTCAAAGAATTTGGTTTCCAGCTCACCTTCAAAATGTGGTATTTGAGGCGGATGCTCTGTATCCCACGAACCGCAAGAAGCAACCAAGTCTTTATCTTCCAAAAAAATTATATTTCCGAAAAAAATTCAACAACATGCAGCTTAAGAATCCTAAGGTACTTAGCGCATGTTAATGGGAAAAAATGTAATCTGGAAAACCTAGTGATCGTGGGAACAGTTGAAGGAAGACTAGCAAGAGGAAGGTAACCTATAAGATGAACGGATACACGAATTAACAGGATCCCCTTTAAGCGCTGCAGTCAGCGTGGCTCAAGACCGCGAGGAAGGAATACAGGTGGTCCACCGAGTTTGCAACATTGCAGAGGACCGCAGCGCTCAATATTAAGCACGTAATGAAAAAGAACAAGATTTTCATCTCAATATACTCGTATCAACTTACGTGTCTAGCTGGTAAGATGCATGTCTTCTAACTCGAGGTTAAGAATTTGATTCTTGTTGTAACTCATATTTTTTTTAAAAAAAGGGCTTCCAGTCTAATTTTCTCTAAAAGGCGCTTTAATAATGTAGAAAGTTGGTTAATAGAGATTTTCACGTGGCAATTAACCTACCAAGTTATACTCTACACAACAAAAGTGTAAATCAATATCTTCAGTGTCAGCAATAGTCCACAAATAAAAACATCCAGGCGACAATAAGAGCTGTACAGCATTGATCAATATTATTATTATTATAAAAAGACTGATAGTCTGGAGAAGTTTCTGGTAGTGATGCAGTACCAAGTCGTATAGACGAGCACCTACCAAATGGAGGGATCTTGTAAAGGATCCTACCATCGTATCTTGATATTTATTTTATGATGGTTTAGGATTGAAGAAATTTGGATCAACTAGATTTTTATCTTACCAATATCACACATACGTATATAATCACATAACTTCCTTGTCAGGCTATGCAGTAGAGACAGTGTCAGACTTTCATATCTCGACACACATTCTTCTATATCTATGCACCTTCTGAAACAATTCCTACGATTTATGTAAATACGTTTCCTTCTTTCAAGATATTATTCACTCGATCCAGCCATACTTTCTTTGGTTTTCCTCTACCTCACGCTTTCCATTCACATTTGTACTACTATTTATATTTGTATACTTAATATTTTTTTATATACATTCGTTGTATGTAGGGAGTCTGTCTAAACCATATCAAAATGCTCTTCTTCATCTTACTCAACAAAGCAACGTTAGGGTAATTTTCATCCATTATCACTTAATTTGGTTATCCAACATCATGCTCCTCAGAAATGAAATGTTGTCGAGGAAGAAAAGAATCTTCACATAAAACTTTCAACCCTCAATACTTGATTACGAAATAAAAAAACGGAATAAATTTAAAGTTATGGAAAACTTTATTTTTCTTTAAAAAAAACTGTCATTTGTTCGAAATATTTTCTCATAATTTGGAATAATAAGTTGGTTTTGTTGTAATAAATCACGAAAATTGATATAAAGTGAGTTTCATCAGATTTTCTCAATTTCCCGTAATTTATCTAAGAAAAGTTTAAAACCATCGCGCATTGGCATAGAAAAATCGGCAAATTTCGACAATGAAGCAGTCTGGTAGCGAGAATACTTAAGTAAAGTAACCGAAAGGAAAAGGCTGAGTATAAATTAAACTGGCGGAATTCCTCCAGCAATTTTATTTCCTCGCCTATTCAAAGAGACATAATCATATTCCACGTCCACTCTGCCGAGAACTTTCGCGTCGCTTTGAGTTTAAGTTATTTTTCATTAAAGTCAAACTTGTAATTAGTTAACAGTTTGGTAATCCCTGTCAAATTTGAATAAGGACGGCCTACTTTCCCGTTATCCCCCTAAATGTGTCATCTCGTTCTTTTTATTTACGGGAACGTGATGCAAAAAGAAGTGTTTCAATCAACGACAGTAATTATGGAGCACGCTGCAATAAGACGGACAATAAAAGTTTGCGATTGTTTGATCGTTTATTTTTAACAGTTAACAACAAAAATACCTTGTAAGAAGTACAACTTTTTTTTTCAAATTGAGAAACTGTTTTACATACGAGTATTTGTATATTTCGAACATACACATTCCCAATAAAAAAATTCGTGTATTCATAGTTTTTAAATCAGTGTATTTTGCATAAAGAGCTTATTTCTTGAGTTTTTTTGTTTGTTAATGTAATGCATTTTATATACCATATTCTCGTATCATTACGTTATTATCATTTAATTTCATTAAATTATATCAAGCAATTTCAAATTTAAAATATTATTTCAAAAGTTTCCTGCTTTTGTTTCATGGTGCAAAGACATTTAATATGTGTTAAAATACATAATATATGTTTAGTTTTTGCAAAAATCAATTTACAAGATATATGTTATTTTGTAAACCTGAAACATGTTTTTCGAGATAGCTTAAAATCTTTGTTGGAAAAAATGATCATTCTTTATGCAAACTATTAACCTGTTTGTTTTATGCAAATGATTGTTTTGATTTTTTTAGATAATATTTGCATTAGAATTTTCAAAACAGATATTTGAATATTTTAAGCAAAAATATATACGTAATATTATCACAATGTTCTAGGAAGTTTAAGGTGTTTTTCAAAAAATGCAACCTGTATCAACAGTAGTTTTGTAGAGGAACAATTTGTTTTGGATTCTTGCAATTTATTTTATGATTATTTGTATGACAGTATTATTATATGAAAGTGACTATTGAAATCATGTATATTATATATGCGAATTCTTTTTCAAACGAATCGGTAAAACTTCTTTAAAGTAAATAAAGTTTTTGGAGTATATTCTTAAGAGAAAACCTTTGAAATGCAGTAAATCATCATTCAAATCGTTGGTGTAATGACCAAAATCGATAAACCTTACTTCAAGGAAGTTTCTCTTTAGAATGCCGCATTAAAAAATAACACAAGTTAAAAAAAATAGGAAAGAGATAAATCTGAAATTGATAAACCAAAGGTCGCACTAAGTTTTAGTAAGCTCAGTATAATATAAACCTTATAAAATATTAAAATATATAGCAAGTCTTTTACTGGACACGATATTTTGTTCCAAATTTCCAATAAAAGTTTAATCAGGCTTTCTAATTTATTTTCAAGTTTTGTTTCACGAACTCAATTGATCTCAATAAGCGCTCATTTTTCAGTTAAATATTTTAAATTAATACAGAAGTTCCGAGTGCTTTTTATATATTCCTTTTGCCTTGAAAATAATAATATAAATAAAAAAGACATTTCTTATTTTTCATTAATTCGATTTAAGTATTGTTACTTATGTTATTGTAAGATTTTTTTAGTAAAAGTATTATTTTTATATAAATGAGACTTTTAAACTACTAATGTAAGTAAATTTAAACATATAATTATCTCGTTTTATTATACGAGTGCATTCGAGGAATAATATTAGAATCGTTGGATGTAAACTTGGTGTAAAATACACCATTAGACAGATTCTTATTTGAATAGACGATTGATTTTGGACTCTTGAGTCATTCATTTTGCTTAATTGCATACAATAGTGTAATGTAGGAAAACTTGTATCGATGGCGTATCCTAATACAGGTTGCGTTGAGCTTGAAGTATGGAATATTTGGGATTTATTTAATTTTCTATAGTCGAGTGTGCAATATGACGGTTTTATTACCAAGTGGCAATCTTTTTCCATGAATCTACATTATGGATATAGAAAAAATGCAATTATAAAAGAACAAAAACAAATTAAAGCAAAGTACAAAATAAAAATGAAACACAGTCGCAAAAAACAATGCTTGGAAAGGAAGATTTGAAAAAATATGAAGGTAAACCGGAAAATCCCGCTTCGTCATTGTAGTGAGACGAAGCTATTTTGGTCCCTTTTTAGAGATAGTCAACGATGGTACGAGTCCTATATATTACCTGTTAGCTGGTTACAGAGTCTGCAATACGATAAAAAACAACGTGGAAAATTAAAGGCGGTGAATTGGATAAACCAACGTATTGTTAACTGTTTGGAATATTTTAGTTTAAACCAATGTATTGTTAGCTCTTTGCCCATCTCACGTCATCCGTGATATTATCAAGTACAGTTATGGTGCTACATATATCTTGGCCTTAATCTGGATTGAATATTTTATATTCGGTAAGGTGGCAGTTGTGTTGATTATTAAGTATTCCGTCTACTATTTTAGAGAAAATCTGTAGAATGGGAATGGGCCTAGTATTTATGGAATACTGGTGATGCAATTTTAGGAATCGGAATTATGATCGCTTTTTTTTCAGGAAAGTCGCTGGTAGATAAGGAAAAAATAATTATGCGTATGATCATTGGAAGAATTACGTCTATGAAAAGATAGATGAACTTAACTAAATTATTATCACTGTCTATCGACTTGGGAGACGCCACGGCTTAAATAGTATGGTGTGCTTTTTCTGAGTTGATTTCCAATCAGTGGAATTCAGGTTCATTAGATCAAGACATAATTTTTTAGAGATTTATTTTCGATGTTGACATCAAGGTGGCAAGATGGTGCTGAAAAGTACGTGTTAAGAGCATTAATATATCAACTGAAGATATATTTGTGGGATTTATAATTTTTATTCCCATTGAGTAATGAATGTTTCATCGTTTTCTTATGTGATGATTTTGAAATGAGGAATAAGTCTTTTCTTTTGTCGTGTCTACACATTTGAGTACATTTATTACTCAGAAGTTGGAAAATCTTCCAAAGTTGAACACTGGGATTACTTGAGAAGTTTTTCTTAGTTCTATCTCATTTTGTCATTACTTTTCGTATCTCAGCTGTCAACCATGGAACTAGTTGATGTTTTAAGCGGATAAGTTTGAGTGGAACGTGTTTATCACACAATTCCATTAAAAAACTATTTAAAAGTTCGACCTTATCATCAGTGGCATTCAGTAATTCTAATAAAGCTGTCCTGTCAATTCTGCTACCAACAGAGTCAAGATTATCTTAACCTTAAATAAATGTTCATCTTCTTACTTTATATTATTGAATTTATTTTTTAGAAGCAAGTAGAAAATAATACTGTTGATTTTTTTAACATTTGAAATAAAATATTTTTTGGTGTTAATATTTTTTTCGTCATTTTTCTTCTGCATCATTTACAAAATAGAATGCTTTTAAGGGGAAAGTTAAAACCTTAATTTAAGGATACACACCAAAACGTTTGGTCCCTTTTAATGTGAGCAGAAAGAAAAGGGCTCCACGCCTTTCTATCCATACACACAGTCCACACCTTGTCCATATCTATACATCTCGTCATATGCGTTGTTCTGTGTTTCATAAATCTTACATTTTCATCAGTTAAAATTTCTTGAACTATCTTCTTGCACGCTTTTTTCGGTCTACCTCTTCCTTGCTATCTATTCACTTTAGACATATACGAGTATATTTGTTTCGACAGTTCTTCGTAACTCATTCTCTCAATGTGACCAAACCATCTCAAGATTCCTTATTTAATTCCGTCTCTAAAAAACACTTATCTTTTATGCTATCATTTCTTACCATGTTAACAAAGCACACATTTCTTCCGCATTTACTATCATCGCTCCCTTTCAATAGCCAAGTTTTTCTACTATGCATCAAGGTTGACACTAGAATACCACTGTGTGTAATCATTTATGATAATTCTGCGACTCATTTATTGAAAAAAAAACCGTACAAAGTACACCGTTGACCTTGTGCTCTTTAACAATATACCTTTTAATATATTTCTCTATCTTATTATATCTAAAAATATGCTTTCCAAATGGTGCTGTAACAATTTATCTATTACTGCTCAAAAAAGTTAAATTCAACTATGTATTACACGTTTCAATAACTTCAACTATGTATTACACGTGTCGATAACTTCAACTATGTATTACATGTGTTGATAACTTCAACTATGTATTACACGTGTCGATAACTTCAACTATGTATTACACGTGTCGATAAATTCAACTATGTATTATACGTGTCGATAATTTCAACTCTGTATTATACGTGTCGATAACTTCAACTATGTATTACACGTGTCGATAACTTCAACTATGTATTACACGTGTCGATAACTTCAACTATGTATTAAATGTGTCGATAACTTCAACTATTTATTATGGTATAAATGTTGATAACTTTCGTTTTTACTTATATTGGCGTTTTTTATTACATACTTTCGATTCAAACTTACCTATATTTTAAAGAGAAGAATACTTCGAGAACGTAATTAAATTGTGAAGTGCGACAATACTTGTGACAAGGCCGATTCGAAGTTTGTTTTTTTACCTTGAAGCCACACTCGAAAATTTCTTTGCAATGCTTTGGTACTGTAATTTTAGGGAATCCAAAATTTATGTTCGCGACAATACCTATCTTCTTCCTATTGCTGCTCGTGGCATTGTTTTTAACGCAAACACGTGGTATTGGTATATTATTTATAGTAAGGCATTAACATTGTGGAGGTTGAAAGATTTTAAGGCTATCACCTCATCATCAGAGGAGTGTTGCTTGTGCTCCCTTGATGATGAGGTGAAAGCCTTGAAACCGGTAGTGTTATACCGTTACATAAAGTGGAATAAACAATGTTTGATAAAAACAAATTACATTGTATTAGGTTACACTTTCGTTGTGTACAATAAAATAAGGTGGTTTTTTTTTGCCGTGTGGCAATCTCTTCTTAACAACTTAAGTACAAACCACACTGGAGGATTTTTTTAAAATATTGTATCTGGTTTCAACAAGAACCGATCCCGCAAGCCTCACCTTGAAATGCATGCATCTTATTAAGTTAAATATACGTAAATAATGTAGCGTTACTGTTGGGTGAAATTCATATATTGAACTAATTCATTTCGTTTCACGTGTATACGTTAGGTCAAATGTCTTGAACACGACTTCAAATCCCATCTTTAAATGTCACTAAAAGAAGTCATATTACACTTAAATGAAAAAAAAATGGTTTTAAAAAAACAAGTGTATCCTTTTTCTATAAATATTCAAATATTTTTCATAATAAGAGTATTCAGAAACTTTATTTGATAAACACGTACAATGTGATTCTTCGGATAAATCTAATGGTCGAAGGACACTGGTTTGACCCGACTATTTATATTCTGAATGAGACTCGGTCTCCATGACGACTGGACAAACCTGCTCTCCCGTTTTTCTCTAGTGTGTACATCCGGAATACAGATTGATGGTAAATCCTCCATCAGGGGAGAGGATTTTTGATCTACCCGAGAGCATTGAAAGATTGGACAGGAATCATCTAGGGTAACCTGCTATGCCTAATTGGATACACTTTTTTTAACACAAACATTTTTTCTGCGAATATAAATAAAAATGCGATATGAAAATTACAATGTTTTATTCATAATAAAATATGTTGTTTATAGTTAAGGCATTAACGTTGTGGAGGTTTTAAGACATTGTAATTTATTTTTATCAAACACTGTTTATTCCACTTTTTTGTGACGGTATAACCCTACCGGTTTCAAGGCTTTCATCTCATCTTCAGGGGAGCGCAAACAAGACTAGGGTTATACCGTCACAAAAAAGTGGAATAAACGGTGTTTGATAATAATACAATATTTATTGATGTAAGGTATCTATACAAAATACTATGTTTTTAAATTTAATATTCTGTACATGCAAAATAATTCGAGGATGCAGTCAAAATACGTTTTTATTTTAATTTGTTTTCTTCAAAACAAAATTGCCTTATTTATTTATATTTCAATACTTATTTTATATATTTTATTATTTTATATATGAAACTGAAGCAGATTTATAGGTTCTATTATCTGAGCAGTATATTAACGTGTGATGAGCGAGTTGACAGAGATATTGAAAGAAGGATAGCGACAAGGATTAAGGTAAACGGAGCACTTAATATAATGTACAACATCCTCCCTATATCAAATGTATCAAAAATTACAATACATAAAATATGTTGGTCCCACCTTTGGCGTATGGAAGTGAAACTTGAATTGGGAAGAAAAAGGTTAAAATTACGATTAATTATGTGGAGATGAGTGCTCTAAGAAATAATGTGGATTGTCAATATACTAATGAAAGTGGAGTGAAGAAATAAAAAAATGAATGCTTGGATTAAGTGGATATTTTATTTAAGAGGAAACGAACTTTAAAATGGTTTGGACATATGGGGAGGTTGGCTGACTAAAAGTTGAATAAGCTAATATACTAGTCAGAAGTGCAAGTTGTGCGTAAAAAAAACAAAATTCGATCAAATATGAGTAATAAAATATTGTGCATGACGAAATGTACTCGTATGAATGTGAAGGAAGCGAAAGTTGTGTGCTCGGTTAGAAAAGTTTGAAAATATGTTCTTTTGATCTACCCCGAAAGGGGCATAGCATGATGATATGTATGTTATGTATGTATCTACTAAATAATTTTCACATAACCACAAATCATCATTTAAAGTTGTATCACCCTTGTCGAACGAATTTAACGATATTGATATCTTCCATATCTCGATCAATAAATTGAGGATTAAGCTTAATAATAGTATAATAAACATAACTGCGCCACTTCTCTGGAAATCATGAGTAAACATTTGTTCCTGGTGTTATTTTTGCAAATTTTTTTCGTCTTATATTTATTTATTTACATCAACTGTACAATGTACGTTACAACAATTTAAAAAAAATATATACAAGCAGTGAGTGTTTCGTTCATTACAAAGTAAAATAAAATAGAAGCATGAATAAAAATTATTCCTTTTATAATTCTTGATCATTTTTTTTTCTTTTATTTATTTATTTATTTACCATCAATGGTACAATATACCTGACAACAATGTTAAAAAAAATACAAATAGTGAGTGTTTCGTTCATTTCAAAGAAGAATAACTTTTAAATAGAAAAAAAATAGAAGCATGAGTAAACATTGATTTCATTGGTATTATGTTTGCTATTTATTTTTTTCTTGAATTCATTTATTTATTGTACATCAACGGTTCAATTTACCTTACAATAATGTTTAAAAACTACAAGTAGTGAGTGTTTCGTTCATTTCAAAGGAAAATAACCTTTAAATATAAATAAAATAGAAACATGATTAAACATCGTTTTCACTGTTATTATGTTTGCTATTTATTTTTTTCTTGTATACTTTTTTTATCGATGTTGCTAAATTCTTACATATCAGTAGTAACGGAAATAAATTGGACAGATTATTTATTTACATCAACGGTACAATGTATCTTACAACAATGTTTAAAAAAAATACAAGTAGTAAGTGTTTCGTTTATTACAATGATAAATAAATAACCTTTGAATTAAAATAAAAACAAATTTATAACAATAAAAACAAAACCTATTAAAAAGAAGCATTAACAATGTAAAACAATTCAAATAACATATAGGTATTCAAGTGCACAAGTCAAAAAAAAATTCGAAAAATTTTATTTAACAATATACACAGTTATTAATACGATACGGGATCGTCTCAAGACAGGCAACCCACACTGCATCACACGTTTGTGCATTTTGTGTGATGTACTTGGATTAAACCTGTAGCAAATGTTAAATAAAATTAAAATAAAAAAAATGTACAATTAATTCCTTATCTAAATATTATTGTCATCTTCTTGTTAAACAGATCTACACGATAATATATTTAAACGAGACAGGCCTCTTTCGCTCTATGAAATCGTTTTCAATGGAATGTGAGACGATGACCAAGGAAAGTATGATTGAATCAAATGAATTATGTTCTGAACTAAGGAAACTAAGATGTCATATATCGTTAAAGTTGTATGAGAAGGTGATAGAGGTTAAGGATATGTCTCGAGCTAGGAAAGAATGATGCTCTGTCCTCTCTTCCTACCCCGGCAGGGAAATGGCGTAATGGTATGTATGTATGTTAATCTTTTTCGAATTGAGAACGCTTTTATTGATTAAAACAGGCATGTCACTTATTTTGTGTTTAGCGTGTGAATTTTTTTTCAAATTTTGACAATAATTATTTCGTCAAAAATAAAATTGCGCAACATTAACACCATTTCAATTAATTATTTTTCATATTATGCAATATGCCAATGATAATAAAATATATACTACCTATTCCTATTCATATCACTCGATCTATCTCCTTATTCTTTAGCCGTTTTGTTTTTTTTTTTTCTGACAGGTAATAAATACGAGTAAGGTTGACACATGATATGTCTGTTTATTGAACATACATAAATATAAATTTGAGCGACTCGAGGTGAAATATATTTTCTTTTAATGTGTTCTTAAAAATATATCCTGTTTATTTTACGAGTAAATTCATCGTTTATCCATCGTCTGTGCGTATAAAATAGGCGTGTGTTTTAAGTTTCGATCGAACGAAAATAATAGTAAAAAGTGTACACGTACAAAAAGCTATTTAACAATACAATATTTAACAATAAGTTTATTTAACAATATCCTCAGTGAGATACAGGCAGAAGCCTAGTTTACTGGGGATACGACAAATGAAAGGCGACAAACCCAGATCCATTAAAATAACGTATGTCTAAATTAAATTAACTGTTGTTTTTTCGCAAATTATGTTTATTTCTTGTCATGTGTAATAATAAATAAATAAAATAAAATACTTTATACAGTACGATCTCCGTGACCTAGTTGGTAAGATGCCTGTCTCCCTGCCCGTAGATTGCGGGCTTAAATCCCGCTGGAACCCAGACGTAAGAAAGAGGATTTCAGTCTGATTTTCACTTAAGGCTTCTTTAACATATTTCAGGATGGTTGAAAGAGATTGCCACATGGCAAACCCCCGCCAGGTTGTGATGTATCAACGAAAGTGTAATACGATATAATATAATCATTGAAAGGTAGGGGGCATTAAGTTGTAGCTTGCAAAAGTGATCATGGCAATTATGATGCGCTGGTCATCTCGGTTCAAGACATCTTGATACTGTCGTATAAAGTTTCCGATGAATACAATATAACAAGGATGAAGAAACTATGATGAGAAAATTTCATCCATCTCACAAGAACTACAGTACAATAAATGTTTGTGTTCCATCGTGAAGTTAACTCACACCCCCAGGTGGAAAACGGGCTTTCTACCAATTAGGTTACGGCGATCATAGTCACCATCATTCGTAATAGATTTTTTTCGGCCGCTAAGGATAGTTAACGTCAAAAATCTTCAAAGCTCTCAAGAACAATTTGAATCTTAAAGTTCTTCACAAGTTAATGTTTTTATACATTACGCTATTCTCGACCGCTGAAAAATATTTTTTTTTGTATTACACTTTCGTTGTGTATTGTAAAACCTGGCGAGCTAATTACCGAAAAAGCCTTAGGAAAAAACCGAGTTGAATCCTTTTTTAAAAAAAAATCTGCGTTCCAACGAAAATCGAACCCACTTGTCCAGATTTTTTAGACAAGCATCTTACCAACTTGACCGCGGAGGTTATCTTCTTTACGATTTCTCAAAAGTCAAAGAAAGAAAAATCTGTCATTTGAATTTGTTACTTTCAAAATAATATTAACAAAACAAAACGCCTCCCCTAGTATACCGCAGCATTAATTCAACCCTTGACTGAGTCGAAAAAAAATACGATTTCGCAAAAGTCGAAGAAAAGAAGTTTTTTTGTCATTAAAATGTTTTATTTTCAAATAAAAGTTAAATATTATTTTTAATATTAGTTAAACAAAACAAAACACCTCCCTTAGTATACCGCAGCATTAATTCAACCTTGGGCCTCTCTTTTCTTTGGTCTCCGAAATGTATTTAATTCAAAAGGAGATGAGTCCTTGGCTCAGTTTACATATTTTATTTCTTGTCATTGTCATACATAATTATAGGTTTTTATTTTCCCTTTTTTGATTTTTTTTCATTTAACGCTTTTTGCACATGACCGTTATAATTTTTTATTTTGCTTTTTTTTTTTAATTCGTAAAAATGTGTAAATTTATAGTAAAGTAGGCAGTTTATGCGTATGAAGTATTTTAATATTAAATAGGTTTTTGAATTGCAAGAAATATTCAATATTTAGTTTTTGATTTGGGGAATTGTTTATGCCAATATATTATATAACAAAAAATTCAAATATCATTTACTCTAAATATTTAATAATTACATTTCAACTTATCTGCAATAATTTTGTTCAGTCCTGTTTATGATAGGTTATTGGACATCAAAGAAGTGTTTTCAAAATAACAATATCCATCAACAACAACCACTTGTTAGCAATTAAGACCTCTAAGAATTCATAAAATAATTAATAAACAATTGATTAAACGATTTGGTGTGACTCCACTCTGTACTTTAATTATTTGTTTAAAATTTAAGTAATCCACCTACTCTGAGGTGGTTTGTGCCATTATTTTTTAAACCAAAAATACAATTAAATGAGAGTCAATATGAAAAATACATTTTATGAAATATCTATTTTTTGAAAATTGACAGTTTATACTGAAAATTGTTCATATATAAGTTGAGTTTGCAGAAAAAGGATATGTGAACAATTGTTCGACATTTAGTTATTAAAAATGTATATCATAAAATACAGTAAAAAAACATATGATCTTTAGTCTCATCATCCAATGCACACCACAGTCGTAATCTTCTATTATATACATTCCTTAAAAATGACTAGCCACCACGCAGTAGTCCATCCGCAAATGATACAAGGATTGACATTTATGTCTACCTAGGTCTTTCTAGAAGTAGTCCTTATAAAAAAATATATTACAGATTATTCTCACTAGTATTTTTTTGTCCTACATACGAGTAAGTTATATTACATTAAAGGATTGTACATTACACGAGTATATTTTTTCCTACATACGTTATATTACATTAAATGAGTGTACATTACACGAGTATATTTTTGAGACTTTAATTATTGGATATTTTACTTGAGTTTAGAATATTATAGAATCAGTTTAAAATAATTTTACCTCGCTATTGTATCTATGAATTCTTCACTTCGGCTCCTACAGTCAAGGGTAAAAGTTCATAGACTTTGTTTTGTTAAAAGAACTTTAAAATCTAGTGTGAACTGCAGAGTTATGATATATGTTCTCCGGCCGGTGTAGGCACATCCTATAGTCAACTTCCATTAAAGGTTTCAGTTTCGCTTCTTAAATCATTGGAGCTTTGTATACGGTCTCCTTTCCGTAACCAAAATAAAATTCTTCCACTCTGGTTAAAAGTTCATCAATGAAGTTTTTTGTTATCTTTTGGCTTGCTATAGTTTTGCCAACATATACGACGACAAACAATGAGTTACTACTAAAGTACATAAGTTTCCGGCCTGAACAAGTTAGAGCGCGTATGAATATAGTATATTCCATGCTGGCCACGCTAACCACAGGTCAGGCGATGACTCAGTGGATATTTCATAAATTTACCCTCATTAGCATGTCAACTAGAGCCGACGTGTTGTTTCGATATATTTTGAAATGTTAAAAATAAACATTCTACGTTTGTCAAGTTTCTTTCAAAAGAAGAAGATATCAATATGATGTCGACTACGTTTAGATGCTGTCTACTAAGAATCTTCTCCGTAGACAACATCTAAACGTCGTTTAATTTCTGTCGAGCTTTTTTTCCCCTTCTTTTGAAAGAAACTTAAACCGCGTGATATTACATTTTTAATATATCAGAATATAACAAAACATCACGTCTTCTATTGACTCCAGATGACATACAAGGAGGCTAAAGGGATCAAATTTAAACTATAATATCGTTTGACCACAATGTGCGTAGTCGACATGGTATCTGTCCATACACACTCTACCTGGTTCATGATGGAAACTTTTGGACCTTAGTAGTACATGCCTACTCGAGTGGTTTTAAGACCGAAGGCTAAATTAAAAAGACCGAAAATAAAATAGTTTCCTATCCACGCTCTTCAATATGATCTTAGGATATTCATATTATGGATGATCCCCACCCCTTATACAAATATCCTGAAAAAATTAACAATTGAATGAATAGTATACACGGGAGTTTATGTGGTACTTTTGGTACCTTTTGAAATTATAACGAGCATTATAGTATTTCAGGCTGGCTTATTGCCAGATTACAATATTTTCCGATCATCACTCTAAAATAAAATAAAATAAATAGTCACAAAAATTATCAAAATTTTTCTTTTAATTTGTTCAAAATTCATATAAACGACAACATAAATAAAAATACAAATAGCAAAAATAAAAGTAAGATATCATCATGTCAAAGTAAGAAAGGAAAGATGATAAAGAGGTTGATGACCTCCTTAGCCTAGTTGGTAAGAAGTTGGTCTTCCGACCCGGGAGTTACGAATTCGATTCCCGTTGGTACCTAATTTTATTAACATGGGCTCCAGTTCGTTTGAGTTTCGTTTAATGCATTTCTACAATATCTGGTTAGGATGAAGAGATAATCACTTTTCAATAAAGGTGCCATGTTATACTGTATACAACTCAAGTGAAATTCAAAAAAAGGAATGAAAATCGAAAATAAAACACGTAACATTACTGACTTGAAATCATGAGTTTTTTTCAATCGCTTTCAAATTACTGACAACTAAAGATCTTGTGATGGTGTGTACCCTCGCCGTACCCATTTGAGTAGTGAAATGTAACAGTTCCACATAAAAATACACAGAACCCGTTATATCGTGATCCCTTTCGGGAACAGCTGTCTCGTGTTTCTGTTTCGCTTACTATTGGTAAAATCTTACTGTATAATGAGATACAAATACGAGTCTCGGTAACTCTATTATAATTCGAGGTTTTTATATTTTAAGTGGATCTCATTTGACTCGTTCTCCAATTATACGAGTAATTATAATATCATTTCGAAATGTTTCAGCCACTCGAGTGCCACAAAAACCGATTATTTTTTAATGATGCTTGTATTGATAATTCTAGCCAAGACACGAAAATAATTTGTTTTATGTATTTTTTGTTTGATGTTTACATTGGATTAAGGGGAGCTTAAAAGCTCTTGAAATATTCGCTTTTATTTTGAAGATTCTTCAATGATATAAAATACATTCAGACAATAATAATTTACAAACGTACTTTACTTATAATTCCATAAAAATATTTCAATAACCTCTGAATAATTTAATTAACCTATAAAATGAGCATGTGGTATTAATATGGTTAGTAACGACCTCCGTAGCCTAGTGGTAACATTCCTAACGTTCAATTCCCAGTGAGATACAGGCAAAAGCCTAGTTTACTGGGGATACGACAAATGAAAGGCAACAAACCCAGATCCATTAAAATTATATGTCCAAATCAAATTACCTGTTGTTTTTTCTCAAATTGTGTATATTTCTTGTCATGTGTAATAATAAATAAATAAATAAATTCCCGATGGTACCCAAAAACAAGGTGCCAGTCTGGTGAAAGAGTTCGTCTAGTAACAATACTCGAACATGCTAAGCAGTATCACTTTAACGGTATACTTTTAATGATGAACCGCGAATTTCGTGCATTCTCCAGAGGTTCTATACCCAAAGGCTCACCGAGGCCAAATACAATATTGTATCCCAGCTACGCTCTTCAATGTGTTCGAAACACTCATTCGAATACATTGAAGGGTACCTAACGGAAAAAAATGCAATTACTACTTAAGAATATATCTGTTAAACGTGTTTCATTTTTCTTTCCATTTTATTTTTCATAATTTTTATATTATTTATTCATTCTTATTTTACATGATATTGAATTATTTTTATTCACATAATAAGTAAATATTTTAGAATAACAAAAGTTACATTTCAAAGAAATGCAATTCACGACGACCTCCGTGGCCTGGTGGTAAGTCACTTGTTGGCCAATCCGGAGGTTGCGGGTTCGATCCCCGCTGGAACCCAGATTTTTTAAATAGGATTCCAGTCTGATTTTCACTTAGGGCCTATTAAAACAGCTTTCTGGCTGGTTGGAAGAGATTGCCACATGGCAATAAACTCGCCAGGTTAAAAAAAAATCAATAATTACATTAAAATATATTTCCCTTTACCCATCATGTTAATATTTATACAATATCATATCGATAAGAAATTTGTAGTGATCGAGCATGATTGCTAGCCATCGTACGGATGGAAGATGCCTGTGCATTTATTGTGTGCAAACTATATCACTTGACAGATCAAACTATAGCTCTTGACAGATCAAACTCAAAGTTCCGATGATTAGGAGATCAAAGTTCCAAGGCGATAGGTAGAGTTAATTATGCTGTAGCCATTCGTTGGCATAGTTTTTTTAAATAGCGCTTCTTTTATACAATGCGTGTTGCTTAATAGTAGCATACTAAGTGTGTTAGGCTACATATAAGCTGCAGTGAAACTGTTTTTTTATGGTTTTAAAGTTTAACTACTTTGGAAGTGAATTCATCAGAAATTGATCCTGGGACAACCGCTTCGTTTACGTGAATATTAACCGTAATAGCACGAAAGCCGGCTCAGATACTATAGAGCTGCTGACCGATTAACTAGGAATTTTTGTTTTATGTTTATCAGCTTATTACATATATCAATTAAAATATCTCGCCACTTAAAAGAATATCCAAAAGAGTATGATAATTTTAGAAATAGATGAGATTTAAACTTTTATTTTAAAGAATAAAGAACAATAATAGCAATATAACACAAACAAAAAAAATACACCCGGTTTATAATGCATTCTTATCGCTAGTGTGTTTGTATTTGAGAATTTTTAGTCCTGTGGATCACTGACTAAACGATGATTTCCCCATCTTATTTTAAAATTTTATTTTAGTTTATCATACATCCTTATAATTTTATTAGGATGTAAACGGAAAAAATCCTTAGTGCGAAAGAAAAAATATATGAATTAGATGATGGAAGAGTTACGAGAGATATGTTTTCCTCAAACCATGGTCCGTACATTGTCTAATGCACACTCCCTGAAGATTGTAACCAATTGCATAAACAATACCAAACAAAATTATTATTTTAAAATAATACATGTTCTATATTTTAAAATAATACATGGGTCTCTTATTATTGTTTTAATTTTGGTTGTTATTGTATTTGTGTTTCTGTGTGTTTTTCTTTTTTTTGTTTTGAATTTGTTTTGATTTTTATTCTTATGATTGTGTGCAGTATATTGTGGGATGAATATTTTTGGTCTTTCTGGAGCGATAATGTGTGAGGAGTTGAGTTTCGCAGGGGGTTTCCAGTTGTAGTTGAGTGTCACTGTTTGTCAGGTTGATGAGAGCGTGCAACGGGGCTTTTTGTGTTATCAAAAATCGGAAAGAAGTATCGATTTATGTTTTCATGCTAAATATCCTCAGTGAGATACAGGCAAAAGCCTAGTTTACTGGGGATACGACAAATGAAAGGCAACAAACCCAGATCCATTAAAATTATATGTCCAAATCAAATTACCTGTTGTTTTTTCTCAAATTGTGTATATTTATTGTCATGTGTAATAATAAAATAAATAAATAAATAAAATATTGATATTTCTTTGGAGCACTGTGAAATAGTTAGGCCATGTAGAACGAATGAATGAATAAAGACCAACATAACAAATTTATAGTACAAATGTGATCAGCAGGCGCAGAAGAGGAAGATCAAGGAAAGTATAGTTGCATCAAGTGAACGATTTTCTGTAAGAAATAAATGTAAGCTGTGTGAGAAAGTGCATAGATGTGGAAAAGGCGAATTATATGTGTCGAAATAGGAAAACCTGTCACTCTGTCTCCCCTAGCAGAGAAATGGCGTGATAGTATGTATCATACATAATTTATTTAATCATTTCGGTATATGGATAGATTTAAGACAATATATATTTTTTTAATTGAGGCATTAACACTGGAGGTTTAAATACTGTAATTTGTTTAGTCAAAAACTGTTTATTTCACTTAATATAACGCTGTAACCCTACCGGTTTCAACGTTTTCACCTCATCATCAGGGGAGCAAAAGCCTTGTTCGTTATACAAAGTGGAAAAAACAGTGTTTGACTAATCAAATTCCAATATAATTTAGTACATTTTCTTCTCTTTGTAAAACTAGTTCTGACGAGAAAGAAACAATTAAATTAAGACCGTTGATAATTGAATATCTTACAGTTATTTTGATCATTATGATCAGAAAAGAACGTGAATGGGTTTTCAATATTTTATACTAGAAAAAAAAAGTGTGGTATATAATCCATTATAATCGAACTCTGATATTTCATAAATGAAAAATATTTTTTCATATTAAAATCAAACCTGCTTAAAAAAGTTTGCAGACACTTTATAGTGTCAAAGATAAAAGTCAAGTTCTTGGTTTAACTCAACAAACTAAGTAGTCTTATTTTCTATATTAAGTATAAAAAAAATATACTTGATTTCCCAGAAGGTTTCTTTATATGCTTAGAAAAATACTTTTTTCGCTTCTTTATTGGGATTTTACCGAAACCACCGTGCAATGCACTTAAATAGTATATTTTTATTGCCAAACCCAGAATATTGGTTTTTATTATTCAAATGTTAAATTGGATTTTTCTTTGCCCTAAAATCTTCTTAAGATAAAATGTGATTGTAAATAAGGTTTGATTTAATATATCACAATATGTAATATTTTAAAGAAAAATTAAATACATACATAGATACCATTACGTCGTTTCCCTTTCTGGGTAGGCAGAGAGGAAGAGCGCCAGACTTTTTTACCGCGACAAACATCTTTCGCCTTTTCTACTAGGTAAGTCCAGAAAGTAAGTGTACTAAATTTTTGTAGGTTACAATTTTTTTTATTTAAACAAAAAAATTACTTGGTTACCGTAGTACATATGTAAGCTATTTTTCGACATAGTCGCCATTCCTCTCAATGCAGGTGGTGAAGCGGGGTATCAACTTTTTGATGCCTTCCTCGAAGTAGTTTCCCGCCAACCCCTCCGTCCACTTCTCCACCTCCTCCTTTACCTCCTTGTCGGTTGAAAACCTTTTTCCACCCATGTGCAGCTTCAGGGAGGTAAAGAGATAGTAATCTGAAGGTGCTAGGTCAGGGGAATGCGCGGGATGGTTCAGGACATCCCATTTAAACGAGGCGAGCAGTTCCTTCGTGGCATTGGCCGTGTGTGGTCTGGCATTGTCGTGCAGCAGGCAGACTCCCTTTGTCAGCATGCCTCTCCTCTTGTTCTGAATCGCCCTCCGCATTTTTTTTAGGGTATCACAGTATCTTACAGAGTTGATAGTCTCCCCTTGAGGCATATATTCAATTAAAATTATGCCTTGACAGTCCCAAAACAATTTCGTCAGTCACAATTGAAGGTCTTCCGCTCCTCTGATCATCATGCACAGACGTACGACCGTTTTTAAACTCGCGACACCACTCTACACACTCGTACGATTCATAGCTTTATCACCATATGCAGTTTTCACCTCATTATAAACCTCAACCGGAGGTTTTCCCTTCCAAACGAGATAACGGATGACGCCGCGTATTTCGCACTTGGCGGGAGATTGGATTGACATTTTTCACGAAACGTGTTGTCGCGTCGACACTTCTCAACGTACTGACCTCGAATCGGTCTCGTTGCGGAGGAGAAGGGTCAGGCTACACGGAAGTGTAGCCAACATGTCGAAAATAAAATCCATCCGGTCGTGAGAGCCTCAGTACACTTACTTTCTGGATACGCCTCGTACATTCATACATTTTACTTTTTTATATTTCCTTCTTTAGTCTTGCTCTACCTTGCATTGCTCATCCATATATCGCATTTACTTTTCCTGTCACACTTTTCTGTCCCCATGATTTAAGGTTTTGCAACATTCATTCTCATATCCTTCTCTCTTCGTCTCTTATACAATTGACTTATCAAATTCTGTAATTCATTCACATTCTTCGTTAACGCTACAAAAATTAAATAAATGTAGAAAAACATTTTTTTTATATATTCAAGGAAGCATATCTGGCTGCTAATAATGGAATATTGGCCCCAATATTAGGATATGAAAACGAAACTTAGACGTGACTTAAAAGTGATGAAAGTAAGATAAATGCGACAAAAATTAGAACATTGCGTATGATGTATGGAAAATAATAAATAATTGAAAAGAAATTATAACATTAAGAATGTGGACTGAAAGGCGATTCAAGGAAGGATCATGAAGATGGTTCGGCCACGTAGAAAAAATGTATGAAGGAAAATTCACGAAAATAAATTATTCAAGTAGTATAGAAGGTATGAGAGAAGGTTGAATTTAGGTTGAAAGTTGAAAGACCTATGGAAACGTGTCACAAACAAATTTATCAGATTGTGATGGGAAGAGTATGCATGACGAAGTGTAAGGACGTGGCAGAAACGAAAGGTGTGTGTACCAAGAAAATTAAGGTTTTTTTTCTCTGCCAACCCCAAAAGGGACAGAGGATATGATGATGATTAAAACATATTAAGTTGTTTATGTGTGAGTAACAAAAGATTGCAATATGTTTATGATATATTTTTAAATCTTGTTTTTTTAGTGTATTAATAAATTTTTTTGTGTATTCATAAAATTGTAATAAAAAAATTTAGTGTATTCATAATATTGTAATAAAAAAATCTCATTTTTTCACTTATTTTTTATTAAAATAATGAGAAAATGCAAGCCATGTTTTATTTGGTGACTACTCAATTCAAATAAATTTTCAAACTCATGAACATAATGGAGAACACTCTCCGAAAAATTCATGTAATGCCTCGACCCGTTCCTGAGCTCGACTTTTTGGAGGTTGATGTGGGTGAGGTTCGTCGTATTCTTTTGACTATATCCTCAAAAGCGATGGGTGACGACAATATTTCGATTGTTTTCATCTCTTTCATTATCGATGCTATTATTCCTATCATAACACATATTATAAATTTTTATTTGTCTACTAGCAGATTTCCTAGTGTATGGAAGAAGGCTCTAATCATTCCGATCCCGGAAATTGGCTCACCCACGTCATATAAAGATTTTATGCCCATATCTATTCTGCCCACATTATCTAAAGTTATTGAAAAAAATGTTCATTTACAAATTGACTCCCGCCTTAATCAATTTGAATTGTTTAATCCGTTGCAGTCAGGATTTCGTCTGGGACATAGTACCACTACCGCACTGGTCAAGATTACGGATGATGTGAGACGTGGAATGAGCTTTAAGCAGCTGACATTGTTATGTCTATTGAATTTTAGCAATGCATTCAATATTGTAGACTTTGATCTGCTTATGGCTCGAATGCGTTCATTACGATTCTTTGAATCGGTCATTGTCTGGTTTTAGAGGTATTTAAAGGGAAGACAACAATCCTGTAAATACCAGGAGCGTATATCTGAATGGATTGATCTCTCTGCAGGCATTCCCCAAGGTGGAATTCTCTCTCCACTCTTTTTTTCTATATTCATCAACCCATTAACATCGTCTCTTAAATGTTCTTATCATCTGTATGCGGATGATCAGCAGATATACTCGTATATTCATTTTGATCCAAATTTCTTTCACGCGGCTTTGAACAATTTAAATGCGGACCGTCAATCGATCTCGGAGTGGACTGGGGAGCATGGCTTACTCATAAATCCTAAGAAGTCTCAAGCGATCCTCATTGGCAGCCCTCAGTTTATCAGTCAATTCAACACTGACTTACTTCCTCCAATATTACTTGATGGCTCTATCATACCATTACATAAAACTGTTAAAAACCTAGGAGTGCTAATAAATAACACTCTCTCATGGCGAGATCAAATAAATGAGGTAAGCCGAAGGATCTTCTTCAGCCTTCATTCCCTTAAAGTGTTGCAAAGATTCCTTCTAACCAAAACCAAAATTTTACTCGTACAATCTCTGCTCTTTCCGATTCTGGACTATGCGGACGTATGTTACGTGGATGTTACAGAGGAACAGCTGGACAAATTACAGCGTCTTCAAAATGTGTGCCTAAGATTCATTTTCAACCTACATAAGTACGATCATATAACTTCATACCAGAAGGCATTGAACTAGTTGAATGTTAGAAATAGACGCCAAATTCACATACTGTCTCTATTGTATAATATCCTTTATTGTCCTGCCGCCCCCTCTTATCTCGCCGAGAATTTTCAGCGTCTTTCCAATCATGGATTAGCGCTACGCTCAAATAGAGATTGTTTATTGGCCTTTCCAGTTCACCGCTCCTCTTTCTTTACGTCGTCCTTTACTGTCCATGCAATGAGACTCTGGAATCAGTTACAAACCAATATAAGACTCGCTCCGTCCTTGGCATGCTTTAAGAAGCGACTGAAAAACCTCTTAATTTCTAGTCAGTAAAATAACGTGTTTCATTCCTGATTTTTCCTTTCCTTTCCACCATCCCTTCCTTTCCTTTCGATTGATGATATCTCACTTTATATGAAAAATAATGTTCGGGTGATCGTCCGTCTTTGTGGGGTTCGTGGGCATGTGCTCACGTATATGTTTATGGATTTCGTAGGGATGGATAATCATTTGAATGATTTATGCGACCACGTAACTTGCTTCATTTACTTTTGTCTGGTTGGTTGGAAGAGATGGCCGCCTGGCAATAAGCCTGCCAGATTGTATTTGCAACAAAAGTGTTAAATAAGTCAAATAAAAAATTAAAAAATAAATTATTTTCAAAAAAAATAATGCCTTAACTTATTTAACTTAAAATTATTCAAAGTTTGAATGTTAAGTAATCATATTCATAGGAATTATTTTGTATTCGCGATAAATCAGTAAACTTATCCAGCATTTAGTCAAAAATAAAATAAAACTGTAAAATAGTGTTCACATTTCCTGCATCCTAAACGTTGTCATCCCACTACATCGTCTAAAAATCCCGATCCTCCTTAAGTATATCCGGGTCCATAACTCAATTTTCTTTAAAGGTATTCTATGAAAAGAAACATTTATCTATTTCAACGGTGCTTTTTTATATGATTTATTTCAACCCAGTTAGCATCCCACTTTCAAAGCTCTAACCTTCTTTTCCTTACTACCTTCATTCCCCTCTTCGGTGTACAAAGTTTTTCGTTTAACCTATTCCTCAACTACCAACTTTATCCAGAACTTTTAGCCAAACCGTTAAACGCTTGGTCGCGTGTATAAAAAAACGCGCTTTTTGAACATGTTTTAGCACCCTTGTTCTGAGAATATAATTTATGTGGTAGTTTACACTCGCCGTTAGAATCTTAGCCGAGCTCTTGTTTGGTTTTCTGTATCATAAATCGATATTTTATAAAATACAGTTGAAATAAAACAATTTATTTTACAATGTTTGTACCATTTATTTTCAAATTTCAACTTAAGTTTGGGTGAATTTATCTTTGTTTCATTTCAACTTTCCATAGGTGTGTTCCTATAAATAAAATTATTGAGACACAATGAATCCGATGAGGACCTCAGTTAAACGAAAATTGGCCGACGGTACTCGAATTCGTATTACCTATTCTTGCCTCACGTGCATATTATCTAATACATGTTTTTTTGAAAATATTGATTCAACTTTAATATTTTGATATATCTCTAGACTAAGTCATATTGAGTGACCAAGAGAAAGAATGACGATCTACGTGGCCTAGTAAATAAAACCCCTATCTTCCAACCAGGATGTTACGGTTTCGATTGCCATTTATTTCTTGTTGATTGTAAAATATGAACACAAAGAAAAAAACCAGCCAAGTTGTATTGTATATAACGTAAATGTAATATAAGAGAATAAAATTTAATTTATCATTTAGTTAATGGTTAAGACTTTTATTTCTTACCGGAAACAAAACGTTACTTATTCTAAAAAAATCTTAGTTTCATTAAGTTTGTTGAAATTTTTTTGTGAGCTTTCAAATTAAGATCTAACTATATCAGATGGTCAGAAGTTTTAGCCTCTCGCACGATTTTTCTCTAAGCTGATTGATTATTTCACCTAGTTTTCTTCCAATATTTTTGCACGTTGTCTAAAATACATTATCTCGGTGTGAAATGAATAAATGTTAAACATTAAAAAAACGTAAAGTTAAGATAACCAACCTGTATTCAATAAATGTACTGGAAAGCATGTTGTTTCATAATCATTATCAAACACCACTGTCACCGTTTTCTTTAAATATTTATGTTTTTTAATGTTGATTCATATCTACCCAGTTTATACCCTATAACATCGTTCATAATAATAAGAAACTAGTCGTATTACTTATCCCTGAACGTCGTATTCCGTTGACGATCTGGAACTGAAAGGATGATTCCTCACTCGTTATCATAATTAGTGCATCATTGAACGTGATTAGACCAACTTAATAAGTCATCTCGTTGATTTAGTCTAACACTTTGTTGAAGCTTCATATTGCTCGCTATCCCTCAATACTTCATGTCAATACCCGCTGCTCCAAACTAACCACTTTGTTGAAGCTCTTATTGCTCGGTATCCCTCAATACTTCATGTCAATACCCGCTTCTCCAAACTAACCACTTTGTTGAAGCTCATATTGCTCGCTATCCCTCAGTACTTCATGTCAATACCCGCTTCTCCAAACTAACCACTTTGTTGAAGCTCATATTGCTCGCTATCCCTCAATACTTCATGTCATTACCCGCTTGTCCAAACTATTTACATATATATTTTAGCACCATATCTGAATTATAACAGTATTATCTACCGAAGTTGTCGAATTTCCACGGTTTTTTTATTATAAATTATAACTTTATAAGGTTTCATATGTTAATAACTAAAGTGTGGAAACCAATTTGAGCTTTTTTACGGAAATATCATCAATATTATGAATAATATCATATAAAACATGAAAGCAATGTTATCCGTATTTCAGAGTTTAAAAAGGTGAGGGTAATCAAATAAGATATCGTAATTAAGCATGTAAGGTGGTATACTGAGACGTAATTAAGCATGTAATGTGGTATACTGAGACCGTAATTAAGCATGTAAAGTGGTATACTGAGACCGTAATTAAGCATGTAAGGTGGTATACTGAGACCGAAATTTAAACTACTATAAAAAAATAGTAAAGAGCTTCTATATCTTTCATCATCATGTTACATTAGTAATACAGGTAAAGTTTCATTTTATTTTTCAATGAAGTATCCTTTCATATAAAATTTTGTTTATAAAACACAATTTGTTTGCAATATTTTTCAAGACCATTTGTACGATAAATTCTTTCACTAGTTCATTGTGGCATTTTCCAAAATACAGAAAGACTCTTTGGGTGCACACTACGTTAAACTTTCCACACATTTTCTACCCTCCGTTTGCCAAAGTCTGCGAATTATTTTCAATAAAACTACGTTAAACTTTACGTCGAGTCGAGTGTTTTCTCTTGAATTCTTTTCAAATTCAAAGAATTTTCTATGTGAGAAATCATGTGAACGATTTAATTTGAATTTATAATCGAGACCATTCGTAGAGTGTGAGAAAGTAAACGGAAGAATGTGAATGCCTCAATATATTTTAATAAACAATGATTTCTACTTTTGTTTAGATAAATATTTTTTCATTGACTTTCAAAGTTTAAAACGACGCTGTAATAATCCGAGGAAAAGACAAAGGGATGTTTTATTACAGTACAACAATATTATAAGCAATAATTTCACAACAATGTGTATAGGCAATATTATAAATAAAATTACTTCTTTTTTTTATTATTTAATCAAGTAATATACAGTACAAACATTTGTCAAAGGCTATAACTAAACCTTTACACAAATTTATATCTTAAAAACTAATTAAATTTGTATATTATTATTATGAACTAACTTAATTTTGATTTACTACATGTCCACTGAATCGCCAATCTATGTGACGCATACGTCCAATAAATCGGTTAATTCACTCGCTGAAAGAATTCGCAATACGGAAAATAGAAAAATGTGTGACATAAATGAAATCTTAGATGGAATAAAAAAAATTAGTAATATCGATATGAATACGTATAAATGGAACTAGGATTCAAGGTATCGTTCTTTAAAACAACCCTTATGGCAAACGACTGCTAGTCTGATCGCTCAAAAGACAGTTGGCAATTACAACAATAGATATTTTATTTATACAGAGAAGAATCTTAAAAAAGTGTGAAGGAATCTTTTAAAAATGTATAGAATGAGTGGAAAAACAATGTATGAAAGAAAAGTGATAAGAGTATTAGGAAACGATGGGGATTGAAAGAGTTACAATGCTTAAGATGCAGAAGGAAACATTGAGATGGTCCGGTTTCTTAGAAATAATGAAATAATTAATGTGATTTGTGATCTGATGAAGGCGAAAACCTTGAAACTGGTAGGTTTATACCGTTACATAAAGTGGAATAAACAGTGTTTGATAACAAATTACGATGTCTTTAAACCTCTCTAATGTTAATGCTTTAACTATAAATAATATAAATAAAATATAAAGAATGAATGATACAAGATTAACAGAATAAATATATACAAGTAGTTAAGAAGGTGCTTGGGTAGGCCTGGAAAAACCTGGCACGACCAAATGTATAAATTCTGAAGGAGAGACTATGAAAATCCTTAACAATAAGAGATTATGCATGACGAGGTATGTGGACATGGCTCAAGTAATAAATGTGTGCCAGAATAGCATGAATTGGAGATCTGTTCTCGCTGCCTACCCCCAATAGAGGCATAACAATATGATGATTAAGATAAATAAAATTTCTGTATATGTCAACTCTCAACAAAAAAAATACTTCTAGTTTGTTTCTCTGTCTTGTCGAAATTTGCACTCTTCTTTTTTCTCCTTATGCTGGCAGTGAATGTGGACTTGTTTACCATATGTACTATACGTGTATGTATTACTGTATGCTTTTATATTTTTAACAATGTTTTTACATATTTATTGCGTCGAAATTTGTATCAACTGCTTATTTATGGTCAATTATTTGTATCAAATGCATATTTATTGTCAATTATTTGTATCAACTGCTTATTTATTGTCAATTATTTCTTTGTGTTAGATTATAGTTTACGTGTGGGCTGAAAAACATTTTGCGTACTCACCACGGTCGAGCTCACTCTTCTTTTGGTAAGGGATGAATCTCGACTGGGAAGATGTTAATAGATGAGCCCTGATTTTTTTATAGTTATCATTTTACTTGTATTTATTCTTTTCGTTGCCTTAACATAATTTCAACATGTATTGATGTACTATTTAGCTATCAATGAAACGATTATTAATTTATTTTAAACCATTATTTATTGTTTTTATCCAATTCTCTCGAAGGATAATTTAATTTCCTCTGATTCATTCTTCCCTATCACTTTTTGAGGTGTCAACTAATCTTTCTGTCTCCACGGTATTAAAAAGTCTTTCCGAGATCCGGAATAATGATTTCAAGCTGTATTTATCATTCTGTCACATCATTTACAAACTAGGCAGCATGAGGGAGGGTTCGTATCACTCTTTTCTGTCCAAAACACAGCTACAAATCTTGTCATTTCTTTTGGTTTCTCAATGTTTCCCCCCCCCCCACCTCGAATATATTTTGTTCCTTTGTTTTGTAACCGTGTGGGATTTGTTTATTTTAACATATCATTTGTTTTCTTTATAAATATTTATCCTGAAAGCATTACTTGGCCTACATAAGGCATGCTTGAAATATGAGCTGGAGTCGGATTTGAAATATAGACAATACATTAGGAATGGATTTATCTTTTTTAGTTTATCCAGGCATTCAACTCGGCCAAAAATATATTTTGTAGAGTCTGTTTAAATTAGTTGCTCTCAACCAGAGGTTCGTGTAGTGCTGTAAAGATTAAGATTCAAATTTAAATTTAAAAAATAAAATTTATTTCATATCCATTTACACCATCACGTTGTTTTCTTATCGGTGCAAGCGATGCGCTCCCCTCTTACGACAGGTTTTCTTCGCCACTTCTACCTTCATGTATCTCCTCGATTTTTCTTGCTTTTGACCCCGCCTTGTTTGAATTTTTAATGTATTTAGACACATCATGTCAAGTGAATTGCTATACGACAACATTTTCCAACAAACCAAGCTAGAGTTACGCTGATTTGTGGCAATTTTCGGAATATAGGTTACAACGTTATTTTCAAAAAAGAAATAAATCTTACTTTGCACACGTCAAAAAGCAAATGAAAATAAATAAAACAAAACATTTACAAACGTAAAAAAAGTCTGGAAGAGGAGAAAAAAGGGGGGAAAGGCTAAGAAAATAGGAGTTATCGTGAAACACAGTTCATTATTGAAAGGATGTGTAATATTTTTTAAGCGTTTTTCTTAGTTCAACCATAATTGTTTCAATCTTTTTTCATTAAATAAAGTATTTTATTAAATATAAGCATAAATTTTACTAACATTGTCAAACTTAAACAATGAGACACTGAATTCAAAATAACCTTAGTTTAAAAAAATGTACATAATCACTGTAGATAAATTTCACTTTTTATTTTAAGATTGAAACAATAGCTATGTCAACTTTATCCTTTTAGTCTTTTAAGAATTAAAATAAACAATAATGAAGCAAAAACATTGTTTCAAATTACAACTGAATCAATCCTAATCCTAATAACTAATTTATTTTTTTCTTTGTGCATAATTTTTTCACTTTTTCAAATGTTAGTAAAAATGTTACGGTTTCCTTGTAATCGAGCAATTCTTTTTCAACTTTCTTTTGCAAAAGTTTTATGATCACCTAATCCTACATCGAATTTCTACTGAAATTGTAATCGAAAAACTTTTCTGTTTATTTTTTTCGGAGAATCTAATGCGCAATAGAAAATTTTATTTTCATTACGACAAAGCCTGATCAAAATTTTATTTGTATTGACAAAGCTTATTTTACTTTTTTTTCTAACAAACTTTTTTTTAACTTCGCTTTGTTCAAGTTTTCATTTTCAAATATTTTGTTGAGATTTATTATATTCGAAATATTAAAATCTTGTGTGGTTTTTTTTAATATATGTTCAATATAAAAAATATGTCTAAGATAAAAATTTTGCCATTTATAAGTACGAGTATATAAATTAAGTTGGTGTTTTATTTTTTTTTTCATATATATTTCAATATGATATGATGTAATTATTTTTCCACGGTCTCCTTTTATTCCTTACGTCTATGAAAAGCAACACTCAAATAGTAGCAGGAAGGATTGATAAATCAATATTGTCAATTTCACTCGACATTATTCATCGAATTATCTTTTTGAATAGTTTTTATATATGATGCACCCTGGCATGCTTATTTACATATTAGCAATATTCTCTAACCAACCAAAAATCAAGTATTATCCAACTAGTCCACGACCTCTGTAATCTACAATATTTAGTAGAACACTTTTCTCCCACATACTATAGAGATTTCGGATCGTTTCTGATCAGCCTACTTTTTTCAATAAAAAGTATTTTAGGTTTTTCTGACTGATTTCCGCAAGAGCTGCAAGATTTTTATGCAAAAAACGATAATATAGAAGAGTCAACATTGAGAAATCAAAGAAGAATGGGATTAATTTACAAAGTAAAATGTGACGAGTTCCCGAAAATCGAATACGAAACTTCCGGGTCAAGAAGTCTACCACTTAACCACGTTGATCATTTATATTTTTTTTACGTTCAGAAAATCATTCGTTTTATTTTTTTACCTTCATAAAACATTTTTCTCTTTATTTTTTAAATGAATAAAATTGTTTTTATTTTTATTAAATATTCACGTATGATATAACTTCTCGCCTGAATGCCCTTTGCGGTCTTCGTTATAATAATATTTCTAAAGTTCATTTCAAAGTTAAAATTCACTTTGATATGAAAATATTTAAAAAGGTTTTCACCTCCATTTACAACAGATAATGGTGAATTTAATTAAAAAAATATTTTCGTTCATAATGTTGCCTTGGGGTGCCGTTGTCGAAATTACTTTTTAAAAATGATCTTTTATTTTGATATTTTTTTTACAAGTTTACACATTTTATTATCTTTTTTTATGTAAGCTAACAGTTTTTAAGATCCGTTTGTATGCAAGCTTACCACTTTAAAAATCTCTTTTTGTGCAAGCATACCCTTTTTAAGATCCTTTTGCATACCAGTTTACACTTTTAAGATCCCTTTTTGTGCAAGCTTCCACTTTTAAGACCCGTTTTTGTACAAGCGTATACTTTTAAGGTTCGTTTTAGTGCAAGCTGACTATTTCAAAATCCTTTTTTGTTGTAAGCTTATTTTTTTAAGATCTCTGTTTTATTTTAGACTTAACCTATATCATAATATATTATTTTACATTATGCAATCGTTAAATTTAGTCTATATAAACGTCTCTTCTCCATCGTTCACGAATGAAATATTTATTTTGCGTTATTAATTTAATAATCCTTTAACGGCAAAATTATTTACATGAAATCAAAATTTAATATAGAAATAAAACAACCAAAATTTAAATCAAATATATTTTAAAACATGTCACAATACAAAAATTTAAATCTATAAAAAAAATTAACAGCCCTCAAAACTTGAATTCATTATCCTAAAAGATTATTATGTATGTATCATTATCATTTATGTATTAAACAAAAAAAATATATTATTTTTAAGGATATTAAAAAATAGAACTACATTCCTCAATTCAAAATTACTTTAAATTCATATTAAATTAAATTTTAAAAATAATAGTGGGTTGGTGCCCACCTTGACGTATGAAAGTGAAACTTGGGATAATCAGAGGAATATTAAAACTAAAATGCTGTGGAGATGCGTGCACTAAGAAAAAATTGTTGTGTTTATGTATCAAAGAAGGCGGAATGAATATTAGAAATGAAATATTAGAAATTTGTTGAGTGTTAATGTATGAAAGAAGACGGAATAAAGACATCAGAAACTAATTCATGGGTAGAATGGATATTTTGAGTGAGATAAAGAATGGAGTTTAAAGATCGTTTGTACGTGTAGAAAGAATAAATGATGAAAGAACAACTAAGCGAGTATAAAAATCAGAAGTTCAAGGTGTTCATGGAAAAAGTAGACCAAAAAAAACACGGCTTTATCAAATGGAACATATTTTGAAAGAAAGTAAAGGGAAAATTATGAATAAAAAATTATTGTGCATGACGATATGTTTTTTACGTACTCGTATGCACGAAGCGGAGGCGAAAATTGTGAGCTTGGAATGAAAAATTTTTGAGATTTATTCTTCTTGCCTACCGAAAGGGAGACAGTGACACTCATCAATCAAATAAATACATATTTTTGTATTTATTTTTCAATTTAATATACATGAATACACATGCATGTACTAATTTAATTACTTATAATTTTGCAAGTGAAATAAAAGTCAAACATATACGAGTATATAGGTAGAAACACTCATGAATTCCTATTATGTTAGTTGAACTTTTAAAAAAAAATCTTTGCTACTTTAAATAACTGGTATATAATCTTTATTTTCTAAAACATTTTATAAAACCTGTGAGACCCTTTAAATCAAAACACGCAATCTCCATTTTTTGTTAGAATTATTTTAGAACAATTGTCATGGTTTTTTGTAACGCCACTTATGCCCAACTGCCCACTAGGGACATAAAATCTACTCCATTATTTACACTACATACATTCGAGTCTGTTTTTTTATTCATATTTGTAGCAGACTTCTCTAAAAAAAAACTATTTGGACAAGAATTGTTGTTTTTATCTCTTTTATTTCGACAGTTTTATTCATTGATGATATTTTTTGTACAATAGCGCTAGTTTATGAAATTATTTATCTAGAAACACGAAATCATAAAACAAATTTTCTTCTAAAAGTATTCATATAAGTCGCATTATAAATACAGCGAACATACTTACATTTATGAGTTTACAATACGCTGCCTGATCTATAGAAAGCTACGACCTTTCTTGCACTTAAAAAGAGTCTTGACCAGGACGAATTCATCCAACCACACGGTTTGGTGAGTTGGCGTAAAAAGAGAACCTTAATAAAGCTTCTCTCATATTGTAAAAAATATGATTGTCTGATCTGATGAAAAAAAAACTATTAAACATTTTCACTCAGGATAATTTGACTGCCTTATAACGTAGGTCATACCTAGTTATTTCTTCAACTTATCCTTCAACTTTTCTGAATAATTCCGACATATTAATGAACATTGTCTTCAGCGCCATTCAATCGAGGGCTTAAAATAACTGGAGTAGTAGGCACGAAACTCGTTGTTCGTAAAGAGGCAACAACATTCGCATACATCTAGCGCGCGTGAGCATTGTTACCCAACGAACCATTTGATCAGAATGAGGCCCTTTTTTTACTTCTTTTTCGCGTATCAAACCCGAAACCCCCGGGTAGAAGTCAAGCGTCTAACCAATAAGACCACGGAGGTCCTAGTAAGACATTCAGAGATTTCAAATGCCCCAAAAAGTTAATTTCTTGATTTACTAAATGATTTTTTCTTACCTCATCTGTTGATATTCACTTTAACACGAGTCCACTTAGTAATATGGATAAAGTTTATTTAAAATAAAAACAAAAAAAGTGTTAAATTAAGTCTAAACACTATAAATAACCAAGTTAGTTTCAACAGTAGTCTGTTTTTAAACACTGCTAAATATGTTTCCCGTTCAAAAGCCATCCTTTTGACGCCTACCTACTCCCCTTCCCTTATTAGCCACTTCTCCCCTCTCTCTCACCTGTGCATATACCGTCTACGTTTTCTATTTTTAATATATCAGTCACTTAATCCAACTACACTTTCCTTGATGTTCCTCTACCATGCCTATATTTATTTTCTTAGTATTTCTTCTTTCATTCGTTCTATATGCCCAAACCATCTCAGAATGATCTTCTTTATCTTATTCAACACGTCAGCTTTAAGTTCACATTCATTCCTAATCACTTCTTGCCGTGTTCTGTCATGCATTGTCTGCCCATGTAATCTTCTAAGTACATGCATTTCTACAGCATTTATTCGGCTCATTTCAGATTTTTTCAACGTCCTTGTTCCACTTTCGTACATCAAAGTTAGTACTTAATAATGTCGTGGACTGTGATCTTAGCAGATTTTGATACTTTCCAGTTTGAGTATATGTGTGTATATTTTTATATCCCATTGACATTATTTCGTATCGCTACACAGCAGTAAATTGAACTTTTAAATTATGTAACGCGGAAGATGGCCGAGGAATGCAAATAGTTTAGGTACACAACGTTAACGAAGATGGAATATAGTCAAACTTTAAACCATCAAATTCTACATTAAAGTTTATAATGTTTGTCTCGTTAATGAACAGAATGCGTCAAACAGAGATCACATTCTAAGTTGTGTAATCTGCTAAACTATTTATGACATTGCATAACATCGCGCTGAATATATTCGAGAATGGCAGATACCTAATTTAGCATATATTCACAGCGTAACTTAGAACTACCGCTTTTAATATGAAATGCAGTTAAGCCTTAACTTGATAATTCCCTACAACATCAAGCTAATAATATTGTATATGGTTGATATAAGGGTAAATAAACGTTGATGATCCTTAGAAACTTGTACTTGATTGGTGTGTTAGTACAAAACGTCAAAGATGACCGAAGACGTCTAAGCCTGGATATCAATTTGTACACAATATAATTTTTAGCTTTACCTATGCATAGCAAAGACAAACTTGAAAAAATAAAAAATACTAAAAGTCTATTGATGATAGGGAGGAGAAAATAGATCTCAAAATATGAATGAGCTCCAATTAAGCTATACGTGGGTCTACCTTTGGCCCTATTGGCTACGATGACTTTATGGCAACCAAAAAAAGTTTTAATAATAATAAATACAGGTTTATTGATAGCAACATACTCGTAGTATGTACATAATACATTTATACACATTTCAAGAACACATTTAAAAGAGAATACATTAAAAAACAGAAGCTATCAAAAGGTCTGGACTCATCTAATAACATCCCAGCCACGGGGACACCAGATGTTTTTCAGCCCACACCCTTGAACACGTAGAACAAGAAGATAAAAAAAAACACAGAAAATAAATAGATGACAAAAAAAATACATTCAAGAGAGAAGACATTAAAAGGTCCGGGCTCATCCCACAAACATTCCCCCGGCCGAGATACATCCCACCAATGAAGGGCGAGCCCGACCGCAAGGGCATCGGGGGGCTTTTATCCCATACCCCGCATATCTAGATTAAAGAATAAATAAAAAAACAAAAACGTATGGCAGAAAACACAATAAAAAGTAAACCCACATATACTCGTACAACCTCAGGTTAACTGTTAGCAAGAACGAAAAAAAGAAAAGCCTCAAAGGAGTCCAAATTTTATAAAATGACAAAATGACAAATGGGAAATGAAATTTACAGCTTTTTCCAATTTCTGTCAATAATTTGGTGTATTTCTAAATATTTAAAAGCTTCAAAAGTAATAATAATATAAAGATTATTTCTATTACGCCGTTCAGAGAGTAAACTCTCATTAAGAATGCTCTAACTTGCGACTCGACCTCACGATTATTGACAGATAAAAAAATACAAAATAAATATATATAACTTGAGCATAAGGATAGGAAGACGGTGGCTGTGGTCATTAGATTAGGTTCTATTCCGTATCTACATATTTTCAGAAAAATATATTTCTTATACAAATCGCAAGAAACATTTGTGAATCTACTAATATGTGATGGTAACATATTCGGCTTTAAATGTATTGTAGAGTATGTATATAGTTTTCGTATACCATCATAATTTTTGATAAGACCTCCCAAAAAAGGTAGTCTTCAAGTGATTCTTAAAGCTACAAACGCCACCCATATCTTTAACACTAAGAGGCAGGCCATTCCACGCCACAGGACCAGCAACGGCAAAAACTCGATCATAATACCCCGCCCTTAGAATCGATTGTGGCTGTATGTGTTGCCCAAGTCAATTTTTTTTATTAGATTTTCCTCTTTATCTATGGTATTTAACCTTCTCTCGGTACCACAGCTCTCCTTTTCACACTCAAGTGTGGCGCCAGCAGAGGAGAGGCTTCCTCCTCTCCTGGGACAGCTCTTTCATCATTGTATGATATCCAATTTCGAGTATACAATCACACTGTTATGCGACCTAATTCGTTCTTAGAAACAGTAGGGTTGAAGAAACGACAGCTATAAGTCCTTGTAAAGATATTTCTCTCTATATATTGTAATTTATGATTAATAATTGCAGGTCGTGAACTGGAAAATCAACAAAAATATTCATTTTTTATTGTGAATTGGTATATAACGTAACTTTAAGTTTTCTGTGTGTCGATCAATAGTTTTTTTTCTAATATACACTTAAAATCTATGCATGATATACGATTGATGAATCCACTACGTCATACGGAGAATTCTCTTAAATATTTTTTTTCTGTCTGAACTGAATCACGGATGGGGTACTTACTGGTCATACGCATGAAATCTGATGGGCGACAAAATCGGTTCAATATTGTTCAACTTATTTCATATCTAGTCTCACATAAAAAAATATTGTCAGATATGACTTTTCTTTATATTGAACATTTGATTTCGAACAAAATCAATTCCGATAACCTGAAAAGATACGAGTATATTGTAATTTATGATTATTAATTGCTAGTTGTGAACTGTAAAAATCAACAAAAATATCCATTTCTGGTTATTGTTTGGTATATAATGAAACGTTTAGTTTTCTGTATGTCATGATGTACGTTGGGTGAATCCATTACGTCACACGGAGAATTATCTCAACAATTTATATTCTGAATTAACCGGATCACGGGTGGGGTATTTATTGGTCATACGCTTGACATCTGATAGACGACAGAATCCGTTCAATATTTTTAAACTTATTTCAGATCTAGTCTCAGATGAAACATATTGTAGAATATGACTGTTCTCTATATTAAACATTTGATTTCGATCAAAATCGATTTCGATAAATAAACACTAATGATTTTGCGAAAACAAATTAGAATTGTTTGACATTTCAATTTTCATCCACAAAAAAATCGTCGTTTTTTAAATAAGGGATGAATATTTTTTAAATTGAAACACTTTTATCCACTTGAAAATATATATTTAACCCAACTAATTTCAAGTCATATGCGACTCGTCTTCAGGTACACTCCGAACTGAGTCGCGTATGACTTGAAACTAGTTGGGTGAAATATATATTTTCAAGTAGATTAAACAGTGTTTCAATTTTTAATTATATTTTAATAAACACGAATTTTCACAGTGTTCCAAAAACTCGAAATTTTTTATTTATTTCATCCGTTCCTAAAAATGTTAAAAAATGTCATCATATTGTGAAGTGTGTTTTCGAATGAGTATCCCAGACACCAAAATGCCTTGTTTCAGATCTGGATTCTGATTATTATGTGACGGTTTTATAGCAAAAACCCCTCTTAAAAGTAATGATAAATGAACAAACTGCGTCACGTAGAGAATATTCTCAGCGTTGTTAACTCCTGTTATTGTTTGATGGTTTGTATTGCAAGGCATCAATCTAAGATATAAATAACATTGATGCAACGTACAGCGTAACACAGAGATATGTATCAAAGTTGTATATTCTGATTATTGAATTATAATTTTATTGCAGGGAATCACTTAGAAGTTATAAGTTTAGTGAACAAATCGCGTCACATAGAAATCTTTATCAACGTTATATATTCGGATTATTGATTTACGGTTGTATTGCAGGGGATAACGCTGAAGATGACTGAGGACGGCAGATGCCTGGTGGCGCGCATCATGCACGGCGGCATGATCCACAGGCAGGCCACGCTACACGTGGGTGATGAGATCCGGGAGATCAACGGCACGCCGGTCCTCAACCATTCTGTCAATCAGCTACAAAAGATCCTGGTAAGATATTCATAAATCTTTATGTAATATTGTTGTTAACCTTTTACATGAAATGAAAGTTAATTTTATTTTGATTCTTTTTTTTTATTTTATATTTTATTTCAACGGTCAAACGACAATTCAATCAATTCATCCCAGCAAGAACAATATGGAAAATAACTCCTGCAAGTAGTCAAAATAATATGAAAATCATTAAAATTGCTATATTGATTGCCCTATATGTACAGTCGTGTTATGCAAGAATGGATCACTTGTAACCACTTCACTATGGAACATAACATTTTGCTGAGTGGGTTTACAAAGACTGTGTAACTTGACAAGCTGAGTTAGTTCCGGACTATTGAAATACGAGCTGATAATCTTAAATAATGTTGTAAGGTTAAAAAAAAATCTTCCATCTGAAAGGTTGTAAAAATCATCACTTCCAACAATAGACCATAGTCCAACTCAGTTGTTAAAATATATCTGCAATGCGCTCTCCTAACTAATATTAAAGTTATAGATAGAACGTTAATTAAACTTTGCTTCAAACATTATGTTTGGCATTTGGTAGCACCGCAAGTGTCACAAATTTAGAAATATAAGTATTTAAAAGTAAATATTAGTATTTGAAATATATTTTACTGAATATATGTATTTTAAACACATGACTTAAAGGCCATACACAATTTTTCTTATAATGACTATAACAGAGTTATTAATTTATTGTTTTTGTTTTTCATAACATAAATATTTTTCACAAACTTACATTCTTAAAGACATCCGCTATTTTAACATGAATCGATACTAGTATAACATATGTATTTTTCAAATAATAAATTGTACAAGCTTTTCCACAGAGACATCGTACATATTTATTTCATAAACCTTATCAATTCATTCCGTATTCTGTTATGCATTGTCAATCCATGTTTTCTTCTAAGTGTACGCATTTCTAAAGCATTTGTTCGTTTTTTTTTTCAGTATAGTTCTACGTCTACGTTTCACTCCCGTACATCTAAGCTAATACTAAAATACTGTTCATGAATCGTTACTAAATAAGGTTTAAAAAAAACACTATCTACAATACACAATTTAAAATTTACATATTTATAAAAGAAAGGTAAATCATCAATTACACGTACATAATAATGCAAAAGAACCCCTCCATTTTATAAGTTTAGATAATCGCTTCACTTGGAAAGGTCTGTGACAAAGTGAACTTATTCTCTAATAACCAATTTCATATACTATATTTATCCTATATGCTTAAATACTCACATTCTTACACACAAATTAATCTCAAGTTATCACATACTACGTTTATCACATACTACGTAGTACACCATTTCAACAGTATCATAATTTCAACAACCATATCAAATGTATCCATCAACTCCTCATCACCACTCGACATTTGTAACAGTCATTCACTCACATGCCTATGTGGGGAGACCTTCAAAAGCTCCTCACTCCCTGCTGTTCTCTTGTCAAAGATACACCTTATTACGCATTTATTTAAACGAATCAATGTTTTTAAATAGCATCATAAAATCCTTTCTTAGTATTTCGTGTAAATTAGATCAATTTTCATCAAATTCGTGACACCAACGATAAATAAATGTCTTTTGTCGTTTTTTATGTAATTGTTGTTTGACTTTCTATTATATTTGACCTTAATCCTAGGCTGTTTTTGAGACCTTTGGATGACGTCAAAATCATGATTATCTCTTTGAAACATTAATTCCTATGGAAACAAATCATTGCTGGTATTTTGTTGTCATATTTTGACACAACAAATATTTTGATCATTTTGTTGTCCGTCAAGATATTATATTTTACTCCCTGTGCAGATATATATTTGATTTTGGTGTCAGGATTCAAAATTCCATTTTCACTGTCAAAATATGTTATATTTTATACATGTATATCTTTATATCACTGATGTGATTTAATGAATATGTTTTAAGGTTTTGTTTACACTTTTCTCTTTGATATGAAGTATACAAACACCAAAATTAAAGCTTTTTGAAAGCTTTAATTTTGGGTTTGGCCTTTTCCACTTAACTGTGTCCTCTTCATCACCATACATTCAAGTTAATAACAACTTTATGATGTTAGTAACCAACGATAACATTCGGTTTTATGAAATTTAGGAATAAATGACCGCCTTTTTAATGTATGTTAAGTTTATATTTAGGTTTATAATTTTTCGGTAAAAATAAGACAATTGAACTAGGAATAAACATTTTCTTCTAAGTTGGTCAATTTCTAAACGGGTATAAATTACAAGTTATGACTATTCACAAATATACCATAATTTAAAAATTTTACACTCTTGAAGTCGAAATATCCTCTTCCCTTCAACTGTTAGACTATTGAATGCTTTCTTGTTTCTAGCGTTTTGGTTATGATTTTTGTATACATTTGCTTATTCATTAACTTCTACATAAAATATCACTTATTAGAACTTTAACATTTTTGTTCTTAGTTGGTTAATTTCTTAACATATATAAATTGCAAGTTAAGACTATTTACAAATAAAATTTTGTAGTTCGTCTTCTATTAAGCTTTCTACGATTGTCTTACCAAACATGTTTTTCTGGGCATATGCAGATGCAAGGAAGTGCCCAATCTAATGACAACAGACACTACCATCATATCTTTTTACTCAACTTAAATATATTTATTTTGTAATGTTTTTAATAATGTCAATAATAGTGAATTCGAGTCCCGAGTTATTTGCTCTCTAATCGGCGCTATATAAACTTGTTATTATTATTGTAATTAATGGGGAATTTAATTGACTAAGCTGAATTATTAATGTGCTCTTCATTTTTATAATGTTTTTATTAAAATGTTAAATATAAATTCTCAAACAACAGTGTTGAATGCATGTAATTTTAATAGAAAATATATTTTCTTATTTGTAATTTTGAAATACTTTTAGCGCCCTTGATGAGAGTGTGCGCTCTAAATGGTGCTTTACAAATTATCTTTCTACTTTTGTTATTCGAACACAATTTAAAGATAAATATAATTTGCATCGTTACAGCTATTATTTGATTTTTTTGATAATTTGCTATTATTTTTAAATAATTTCATATATTTTGTCGATCTTGATATTTTTGTTTTAATTTTAAAATCAGTATTCATCTGCCACGTTCATTGTATGTGGTCATGGCTAGAAAAATAATGCCTTATTCCTGAGTTCTTGTTATTTTTTTTCTTCACGAAATTAAGTTTTAAAAAAGCCTATCTAATTGTTAAAAAAATCTTCAAGAATGCACTCAGTCATCAATGGTTTCGTTCACCAATTTTATAATAATTCAATCAGGTTTAGTACGAATGGGAATAGGAAAAGAAAAAAATATTATTAACACACGAGTCAGAAGTATAGTACCAAGTATCCATGTTTGATATTGATCAAAGCAAACTTGACGATCAAGATGACCAGATTTAAAAAAAACGGTAAGATAAACACATAGGTAATTTGAGGAAACGATGGAGAAAGTATGGATTAACAGATTTGGAGCTCTATATTATCTGCCATCTTAACAAGGATATACTCGTATTGCTGTGCAAATTAAGGCTCGCGAGCCATGTATGGTCGACCCATGTTTTAATATGGCCCGCAAGTCATAGCCATTTTTTTTATATTAACTAATATTTTGACTTATATACGAGTATATAATTATGTTTTTTTTTATTTTAAGCTGAATCTACCAAAAAATCGTATTTTTGAGCTTCGAGTCACATTTTAAGGGTACATATATAAGCCACAACCTTCCTGTTCTTACACTAAACTTACGTATATTAATTTTGTAATACTTTTAATATATCAATAATAATGGGTTTGAATCCCCAGTTGAAGCGCCTTTGAGGATTGTTTGCTCTCTAAACAGCGCTATATAAATTGTCCTTTTATTGTTATTATTACGGCTTGTGTAGCCGTGTATAACATAGTATAGTGCATAGCTGTTTACATTGCCATGATTAAATATTCATAAGCCGTACTCACCAATACACTATCACTCAAATATCCGCGTTTTTTTATCATTGCTGTATAAATTTCACTTTCATGATAATAAATTGCGTCTACAAAAAGCTCTTATTTAATTTGGCGATCAATTCTTGTATTTAAATTTTCAATACAACCCTTCAGTCGAAATATCTGCCCAGAACTGATATACTACAATATATACCATTTGCAAACCCATGTAACTAAAAAGTATCAATCTACATTTAACACAGTTTATAAGTGTACAATTATCAAATTAAACGTAAAGTTAAATTCTGGATACATAATTAATAATTATTGAAAATAACACGGAATTCCAACATTCGCTCTTATTAAAACATAAATTCAGCAAAAATATCTCAATTTAGAATTCTCCTATCATCAAATATCTGTTTAAAAAACTCCACTTAATTACCTCCGACAACCGCAAATTTCATATTTCGCCATTAGCGTCAGTAAAAACAGAGATATATTAATATTACACCCGTAATATTCCAGTCATAAAACTCAATGGATGTGTACTTAGAGATTATCGAATTGTTCAAGCGTATAGGCACACCTACTTTGCAACTAATCGTTACGGAGTTGTACTTGTAATATGGTGGAAGATACATTTTCGAAGTTGCTACTATTTATATTATATTGTGTTTAAGCGGTTTTAAAGTATATTTACTTAAAGGAGATACAGGTCTGCCAATAATTTTACTGCTGGAAATTATTCAGGTTTGTTCATAATGAATAAATAAAAATAGTCGCACATACGTGTATAATTGAGGCTTCACTGATCGTAATTAACCGTGAACTAATTTATTATTTATAATAACATTGTGGAGGTTTAAAGACATTGTAATTTGTGTAGTCAAACACTGTTTATTCCGCTTCGTATATGGTATACCGTTTTGTTAATTAGAATGAACATTGTTTGAATTAACAAATTATAATGTATATCAATTTATTATAAATTGAGAATTTGAAAAAAAAATTACACGAGGGTGGGCTGATTGAATCGTAGTCTCAAAAAGAACACTGTAACACATCGATCAATAAGTCCCGGAGCTAACTACTAAAACAACATTTGTTTGCCAAAATTCTTCTTTATTCATCAACATAGTCTCCTTCAAGAGCGCTTTCCTTACTTTTCAATGCCAGCCGTGTAGAACGATTTATCTTTGGTTTCAAAATAGGCGTTAGTTTCGGCAATCACTTCTTCATTGGAGCCAAATCTCTTTCTCTGGAGCATCTTTTTGAGGTCTGCGAACAGCCAATAGTCGCTGGGAGACAAATCTGGAGAATACGGTGGGTGCATAAGGCATTCGAAGTTCAAAGTAGTGTAAATACTACCAAATGATATCTTCAGGATGTCAGCTATCTCACGCAACTTCACTTTGCGATTTTCCATCACGATTTTGAGGGTGTTTTTATGTTTTCTGATGTAATAGCCTCATTTGGACGACCAGAGCGTTCAGCATCATTTGTGTATGTACGACCGCGTTTGAAATCAGCATACCACCGACAAATTGCTGTTTTCGACGGAGCAGAGCCCGGATAACACTTTTCAAGCCATCGCTGAGTTTGAACGGTATTTTTTCCCATTAAAAAGCAATGTTTTATCAATACACGAAATTCTGTTTTTTCCATTGTTTTAAAAATAGCAAAAGTAGCGTCACTAAAACCACTATAACTCAATGACACAATGTCGGAATATCATGAAAGTTTGACACGTAACTTCTAAAGGTTGGTACTAACTGAGAATTGTATGGATTTGTTATTAGAGGCGCCATCTGTTGGTTATCCCCGGAACTTATTGATCGAAGTGTTATACTATTTTTTTTTTTTTTTTTTTTATTTATTATTACACATGACAAGAAATATACACAATTTGAGAAAAAACAACAGGTAATTTGATTTGGACGTATAATTTTTAATGGATCTGGGTTTGTTGCCTTTCATTTGTCGTATCCCCAGTAAACTAGGCTTTTGCCTGTATCTCACTGAGGATATGTAGCATGAAAAAATAAATCGATACTTCTTTCCGATTTTCCGATTTCCGATAACACAAAAAACCCCGTTGCACGCTCTCATCAACCTGGCAAACAGTGACACTCAACTACAACTGGCAACATCTTGCGAAACTCAACTCCTCACACATTATCACTCCAGAAAGACCAAAAATATTCATCCCACAATATACCGCACACAATCATAAGAATAAAAATCAAAACAAATCCAAAACAAAAAAAGAAGAAAAAAAGAAAAGCACACAGAAACACAAATACAAAAACAACCAAAATTAAAACAACAAGAACAGACCCACACTCACGAGCTCACATAAATCCTTTCCACTCGTCATTCATCCTGAAAGCCCAAGTACTCAAAATCCTGTCGCAATAACAACCACGCTCCGATCGACTGTCTAAATGGTTTTCCTACCTTTACTTTTATTGAAGTCGGCACGCCATTTTATGTAATGGGAGCCAAATAAGCATATTGCCTTTGGGCAAAAGAGGTTTTAACTCTAGGGATGGTGAACATTCCATTAGTTGCCATGCGTGTCATGTATGTCTGCTGAGTTTGCATCTTCCCCTCCTCTCGATGGTAGTGCCAGAGAATGGATTTGAGATGTAAATTGGCTATGTTCAGGACCTGATACTCTCTGAAAAGCTCCGTCGTGGGATACCGAGCAGGAAGTTTATTGATTATTTTCACAATCAATTTTTGGGAAACCTGTAATATGTGTTTTTGGGTTAATAAATTGTTTACAACTATAGTTGTAAACAATTTATTTTTCGTATTGTCAATTAACGTATACGCAAAAAAAAGCAATTCTGCATTATAATTTTTCATATATTTGGTTACAGAGAGAAGCCAGAGGATCTGTGACATTCAAAATCGTCCCGTCTTATCGGTCTGCGCCTCCACCATGCGAAGTGAGTACATACATTTGTTTTATTTTTATTCTGAAATAATAAAATACAATAAATAATAACTATAATAGTACACTAACTGAGATGATATTTCGAATTAAAAAAAATATATGAAATCCAGCAGTCAATTTACTCACTTAACAGAGGCAACGACTGTAAAAATCGGCCTCAGGTTTTTTTTCAACTGCCCTATTTAAACTTTGTCCTATGTCATCCGATCGTAATAATCTACGAATAGGTTTATCGGGTATCAAAAAAATATATTCACACTTTCACATCGTGCCGTTTACTTGAACCACGCATTCGTGAGAAGTTTAGGGATATGTATTTTTTTCATTTTCAACAAGATGGTTCACCTCTACTACCACCGTGATGTAACGGGCTTATCGTAATAAAAAATTGCTGTACATATATAGTAGAGGGAGCATTGAATACCTCGCTCCCCACGCCAATCTCCTTTTTATGAGGGCTCGTCAAAAATATAGCGTGTATCATAAAACCGACAAGAGTTGATGAATTGAGAGCGGACATTGAAAGAGAATGCGCCAAAACACCAAAAGAAATTATTTGTGATATTTGCGATTGCACGTTCATCAGAAGTGCATGGATCAGAACAACATTTATATAGGTGCAGCATTTATAGTGTCAATAGTTTAGTTTAATAAATAGTTAACATATTTTTCATTATTAATATCCAATTTTGCAACTTGTATTCAGACTTCATTCCATCTGTTTTTAGTGACATATTAAACGACCTTGTAGATGGAAATTTAAAAAAAGCAGTGCAATAATTATACTTTATATATTTGATTAACAGCATCGTCTATTTTAGTTTTTTTCGTCACTACGGAATATTTATAACTACAATAAAAAACTTTGATATTTCTTTGAAAAATATTTTTTTTACTTATGAAATTTTTGCCTTCGCTCACTTGGGAGTGTTTTACTTTGTTAAATTATTAGGTTATTCTTTAGTTAGTCAACGTAATTTAATTTAACCGGATACTTCGTGAAAACGGAAACTGTTCTTTTACTTTTACTGGACCGCAAATGTCTTATTTTTACAAAATCTTAATTTTATTTTTTTTAGATAATTATTCATTTCCGTACCCGGACCATTAATCGTTAATTTTGCTATGTGTTTCCAGTAGGAGGCAACTAAGATCCTCCTATCAAATCTTGCTCCGAGCATGTAGCCCCGATTTTCGAACAAGTTAGCATGTATTGTGAATCCTATGTAGCTCCACAATCACATTAATTGCTGCCTGGGTTCAAAAAACCTCACCTTTGTATGCTCATCGTGCCTATACAGAGTGCATTCAGAGCTTTCCAGTCACCCCTATACAGAGTTCATTCAGAGCTTTCCAAGTGGATCAAGACAGTTGGTCTCTCGGTGTAATTTTTTTCCAGAACTCTATTTAGTAGTCCAACGTTCTGTCTTTCTACTTCAGAGTTCCTAAAGAATAATATAAAAAAAGCTTAATATTTACGAATCTTATAAATACTTGTATGTGGTATTTTAATTATCGTCTGTAACGTTTGATTAGGAATATAAAATAATAAATATCCGTTAATATTTTGCTCTCATTTTATTTAAATACTAAAGAAGTAAGATATTTTTTCTTAACAAATTTTGAAATCAAATTCTTTGAAATATAATACTTAAAACAAAATAAGTTTAAAAAGATTTCTGAAAAATGCTTATTGTTTGGCGAATTTGTGAAATAATATTTTAAGAATTTGAAATTTAAATTAAATTCAACAAAATCTTCCCCAACAATTTAGGTACGCAAATCATCAATAACTACTTTTCTTAATGGAAGCTTGTTGTAATTAGTTTTATAAATTTAGGACATTTCGTAAAACTAATTCAAATTTCAGTCTTCAAAATATTTCAAAGGCTTAATTTGAGTAAAAAAAATATTATCTATTACTTTTAATTCTCGAAATATCATCTCTTAAAAATTATAACTTTACCATTTAAATAAAATATTTGTATATACATATATATATTTATTTTTAGATATCGCTTTTTGTACAATTTAAGTTGTTAACTAATTTATTTAAGATTCAGTTAGTTGATTTTTGTTCACTCTTTTGTTTTGGTTATTATAAAATTATTTTGTTTGCAATTTTTTATTCACTTTTAATATTATAAATTCAACACTCGATTCAATGCAAGAGTGAAAAAGTAGAATTAACAAATTAAATTTTTATTTGTCACCAATTTTGGCTTTTCTGATTTTATATGTTGTGTTTTTGTGGATAGCTGTTCCGGATTAGGCCTTCTCCTGTGCTAGTAAGTAAATTTAATAACAAAATTCACATTTCTGTATCCCGCTTGAAATTTTTAGCACAACCTTGGCCTCTTTTCTTTACCATTGGTTACACATTCCTCCTAATGTCGAATTCCGATCATCGCTTTACATCTATTCTTTATGTCGTCACCTTAACAATCAAAACAACTTACTCCATATCGTAACCTTCTTTTTTCCCTTTTGTTTATGGCGTCAGTGCATAACTAAGCCAATAGGTCTCCAATGACTTTGCCTTAAAAAAAACAATATTGTATATCAAAATAATGAACATTTGAAAACGTTTCTGCTATTTGGACAATTTTACTGGAGTACCGAGCTAATATTGTTTAATATATATTCTCCCAACTTATATTTATGAACACAGAATATTTAACTGAGGATTTGAAATAATTTTCAAGAAATCTGTATTTATTCAAATATTTCATTGTTAGCATTTCTTTAAAAAATCCTTAACGCTACTTTGAATATTTTGCCTTGAACGGTTTGATATGAATAAAAAACACAAAATTATTGATTTTACACAAAACCAAAACTATTTCATACAAATCAAAGAAAATAAGTATTTAAGATAATTTTTGTTTAAATAAAAAGATTGACGTTTATCTTGAAAATCCACTGTTCTCGATTTAAAGGACTTGGTGAGGTGGCGATATCTGTTATTACCAAAAAACATTATTTGAATTATTTTTCTTATTTTAAAAAATACGCTAAATTATTCATTTTTTATCTTAATTCAAAATCGGTGTTGTATTTTCTCTTTGTTTTTTTTTGTCCCTATATTTTATTTTCTGTGTTTTATTATTTTCTGTTCTTTGTCTTTCGCTGTCGTTAACACCAAACACTAGTAGGATGTCATTAAATTACAACTTTGGTCACCCCATCGCGTTCATTTTAATAATTAAATTTACATCTTAATTATCATTTGAATAATTTGCATTATCTTTATTTCGCTTAGCATTAAATATAGTTTTTATTTAAAATGTGTGAATAATTTTTGACTATAATTATTTCTTATTATTTATTTTCTTGTTTTTTCACATTGTGTATTTATTGTTTGTTTATGTTTGCATGAATAAAATAATTAAAATAAAAAGTTATATATGTATTCTAGAAAATTCGATTAACATTTATTTGATTTAAAAGTTAAATATTAAATCTATGGGGCTGGGGTATCAAACATAGTCCATCAAAACATTCTTGATGGAGTATATCCACAAAGACACAATATAACAAAATAATAAATAATATTAGATTCCTGATGTATGTTTGTTGTATATAACTAACATTCATGTTTCTCTTTGAATTTCAATTAACCTGTGTTAATGTTTTTAAAATAATTTATACCTTCACAAATGAAATATCAAATAAAAATGTTCAAATAACCCATTGTATCCCGCCTTCCAGATATTCGTTCGCGCCCAGTTTGACTATGATCCCTTGGATGATGAGCTTATTCCTTGCGCTCAAGCAGGTATCGCATTCAAGACTGGAGATATTCTTCAGGTATATATTCTTTATTTAGTTTTTATTATATCTCTTTTTTTCTTAACGCTTTATTTTAGGCAGAACCTAAAATATGTAAATCTAAAAATAACATATTTATTGTAATTTATTTTTAACAAACACTGTTTATTCCACTTTTTTATGACGGTATAACCCTACCGATTTCTTGTTTGTACTCCCCTGAAGATGAGGTGAAAGCCTTGAAATCGGTAGGGTTATACCGTCATAAAAAAGTGGAATAAACAGTGTTTGTTAAAAATAAATTACAATGTCTTTAAACCTCCACAACGTTAATGCCTTAACTATAAACAACATAACATATTTAAATTTCCATCAAATCCTCTCAGGAAACACTGGCTAATATTTTATTTAAAGGAAAATTTTATGAAAAATTTCATACAACTTTAGTATTCATTTTGAACAATCCAAAAATATATATTATATAATACATCTTCGTTGCGTTCAATTTATATTTACTTCATTCATTCATTCTTATGGTATTGTTCAGTTTATTTTGTCATTTTGATGTAACCATGATAATCTACATTGCCTAGTTGGTCCGTATGCGAGGTTTGTTGTCTTTTTACATGCGATAGTATTGCCAACACGTGCAATAACGAACCACAAGTTTCGTACTTACTCCTTTGACTAAACCCGAATGCTAGATTACCAGGACCGAACACAATGTTGTCTCAGTAGTTCAAATTACCAATTCAAATATCTTAAATGGTTGTCATATGAAAGAAAAAGAGCCATGACGTTTGTCCGGTATGATGGTACATAGAACATAGTGTGATTTCTTACAATGTTGGATGTAACTTGTTTATTGTAATGTAGCAGCTTTTGATTTGGAAGATTCAATACGTTTTCCATAATTATTTTAGATCATTAGCAAGGACGATCATCACTGGTGGCAAGCACGCAAGGACAACGCGGCAGGATCCGCTGGACTAATTCCTTCCCCTGAACTGCAAGAATGGAGAGTCGCCTGTTCTGCCCTTGACAAAGGGAAGCAGGAACAAGGTAAAGCTATCTTATCATATACTGCTCTTTCTTTATCTCTACATGCTGACAAACATTCACCATTTGCATATATTTCTCTATTGAAGTCTCCCAAGATAGGTCAGATATAAATACTACTTATTATATTTGTGTGATTGTATATTTATTTGGAATAGCTGTGACATAATATCACTCATATTTATTAAAGATTTTTCTTTTTTTTCTTTTTTTTTATTCTCTTTTATTTTATAAGATTTAATATAATTTTGATTATTATGAAATAACTCAGTATCTTCGCAAAACTTGTAATATTAACCTTTCCGAATATTAAATCTTTGCCGACTTCTTTAAAATCAACACTTTTATTATTTTCGAAATTCGTAAAAGTAAATTTATCGGCGGCCATGGTCTAACGATAAACATTCACGATAAGCAAGCTGGTGCCTCAGGTTTGATTCCTGGTGGATGGATTCACCTTCGGAGAAGTTTTACTCTTCGACTATTGTACACCTGAGTTTATGTTTTTATGTAGCTTATATATAGCTTATCATAATTTTTTATAACGTTATTGAGCGCCACGCAAATATAAAACTCTGCCTAACGAAAGACAGCAGCAGTTTAATACTGCCGATATTCTTGGAATCTCCTTTCCGTGTAATTTTTCTTCGTGCGATTTCCTTTCTGCCATAACTTTGGGTTCGATATGTCAAGACTGTGAGTTTGCTGAAGAACAACAGCTTGTACACAAAAAACAATACACTTACAGGCATCTTCTATCCACAAGATGGCTGACAATCATACTCGATCAGGAGGCAAAGCCTATATTATAAATGTTATTTAACAAACAAATTAGTTTAAAGTCTTGACGGTACGAAATATCAGATTAAACTATTTTTAAAATACCTTTCTCAAAAACATCTTCGGATTCAATTTACTCAATATTCCCCAATATGTATTTATATTTTCCAACTTAATGTAAATTTTATGTGAATATTTTACCTAAACCTTTTAACCTCGAATCCAATATTTTTAATATTTAAAGCATGAAATTAGTAGGTCTGAACATTTTTGAATTTTTTTCTCACTTGCATAGTGTAATGTGCATATATATATATAATATATTTTTCATAAATATACATATACTCGTATATGAAAATACTTCAATACTTCTAATGATGAAAACATTACAAAATAATGTCCTTTTATTTTTTTTTTCTTATTTTCATTAAATTTGTTTTGTATCATTTACTCAATAGCAGTGTGTAGATTCTTTTTTTATACTGAAACAAAAACGTGTTATAATATTAAGCTCGTACTCGTATTTCTTCACCAATACTTTTGTATTTTGGTTAGTGACAACTTGATGTACACACGTAGTACTCGTACTTCTTAACTTGCTGTTTAATCTATATCTATTGCATAATTTGTGTTGAAAATATTTATTTTCTTTTTTTAATTATAATTTTTGGTGTTTTATATGTATTTAGTTGTTTTTGACCCTAAACTAAGTGTGTTAATTTTATTAATTATATTAGTTCTTCAATGTAGCATGCCTTTTTATCAAAATTGGCATAGCTGATTTGAGTGCTAGGTTTTGTGGTGACATTGTTCCAGTGCATTGTAGGTCAGTGCCTACTTATGTTTTGTTTTTATTTTTATCATTCTATGTATTATATTTTTTCTATCCAATTCCTTCACATTCGTATTTTCTCATTTTACCACAACTTAAATCACACTTTGTCGTGCTTTTACTCTTATTTTGATCGCAGTGGCGGCACTTTGAACCCTTATTTTGAAGCTTCAAAAATATACATATATTATTTTCCTAAATGTGTTTAAGTCAAATTTGTATGTCTACACGTGTTTCCGCTTTATACACTGAATTTTTGAACCTCTTGATTTTTTTATTGAAACGCTTGTTCTCAGAATACAAAAATAATTTTAGGAATACCATAATAAATTGCACAATTGATTTTTTATCTAAGTTATTTTCAGAGACAAGCTATTTTTTATTTACTTAGTAAAAAAATTAGTTTATTATTATTATTTTTTTTTTATTTGGTTATTTTCTCAATTTTTATATAACAAGTTCCTGATGTCTAATAAAATCTTTGGCTAGATTATATTTAAACCTTTCTAATTTTTGAATGTTCAGTATAAATTATATTATAAATAGTTATAATTCAAATGTCCCATTGTTATATTTTGTGATATGAATAAAATATTACTTTTTTTTTAATCATAATATCGACATGAAATTTTTTTCAACAAGGAAATTTTCAAAAATCCTTATTATTATTTTTAATATAAATTCAATCTTTTTTTATTTTTCATTTTCAATTAAATTATTGACATTTTATATCTTCATTCTTAAAAAACTTTGATTTCAAATATGTAAGATCATACTCATTTCGTCTCTGACTATCTAAGTTTGATCCGTGGTTTGACTTTTTCAAACTTAGTCGATCTCATTATCAGTGGAGTATGCTTTATGCCATCAGTCATCAGCGTGTCCATTGTTTCTTTTTTCTGTTTGTGTTGAATGTTTTGTTTTATTGACGTTGTGCTCGCGAAGAGATGGAACCAGGATGTGTCTCCCATACTGAGGGATGCGACAGCACCACAGGTACAAAATACAATCACCACATATTATTCCTTCGATATATTATCATTTTTCTTACATCTGCACTCAATCCCCTGCACGTTCACGTTCCTTTAATTGTCCTACTTTCAACCAATTAACTGAAGATTTTTTAGTTCCTAACTTTGAATTGAAGTGAAAACTAAAACAAAAATTACCTTCAAGAAACAATGTATAAATAACTTTTTCAAAATGTGCATTTTGTAAATAAAACGACGCAATTTCATCGCCTTATGTTTAGTGAGCTCATGTTTTGCAAATTTCTTTGACTTACGAGTATTAACGTCCTTGTGATAAATTTGACAAAAGGTTTACTCAATATATATGCTTTATTTTTGTGTGTTTTTTAAATATTTTTACAACCGACCTTGGCAGGTTTTCCTGGCCAAAATAAACTCGCCAAAATAGTACATTATGTTACTTGTACGTTATACGAGTATACTGAATTTGACAAAAATACACAATTGAAACATTCAATGATTTTTATTGAAATTAACTTTTTAATATTTTGAAATGGTTTTGATCAATTTAGTTTGATTGCGTAATTCGAAGTTTTCAATTAATAAATCTTGGTAAATTGGTTATTTATCTTTTAAATGATTGCATGTCTTCGATTGTCCTCGTCTTTTTGCTATAAAATCCGTCCTTGATCCTTATAAATTATTTTTGAATGACGTTAATTATTAACTCTTTTTAATTTATCTCTTTCAGCATATTTTTCTTGCCTTTGTCCATTTATAGATTGGATTAGTTTTTTTTCTCGTAATTTTGTTGTATATTAAAATATTACTTAACATTTTTTGTTCATAACCAACGCAAACATATACCTAATTAAATCATTAAAATTATATTAATCAAATTTTTATTGAAAAAAACAAAAACGTGTTATTAGTATAAAACAATGGTACCTTTGTAATTAAAGATAATTTCGCGAACACTCTCTCACATAATGTAATTACAAACCTTTATTTTAATAATGTCGTAGTTTTCTTTGATACTCTATAATGAGCATTGAATTTGTTTTCACAAGTTAACCCGACAAAAAAATTATTTTATTCACACGATATTTACAGTTTTTTTTTCTTTTTGAACGTAATTTAAATAAGCCAATTACTTTTACCTTCCAATTTGAATGAATTTAATTATAATTTTGAAATAGTGTGCTACGTATTGCTTGGTCCTCGCTTATGAAAAATATTTACTTGTACATTAATTAATCATTCTTTTGTTTATAAAATAGGAAGGTACGACGATAATTTAATCATTCCGGGATGATGACAGTATAATTTCCATAAATCATATTCATTAATATCTTAAACTTTTAAACGTCCTTTTTTCTAAACTACGTCATATATGTGTATTTTCAAACAATACATATAGTTTTCTTGTGAGTTGGTTCATAATAAATTTCTTATTTTTCATTAAAAATAATGCTTTACTCTTTTGGACCTTACTTTTCACATTCACAATGACAGTTTAATGAACCACTAGAGTCTTGTTGTTGCTTGGGAACCTCTTAAATGTGGAAAAATCAATGGCTTGTAATTATAGTCTAACTGTAACTAAATCTTTTAATTTACATAATATGCAAAAGCAATTGATTTATATATTATTTAACGTTAAGGCATTAACACTGTGAAGATTTAAAGACATTGTAATTTAACAGACTGTGTTAGACTAAACAAATTACTATACCATTGGTCTCGTAATAGCACTACAGATCATTGACAACTTAAATTACTATACCATTAGTCTATCGTAATAGCACTGCAGATCATTGACTACTTAAATTACTATACCATTGGTCTATCTTAATAGCACTGCAGATCATTGACTACTTAAATTACTATACCATTGGTCTATCGTAATAGCACTGCAGATCATTGACTACTTAAATTACAATACCATTGGTCTTTCGTGATAGTACTGCAGATAATTGACTGTTTTTATGTGAATGAATTCATATATGTTTGAAAATAGTTTTTTCGAAATTATATTATATTTTGGTACTATACCTCAAAGTAGTTTAAATAAGAAATTGAAAAAAAATACTCCAATTTTTCCTATAAATTATATCCCTTACACAGAATAGCAGGACACTGGGTAATCTTAAAATGGAACTTGAACAACATAATTGATTTTAATTTATGGAAAAAAAGAAGCTATGCTTTAATGATTCTAAAGATTTTTATCTCTTTTGATAGACGATTAAACACCAAATTGTTATAAACTAAATTTGCCGTTGTAGGAGTTGGAGACAACAAACTAACATCTGTTTCCAACTTTACCTATTGAAATATTCTGAAAAATTAATTTATCATTATTAAAAAGTTAGCCCATCTTGAATGCAGAATATTAAATTATTTTCTTTGAGGGTACGCTTTTACTGCCACTCTTGCAGTTTCCCACAAATCGTCTAATTTTCATCTACTGATTTGAAAGTTGAAAAATGTAGTGAACATATTGGCGTTATACCAAACATACTCGTAAGCTCACATGAAGATTTTTTGTGATGGAAGAGATTCTGTATGCCGAACACGTGATTTTACTTCTTAGAAGGGAATTATAAGGTCAACATGACAATAGTTTTTTTTACATGCAGCATGGATAGAGCATTCGAAGATTTTCCAATCCGATCTATAAATATAGTTAGAAAATAAATCACGCAGTGAGCAAAAATATGCAAATTTTTCTTTTGAACTAAAAGATTCACGACAAATTAAGATTTATAAAGTGCAGTGGAAATTAGACAGGCTTTAAATGCAATATAGGCTGTTGGGAATTGTTTCCATAGTGTATAGCCCTTAATTTGCGTAATACCAAATGCATGCTTTAACTTGTTATTGAAAAGTTTTTTTTTTTAGTTTCTTCAACTTTGTAAAGCCGTTATTTATATTTAAATTTTTCAGTACTTAAATCACAAATTGTAGTCTTAATGTGATATTACATAAACTACTAATAAATGAAGCCATTAAATTTAATGTAATTTAAAAACAAACATATTCTTTATACGGACGTGAAGATTTTATTTTATATGAATTAATAAATAAAATAAGGATCATATTTTTAGAAGACATTTTTTCTTCATATATTCATCACATTATTTTTCATATATTTGATTAAAATTTGCAGAAACATTTAAATTTTATTTAATTTAATATTTAATGAAATCTGTGGTTTAGTGTATAACTTATTCCCCTCATATGCGCTAATTGGTGCGCAATAAAACAAATAACCCAAAAAAGATTGGTCAAGGGTCGTTACTTGAATTTATGAAACATGACATTCAACTGAATTTTCATTTCACGCGCCATTATTTTGACTCCCTGTTTATTCCGCTAGAGCGGTTAAGGTGAAAAAAAATCAATAATGCTAATTTTTCCGTTAAATCGAAAACGACTATTCTTTAAAAAAACCCGTACATAAAATTAAGCCTTTTCTTTGTTAAAAAATATCAACTTATTCTTAGAACAAATTTTATGGACTTGATGTATTTTAAATTAAATTTGTTTAAGTTGTATTTTATTTAAGTCAGTTTTTAATAGTTTTTCGTTGTGCATGTCTGTCTTCTATCTAAATCTGTCTATGTTTTTTTTCACATCATTGAGTATAAAATAAATTTAACAGATATGGTTATTTGACAGGTGGTAAAGTGGATGATATGTGAGAAATAAATCATTATTAAATAAGGTCAATTCTAACGGGCCCAGCCATAATCTTGTGATTCTATTTACTTCCAACACACATTTGCATGTGAAAGAGTTAAACCAAATTTAAGGATTTATTTGCAAATCCCTCTAAATTGCTTTTTCATATACTATATTTTGTTAGCTCTAAAGATTTTTTCATCGAACCGTTTTTTTTATCGAATGTTCAAAGTTTTGCTCTCAAAACTTGATTAACTTTACAAATATATCATTTTTCCTTGGCCTTGTTGGTTAATTTCCTGACTTCCGACTCGATGGTTACCTTTTTTAAGTTTCCTTTCTGGTTTTCACTTAAAACTTCTTTAACGTCTTTATAGTTAATTATAAAAGCTTACCGCATTGCGAAAAAACCCCTCAGTTTTTACTATATGCAACAAAAATGTAATATTGTACAACAGAACAATCTTATAAAATCTCGATTAGTTGCAAAACCCTCCAACCACTCCCACCGTTATTTAAAAAAAAACGGTTGTACGGATTAGAAATCACAAACAAATTTACAGTGACGTATCGTCAGATTTATGTAATCGTTATTTAAAAAAAAAAAGGACATAATTAACACCAACTTTGCAGCTATTTAAAAAGTAAAAGAGTTTTGTTTCATTTATCTTCAAATTATCCATAATCGGTTTAGAGGTTTTGTCAAATACACTGATAATTCTATTACATGACAGAAATATTTGCATTTTATGTGTAGATCTTAAAATAAAAAGACCAATTAGAATAAAATATATAATTTATTGTATATAATTACTTTTTTATAATCGTAACATTAAAATAATGTCATGAAATAAAAAAAAACATTTAAGTTGACTGTTTTTTTTTATGAAAGGCGTTGTAAAATACAAAAACGTCGGAAGCAGCGATAAAAAATAATGTTCACATGCATTTAATATTAGATGCCGAGATATATGCCTGCCTACTTCGTGTAGAGCTTTTTAATTATTCGTGTGGAGTTATACAAATTGTTATTTTTTTATTTATAATCCAAAAAATATTTCACAGTTTTTATTACATTAAAAAATATTTTTGAATAATATAATTTTAATTGTATATACATTTAGCAAACTTTTAAGCTTTTTCTTTTGTTCCTGTTCTTTTTTTGTGAGTTGGTTTATTCAATTGAAATATTTATTGTAATTCTAAAAAAATCGGGCCTTTTGGTTATTAAAAATTTGACTTTATACTAGTCGTAGCTCGCTTTGCTTCAATTATATAGACCTTCTATTTTGCTCATTAATAATTTAAATTGCATTTAAAGAATTTCAATATATTTTTTCTCTGTATGTTGTGATTTGTTCAATATAAAAATTCTTGATTTTAACAATTATTTACTATCTTTTCTTAATACAAAATATGTAAAATATGAAATAATGGTTTTCTCTGTGGTCAGTGGTCATATATGTTCTCTTGGCACTTCTATAGTTTTAAGAATTTGTTAAAATAAGTTTTTTTATCGATTTTAGTTTTTATCGTTTTATAAAATGAATATGAATGATCTTTATAAAAAAATTACCAACCTTTATTAATACAATTTTTTACAAAATATTAATTTTTACCTTATTTACCAACTACGGTTTCACAAAATTATATAAAAGGTATAACTCTTATTACAAAGTTCTTGCTAAAATAAAGTTATGTTTCAAAATAAGTCTCTCATAGATTATTTGGTTTTCATCTCATAGTTTTAAGTAAATTTACCGTATTAAAATAGAAAAACAATACCATTTTTATTTGTAATACAGGCTTATTATTATTTATGCACAACTGATTATTTAAAAAAAATATTGCATAGTTTTGTATCATTTCTGTTCGGATTTTTTCTTTTCACATTTTAACAAGATATTAAGCATCGTCAGAAAATTTATTGAATAAGAAAAGCGTCAGGATTTATGGAAAATTCTCGGTTCAACTTTTGTTTTTGATAGTTTTAGAAACACTTCAAGGCTTGTTCAATCATATATCAAGATAAAATCTTCTGTTGGTAACGCGCTACAAAGTTTTATTCCATTCTAAAATCATTTGCAAATCCTTATAACATATTCTAACGTTGTATATTTTCAACTTGTCTTATCCTAGAATTCAAATATGTTTGTTTTTCCTTTCGTGACGACATCCTTTAAAACCCATATCACACGATTCTCGCATCAAAATCATTTTACAAAATTGAAGTCTGTTTCCTAAAAAAAATCTTTATCGTTGATTACATATTTTTTACCATCATTTATTGTGACAAGAAAAACTTGTAATATATCGAGTTACTTAAGTTATTCAATTTTCACAGTCATGAGATAAATATGGATCATAATCATTATTAGCTTTTCCATTTCTATTCAAGTGGGTGCTGCGGTACACCAGCGCAAATCTCCATTTATCTCGGTCTCGAACGTCCAACGCAGTCCAGCCTCTCCTCACATAACCATTTCATTAACATATATTGCACTTTTTTTGTATATGTTACATTATAACGTGATGGGTGTATTGCCATGTAATAGTTTCCTCTAACCAACCTGAAAGATGGTAAGACGTAGCCTGGTGGTAAGACGCTTGTCTGCTGATTCGGAGGTTGCGGGTTCGATCCCCACTGGAACCCTTTTTTAATGTGTTTCCGGTCTGGTTTTCACTTAGGGGGCATTAAAACATATTTTTGGTTGGTTGGAAGAGATTGCCACATGGCAATAAGTTAAATAAAAAGATGATAACGAGGCCTGAAGGGAAAACCAAACTATTACCCTTTTTTTTAATCTGGGTGCTAAAGAGAATCGAGCTTGTAACCCTCGGGCAGGAAGAAAGTCATCTTGCTAACTAGGCCACTGGTGACAATCTGTTTCCTCAAAGTTCTTCTGGAGTGCCTTACAGATATTCTTACTTGTGGACTATCTTAAAAGTTATGAAAGAATTTTAAAAAAATCTACTTGTAGAATTCCTATGGGATACTCCATCCACTGCAACTGAAACATCTATTGTCGTTGATAATACGTTACTGAAATTGTTACTGAAATTCTGTATGTTACTGAAATTCTGATATGTTTCGTGAAGTTTTTTGAAGGTTTCAATATTTGTTTGGTATTTGTCAGAAAATTGTTCCGTTTAAAAAATTTGAGGTTAAAAAAATTATTTGACATTAATTTTCCTTTTTTTTATTTTAACTCTCCTAAATGTTTAACACGTGTGATAATTATAATGATATATATTTTTATGTATTTTTTGACAATGAAAATGATGAGAAACATAGTTACTGAAATGAGATCTTTCTCATAAGATATTTTAGAAAAATTATTAGTATTTAATAACAATTGGTCGTAAGTTCATATTCATCCCTTAACTCTTCTTCGTCGTCCTTGGCTTAGTTGGTAAGACACTTGACTTCCACCATGATATTTTAGGTTTAATTCCCGAAGAATACGAGTGTTGTTGCCTCGCGTCCTGTAGTATTGTCAATATGTACAATATGGAACCATGAGTTCCACGTCTACTCGAAGCCTGATGGCATGGTAGTTCTAAGCCTGATGGCGTGATTACTGAGACCGAGGACAATATTGACACCACGCCACACACCTTTCAATACATCTGAATTACTGATTCGAAAAAAGCAGAAAAACTTCTTTCCATGTTCTGTCATACATTATCACCTAATATATTTTTCTCAGAGCACGTATTTCTTCAGCATTTATTTGATTTCTTCCTGTCTTTTTTTACGTCTACATTCCATTACAATACAACAATATTGATACTTAAATACTATTGTGGAACATCTTTAAAAAAATAGCTTTTAATTCTTCTTATACCTCTCATTTTAAACTTTGCTCTTTATAAGTGACAAATACTTGAAGCACGAACCCGAAATAAAATGATCGTACATCGCCTTGACTCGCATATTGTCTGTCGCACGAACTTATAAAATATTTTCAAGTTATGAAATTCCAAAGATTTTTGGTAAAAAATTCACGTCTTGACTCCGGTATATCAATGTGACTAGACTTTATAGTATGAGGCGTTATTCACACGAATAAAATTCACTCCTCGTTGCTTATTTGCGATACAGGGGACGGCTTTACTCTCGTTGTTACCATAAAACTTAATATTTGCAATATATGAAGAAATGTACACATCTAGCAAGGTATTTTTAACAATATCTTACTCATAATATGAAGTGTTATTCTCACGAATAAAATTTACTCTTCCTTGCTTATTTGCGATTCAAGGGGCGATTTTACTCTCGTTGTTACCATAAGACCTAATATTTAAAATATATGAAGAAATATACATATGTAACAAGATACTTTAACAATATCTTATTCGTAATATGAAGCGTTATTCACAAGAATAAAATTCACTCATTGTTTATTTGCGATACAAAGGACGGATTTACTCTCGTTGTTACCATGAAACCTAATATTTACAACATATGAAGAAATGTGCATATGTAACAAAATATTTTAACAATGTCTTACTCATAATATGAAGTGTTATTCACACGAATAAAATTCACTCCTCGTTGCTTATTTGCGATACACGGGACGGCTTTACTCTCGTCGTTACCATAAAACTAATATGTGTGTATGTAGAAATGTGCATGCATACTCGTAACATGATATTTTAACAATATCTTACAGTAGTGATTGATTTTTTTTTAATTTTGCTTATTAAATACATTTTCGGTACACTATGAGAACTGGTCTGCAAGTCAAAAGAAGAGATAATATTTTTTAAACAACTAAACTTTCCTTAAACAGTCATACGCTCATAATTATTGAAATGGTTTCATCAATTAGTAAACCTCCATGGCCTAGCCGTTTTAACGGTTGTTAGCATTTATGATCAGGAAGTGGACGCAGCAGGGTCAATTTTTGGTGGGTTTACTTCTGTATTTGTTTTATTCTTAGACTATTTTCAATAACTTACTCGTATTTGCTTCGTATCATAATTTTTTTATAGCGATTTTAAACAACTCGTACGTGACTCTATATAAACCCCTAAAAATAAGGAAAACTTAATAAGGATAATATAAAAAAGTACAAAATTTATATATTGGGTGATAACATAAGTTGTGTCCGTTTTTTTTTCCTAATGAAGAGAACAAGAGGACACAATAAAAAAATTACAACAAATTCGTCAATAATGTATTCTCCTTCAGTATTTACAACTTCTTGCCAACGTTCTACAAGTTTTTCAATGCCTGTGCGATATAAACCATCCGGTCTTGACTCGAGGAACTCGTCCAACCATGTCCACAATCGACGTCATTATTGAAGGAAACGCCGCGCAAATTGTTCGAAAGCAACCGGAAAAGGTGGAAACCGGTGGCGCGAGATCTGGAGAATATGGAGGGTGCGGCAGGACTTCCCAACCAAGCGTTTGAACGGCATTTTTCGTACTGTTGGCGATATGAGGGCGGGCGTTATCAGAATAACGCCATATTGCCGATCCGGCCTTTTTTGTTGAATTGCAGTGTTGAGCCGCTGCATTTGCAGAATGTGTAGCTCCGCGTTGAATGTCTGATTGCGTTCAAGTATTTCGTAGTGGATGACGCCTTGCCAATCCCACCAGATGCAAATCATCGTCTTGCGCGGATTCAAACCTTGTTTCGCTCTAGGCGTTGCTTGTTGACCATAACTCACCCATTCTTTCCGTTTCTTCAAATTCACATAAAGGCACCATTTTTCATCACCAGTAATGATGCGGTAAAGGAACCTTTGCTTGTGGCCATGCGTAGCTCGATGACGCACGAGTTAACCAGCAGAAATTGTCGAACGTTGATTTTTGTTATTTTCACTCAAAACCTGTGGAACCCAAGCGCCGAACTTCTGGACTTTTCCCATTGATTTAAGATGGCGGTATACAGTCATGTGACTACAATTCATCTGCTCAGCCAATTCTACGGTGGTTTGAAGGGGATGTTCATTAACAATATGGTTTAAGCGGTCCTCATCGAAGTCCACTGGTTGTCCGGGACGCTCCATGTCTTTCAGGTTGAAATTACCGTCTTTGAAACGCAAAAACCATCGACGAGCTGTCCTTTCATTCATAGCATCTTCACCGTACACTTCGCAAATATCGCGAGCAGCTTTGGCAGCTTTATTCCCTCGATCGAACGCGAACAAAAGGAGGTATCGAAAATGTTCACTTTCGTCTACTTGACATTTTATTTTGAAGGCTTGTAATCAAATCAAATAATATATGTAACGTAAAACCAAACAAAATATCTTGTAGAAGAGAAAATTTTCTTTCGAATGACGTATAACTTTTACCATTTTGTATTACTTTTGATGCTTATTTTTAAATTTGGAAAAAAACGGACTCAACTTACGTTAACACCTAATATTTTTTTTATATAGGCGATCCACCCAAACTAGGATGATTTGTGCAAATCATAATATAAATAGGCCAAAACCCGTACGATAGTTGTCGTCAAAGAAAGTTTGAATACAAGAGAGCGAGAGAGGAATACTTTGATTCTCTGCAAAAGTAATTCGAAACTTGAATCTTGGTGGGTCTGTGATAACTGAACGAATTTTAAATACCTAGCTAACAATTTTTGAATCGGTGTAAAAGGGAACGATGTATAAATGATATATATAAACAAATTCTATATTTATGAATATATATTTTCATAAATGTAGAATTTGTTTTACTTCCGTGAATATTTCATGGATTGCAACTAGTTATATATATTAGATGTGTTCCTTGTCAACATGTATAAGGTTTCCAAAGATTTAATTTAAATTTTGACTTTTTCATAATGTATTCAAGTCTACGGCTGTTTTCTGACTTTTAGGATTTGCGTTAAGCTAGTCAACACCCCAGGTTCACTACCGGACTGGTTTTACTATTGGACCGTTTTACATCTAAATTAATATTTTTTCTGTATTCTCCATTACTACGTATCATTAATTCTTATAGCGCTAGTAAGTAACATTTATAGAGCGCAATAAAATGAAAATACATTTTTTTTGGGGGGAAATCACTTTTATTGCTCAGTATAGTCTCCCATAAGATCAATACACTTGGTCCAACGATCTTCCAACTTTGTTGTCCCATCACGGAAGTAACTTTCTGGAAGGCCTGCAAAATACTCCTCTACGACGACTATAACCTCTTCGTTTGATGAAAAATGCTTTCCACGAAGGAATTTTTTGAGGTGTGAGAACAGCCAGAAGTCAGAGGGAGCTAAATCTGGCGAATAGGGTGGATGCTGCAACAATTCGTACCCCAATTCACTGATTTTCGCGATGGTTTTTTGAGCTGTGTGAGCAGATGCATTGTCTTGATGAAAAATGATTTTTTTCTTCTGCAAACCGGGTCTTTTTTCACAATTTTTTTCATCCAACTGGTCCAAAAGGTCACAATAATAATCAGAGTTGATTGTCTTACCAGTTTGAAGATAATCTATCAATAAAATTCCTTTTGCATCCCAAAAAACTGACGCTAACACCTTCATGGCCGATTTCTGGACACGAACTCGCTTCGGAGCCAAAGTGCCTGGTTCACACCACTCCTTAGCCTCTTGTTTTGATTCAGGATCATGGTGGTAGACCCAAGTCTCATCCATAGTGATGAATCGACGCAGAAAATCCTTTTTATTCTTTCGAAATTGCTTCAAATGTTGCTCAGAAAGTCGCATTCGAACGTGTTTTTGTTGCATTGCTAGCAAATGCGGCACCCATTGTGCACACAGTTTTTTGAAACCCAAAACTTCAGCCAAAATATGCCATGTTGTTCCATGTGAGATGCCTATGGTGTCAGCTATCACATCCACAGTCGATCGATGATCTTCCAAAACCATATCCTGTATTTTCGCTATGATTTCTGGTGTTGATGCACTTTTTGGACGTCCTGAGCGTGGATCGTCTTCAACGCTTGTACGGCCACGCTTAAACTCCAAAACCCATCGGTGAACGGTTGGAAATGAAGGAGAAGACTCCTTTAATACTTTCACCACTTTTGCATGGATCTCAGTAGCCGATAAACCTTCCAAAGCAAATAATTGAATCACTGCACGATATTCGGATTTTTCCATTGTTAAAAAATACACTGACACGTCAACTTCAAATGGCTTGTAAACAAAGAATGAATTGACAGATCGAAATTAAATTTTGAGTACGTTCTTATGAAAGATGAAATATTAAAATGGCGTAGAAATTTTGGTTTTTCTACTGCTCCATAGATGTCGCTTTCAAAACTTATTGACTAACTTAGTATATACCCATACCACTGGACTCATATCACAGTTTTCGTGGTTTTTTACGAATATCCAAATAGTGTTTTATTTGTGTTATGGAATGTGTTCATCGAGGCAACAACTAATTCATTGGACTTGAACCCTTTTTATTACTTTTTCGGATATTATTGGGAATTCTAGGAAGAAGTCAAACGTCTTTCCAACATAGAGGTCGCCTTGAAATCTATTGATCGCATCGTAATCAAAACAATCGAAAAAAATATCGAAAAAAGTTATAAAAGGGCATAATTGTCATGACCTTAAAGTTTTTTTAGATCCGTGGTTCAAGTTCACTAAGAATTTGAAGAAATGAATATCGATCACAAAATTTCATTAAGTTTAATATTTTTTCAATTTACTTTATCACCATTTAGTTATTCGTCTTTATCTCAACCACATCTCAAATCCAATTTATTTTGCAATAGCGCGGAATTATATTTCATGACGTTTTTTTTTTGTCAGGTTTAAGTTGTCGACTCGTTTTGAATTTTTCCAAAATTTCTAGTCCATTTATTTTCCACTTTGAAAAACGTTCATTTATTCTTTCTTAAAAACAATTCCCGTCCTCCCCGGCGCACCTGGCAAAAATATTATTCTTTTTAAATGGCTCAACTTCTCTTTCTATTATTTCCCAACGTAGCCGAGTATTTCGTAATTTATTGAAGGTGGAAACTTTTTTACTGTCTGCGTCCTGGCAGGTCTCCAGCGTTAAGACAATAAGTCAATAATGTCCACTGTGTAATGCATTGCTCTTGGGTATTTTAAATTAGGCATTTAAGAAACGTTTGAAACTTTTTTGTAAATTCTAGTATATACGAACTCAAAGTACATTGAAGGTATCCATATTTAATCGATTGGAGGCAGTTAAATTATCGAAACACATATGAATTCTAAGCAGACCTTAGATGAGATACTAAAAAATCATAATGTCCTTATTATAGCTGGAACTCGGTGGAAGTAGCTCACTTATACTAAAGTGCGTGCGATATCAGTATATTGTATTTGGGGTATATATTTATGTTACATCAAACAAATTTTATTATTCAAAAAAATAATAATAGATAAAAGTCTCAAAAATAATTACATTTGGAAAAAGTATTATTCGTTTCCCTGTGAAGTGTGGACTGTGCAGTGTGGTATGTGCAGTGTGGACTGTGACGTGTGGACTATGAAGTGTGGACTGTGAAGTGTGGGCTATGAAGTCTACAAAGTTTATTAGTAAACTCAATTCTAAATGTATCCACTGAGATATGGAAGATATATATAATTTCGTTTAAGGGAATTGTTCCGTGTGCGAGTGGTGACTTGCTATAAAAGCTCCGTTTGGCATCGAAAATATTCTTAATTTACGTGGCTTAAATACTCTTAATAGTCAAATACATTAAACTAAAGTTTTATCAACAAGGGACTTGCTATTTATTTTTAATAATTTTCAGATGTACAAACATATGCGTAGTATATGTGGGGAAAATAGAACCTCCTACATGTTTTCTTCAAAGAGAAGGTTAAAGGTTGAAGGGGCTTAGGAAGAAAAAATATATTTTGATATGGCAACATCAGGGACTGGATTGGTGTATGTGGTGTTAGGGGGCTGGTTAATCTAACTCAAGGTGGAGAAATAAGCTTTTTTTAAAGAAAATGTGCATAACGAAACGTTAGGACGTCTGAACTTGTTACCAAAGTCCCTTTAAATTCATAATTAAATACATTAAATATCATTTTTAAAAGTATTATGCATTTTTTACTGTAGTATTCAACATTTGGAAGAATTAATAAATCATTCATAAAATATTCAATCGATTCGTACAATTAATTATATCGATCATACATTTTATAAATTAAAGCTCGTCATATTTACTAAAAAGCTATCGTTTTTAATAAATAAATTGTTTTACTATATAATTGATTCATTAATTTCTTACAATTTACAAAATAGAAAAACCTTAAACCTTAATAAGACGTAGAAGGGTGTATGAACAGAAGTAAAGTCCAAACCGTTGTTTTTTGTTTTCTTTTTAAATATTGATTTAGCATAAATGACAGTGAAATCTTATGTTTTGTGCTGAAATTTTGTTTCTAAAATCTATTCTATTCCAGCCCATTTCAAACGAATTGTTTCTCTTGAAATTTTCTCTATGTTAAGGATTTTATCTGTTTTTCTTGTATACTTCTTACTGCACGTCTTATTTTTCCTTTTAATTTTATCCCATTTAATCATAATTTTATTCTTTACAGCGTAAAATATATATGATACTGTTTATTTTCCATGAACCCTTTATATGTTATAGACTGGTTTTTATTATTCTCGCAATAACGCATAAAATTTAAAATTACTCAATATAATAAATAGTTTGTTGATATATGAGGTACCGTGCATAACTAGATATGAGAATCTAAAATGTATTTTTTATTAGTTCTTATATCAACAAGTCTAATAAAAATATAAGCTAATATATACTCAGCTCTATTAAACATATAAGGGTGTCCTTATATTAAACATATAAGGAGTTTTAATATATCGAATCACAATTGAATGTCACCGAATGAAGTTTATGGTTTGATTTCTTATTATTAATTTTTTGCCTTATTTTTTTTTATTTTTTCAGTGAACTGCTCCATCTTTGCCCGCAAGAAGAAGCAATACAAGGACAAGTATTTGGCCAAGCACAACGCTGTCTTTGATCAACTCGACCTCGTCACCTACGAAGAAGTCGTTAAACTACCTCGTAAGTCATCTTTTCATTTTATGTTCACGTATTATAGATTTTGCTATCATATATCATTTAATATATTGTAAATCGTAATAAAAAAAGTTACTAGTATTTGAAGAAGTGAAATTTTATTTTTCCTCGCGTGTTTAATGCAGAGCGTCGTGTTCATCTGCTTTATCTAGAACTTGGTGCGTCATTTGTCTTTATACTTTTTGGTCTTGGCCGTATTAAATGCAGCGTTTAAAGAGGATCCTGTTCATTCCTTGATTTGGTCCGTCCATCTTGTAGGAGGTCTCCTTCGTTTTCTCTCAACTGTACCCTTGATCACCAGTTTCTCAAGACTTTCGTTGTCGTTTATGGCAACTTTTTCTGCAAGATGTTGAACGTCTTTCAATAATCGTTAATTATCTGATGATACATACGTTATGTGCCTTGCAGTTTATGGGATACGAAGCATTCGCTTCCAATACTATATATCGTAAGCATCTATCATGTTTTTCCCTTCTTTGTCGTCGACCATGTTTCTATTTCATATAGTACTATGAAAATTACTAAGGGTTTGGCAAGATAAGTTCTTTCAAATTGGTGAGTATAAACATGTTAATCCATATCAACGAAGCAACTTCAGTCTTCTAAGAATTGGTCTGTGATTAGAAGACTGATAATGCTCTCATGTTTCGTTTATTCAAAATATTATACATTCAAGTATAATTAACAATTTTATTAGCACTTTTATATACAGTTTATATTTATTAATACAAAACTACAAATACTGCATTTTAAACTATTTGTTCATATAAATTCATTGAAATATACAAAACAGCTCCTGGAAAAAAATCTCATTCGTTCGAATTTATTACACCCTGAATTGGATTTATTCTTAATATATGTAGTCTAGTTCACGTTTTACAATTGTAAACTCCCGATTGCCGATACAGCCGTGCACAGTATCTTCACATGGAGGCCGCACAATATCTAACGCCCGCCCACGCACAAATTCAATTTCCTGAAACTGCTACTATTTCAGCTTTTAATAAAGGTGTGGGTTTGATGAACAGGGTCGATTCTTTTTTTAATATACGAGTATTTGGTTTATTGTTTTTTACCTCTATATTTCGGAGTTTGAACATCGAAGTCGATAAGCAAAAAATTATTTAAATAGTATTTTTTGTGTATTTCAAAGTGAATGGAAATTTATCAATTGGATTATTTTATATCGAATTTCGGATCACGTTTAAAATATACTTGAATAGAAATAAATTATCTTTTTTTTTCATTTGACTATCTCTTCCAGCCAACCAAAAAGATGATTAAGATGATGATTAAAAAATCTGGGTTCCAACTGAAATCAAACACATAAAAAAATATTTGACTTTTAATTTTTGTAAGCGCACATAGTAAAGAAATTTTAGTGAGAAAATAAATCTGACAGAATGTTTGCTAATTTGTCGTAAATCCAACTAAGCTATCAATATCATAAATTCAAGTATATACCATTACAGTACATACCATTACGTCACTTATCTATCAGGGTAGACAGAGAGGAGAGGGTGCCAAACTTTCATATCACGACACACATATTTCGTCTCTTCTGCATCCATAGACATTCTTATGCTAGTTCTACGATGTCTCTGACTTTTTATATTTCCTTTTTTCAAACTATCATCCAGCCATACTTTCCTAGTCTTCATCTCACACGCCTTCAGCTAACATTTACATTATATATCTGTTTTGTTAGTTTTTTTTAATTCATTCATTTGTTCCACTTGCCCAAACCATCTCAGTGACCTTTTCATCTTACTCATCACGTCAGCCTCAAGTTCACATCCATCCCTAATCACGTCATTCCGTATTCTGTCATACATTGTCACCTCGTGTAGTTTTCTCAGTGGACACATGTCTACAACATTTATTCGACTCTTTTTAATATTTTTTTACGTCCACGTTTCACTCCCATACATCAAAATTGATACTAAAATATTGTTGTGGAATATATTAAAATATCCGTACTAAATGCAGAGAAAAAATAAATTTCCATCGTTACGTGTTTGATTGGAGTTTTATATTAAATTACCATTAACAGTTTTATTTTTTACGTCAGGCTTTGATATTTTTGTAATAATTTTAATATCAATATTCACGTTACATGGTAATTGAATGTTGATATTGTCAAGAAAGTTCAGTTTGTTTACTATTTTTTATTATAAAATGGTATGAAGTTATATTTAAGCCAATTTTCCGAAGTGTTTTTAGAAAAGGGGACTTTTGAATATGTTACATAAAATAATTAATCATCCATAAAATCCGTTTTATTTGTTTTTACTTATAAGGATCAACAATGAAGTTTTCCACACTCAACAGAAAATATAAAAGTAAAGAAAAAACTCATTTTATGAAACCTTGAAGGCTGACGACCTCTTGAGGCGCCAAAACCCCTGCAGGGTCCTGCAAATCCCTGTTAAGTGTATTCCACTGTTGCTGGCAGGGCATTCGCCATTGTATCGTCAATGTTTCACTTCCTGCGCACGTGATCGCGGTCTCAATATGGTGACTATTGGCGAATTGAAAATTGGAACTATTGTCAAAGTGAAAAGTGGAATTGTCTCTCGTTTGTACTCGTTGTGCGAATCGGACTCAGGGGTGCTTGCTTTGCTCGGGAAACTTTTTGAATCGTGGCAACGTTTTGCATTGTTAATCGGTTTTCGTTTGTGGAATCCCAATACAGGTGTCCCTCGTTATACGCGATTTTGCTATTACACGGTTTTGATAAGATTAACTAAGAAAATTTTGTGTCAATGTATGAAAGTGTGAAAAGTCAATGTATTAAGGAAGGCGGGATGAATACAAAAAAATGAATGTATGAATAAAATTCATAATTTAGGTAAAATTAAGAAAGATTATGTATTTAGTTTAGACATATGGAGAGAATGGATGAGAATGACTTAGCGATTATACACGCTGGAAATCTAGGTATGCGTAGAAGAGATAGAAGAAAGTTGTATGCTTGTATAGAAACGTTTGGAATATGTTCTCCCTGCCTACGTATGGGCACTATGTATGTAAATAAAATTTAGAAAAAAACTACAAAAGTCGATTTGTACGTTACGTACCCGACTTTATCGTTCATCTTGTGGATGAAGTTGGTTACGTAGCGTAACATAGATGATTTATACGTCCAGGACATAAATTATTCTGTCACTAATAGAAATCGTTAAATTTGAAGGCTGTGTCTCACTCATAGAAAATGCTACTCGTCAACCTACTCTTGAATTATATTCTTAAAAAATCTCAAAATCATCTGTCTTCCTACCGATCCAGAACCTTCAAGATCGTAGGAGAACGATAAGTCAAATCCGCCAGATCCAGTTGAAAAGACAAACTGTGTAGGGCTTTTAATAAAAAAAATGCCATATTAAATGCTTTTTACCATCTTAAGGGTGCTTCTTTTCTGTAAACCCATTTCCTATCTCACCCAGATAAAATTTAATTCACTTTACGCGTTTTACTATTTACTATTATTGCTAGAACCAATTAACCGCGTAAAACGAAAGATACATGTACTGAGTGTTTTCATAGCTTTATCTAAAATGCATGGACTCTCTTGATCAGTTTTCTTTCACTGTACACATACGAGTCGTATTGTCGATCAAAAGTTGTCTTTTTTTTAATTTTCTTGAAAATGATTCTGGAAACTGATAGTTGTTTCAAATTATTACTGTAAACCTCTTCTTTGTTGATTATAATGCATAATACTTTGGATATGAGACAATTATAAACTTTAATGTTTTTTTTTAAACACATCAAAATTTGTGTTTAAGTGAACGTTAAATTGTTTAATATAGATGTTTGAAATATTTGCTCCTTAAAATAAAAATGTATAAATAGTTGAAGCTCTTAGAATAATTAAGCTTCCATAGTATTATTTTTATGCAATCAACGTAAAAAGATACACATTTCAAGGAATAGAGAAAATATTGATTCCACAAAGACATTTTTTGCGAATGGATTACAATCTTACTCCTTTTTTCAGTTTTGGAGACATTTTTTTTATTACAAATTAAATACTCGTAACAATCAAATTGGGTATTTTTTAAATTTAGATTATATACTACAGTATTCATTATTTTAAACATGATAATGAAAGTATAAGAATAACAAACATGATAATGAAAGTATTAGAATAACAAACGTTACACTTGAAAATATATTGACTAGGAATGTCATTAGAAACAAATAAAGCTTTAAACTTCAATAAATCTTATTTAATACTCTCCAAAAATTATTTTAATTTCTATTGATTAAAAATTTAAGGTCATAGCTCCTATTAATATATATTTGAATAGAATTGCATAAGTACACTTGATGGCGTTCGTTTTTTAAGTTTCAGAGGAGAATGTCAAGTGGTTGGAACTTTATAATATTAGATAATAACAATGTAAAATAAATGAAAACGGAATTTTATATATTGCTAAATTTGTGCTGCTTAAGGCCCGTTCTCACGGTTCAAGTTTAGTTGACCGATTAAAGTTGATCGAGACGACTTGAATCAGTTTTTGTTCACACGGTTCAAGTTTAGTTGACCGATTAAAGTTGATCGACAAAAGTTGTATACGACAAATCGATAAACTCAGCGGGCATCCAGCGAGTTGTTGATGACTCATAACTTGAACGATATAAAAAGTTGATCGACACTATTAAAACAAAGGTTCTCACTACAAATTTCATTCAACTTTTGTTGATCAACTTTAATCGGTCCGTTCAACTTGAATTCACATGTTCACACGTTTCGGGCCCGTTCTCACGGTTCAAGTTTAGATGACCGATAAAAGTTGACCGACAAAAGTTGAATGCAATCTCTAGTGAGAACTTTTGTTTCGATAGACTTGATCAACTTTTTAAAAAGATTGACCCAGTCAAACTTTATCGTTCAAGTTATGAGTCATTCGTCATTTGCTAGAATTGCATTTAATTTTCGTCAGTGCAGTATTATGGCACCACTGTTTGCGTGGAAGATTCCATTTTCATAATTATAGATTTTGTAAAATTTGCTTAGATTAAATAAATACCATTGCTATCATTTTAGAAGCAGTTTTATTTTAAAAATATAATTATTTCACAATATTGTAACGTAATAATTAAGAGAAAATAAAAGTACAAAAACATTTTAAATCGTGTGAATAAATGGAGATACTTCACTATTATTCTGAAAAAAAGTGAAAATATATATGTTAACAAAAACATGACAAAGCATTGTGGTATGATTTTATCTGAAACTAATACAAAAATTTTATTGGAGCATTATTAATCGTATATTATCTCATCATCAGAATCTCTATCCTTGATTTCTGACATAAATGAACGCGATGCTAGTTCAGTAGGTAGAGTTTTATAAAAATTAGCAAAATTAGGTGGGATGAACGATAGTAAATTCATCATGTACCTTTTTTTGCAAGAAGAAATGGATTTTCTGGAATTGTATAATAAATTTTGGTGAACATTTGATAGAACATCGAATCGTCTTCCGGGACCTCTTATGTCTAAATTCACTGAATAAAAATCTACCTCTGTATTGAAAGTTTCCTTAAATTTAAAAATCATGGGAGACGACGTCTCATATCGAAGCCATCGTATTTTTAGCCAATTAAAATCATAACCACAAACTGTTTTTTTTCTATTTGTAACAGAATCCTCCAGATTTTTTGTAGGTAGAAATTCAGTTCTGTGTACTTCTACCACTTTAAACTTGGGCAGTTTTCGTTTTGCATTTTTTATGATTTATATCCAGTATTTGGGCCCAAAAATATAATTATGACTGCGGCTTGATTTTTCGATAATCCCGAACTCCGTATCATTGGGCAAGGAATAGTGCCCAGGAAGTAAAAAAATTGTGATCAATAGTTTCTATGGCAATGTTAGTATCCCGAAGTAACTTCATTAATGATAAAGTAAATTTTATATTTCTATTTTGTCCAGTGCATGAATCCGAATACATAATAATGTGTTTGTTAGACGAAGCATTTTCTTTATGTGTTTTATTAACACTGACGCAATATCTTGAGATCCACGCCCACCTTCTGTTTCACCCCAAGTATACATATGTCCCACTCCATTATTAAAACAATGAATGCCAAAGTTGTAAATATAAAGATTTCGTTTGTAATATGTAATAGATGTTGTGAGCTTTGGGAATGGAACAGCTTTTTGGAGATCGAAAGTAATAACGTAACTTTGAGTTATTTCATTTTTATAATCCATTTTCAACTCTATGTTAGCTTGTCCTGCCTTCCGCAAATGTAGATGTTTTTCATTTATGATACTCGTAACATTCTTCAACTCCGGATTTACCTCTACTTTCATTTTCATTTCTAATTCATCACACAAACGATGAGTATCTCGGTTAGGTAATTTGAAACTTGGGTTAAACTTTCTGTTAAAAATATGATAATAATATTTGAACTTTTCGGTTCGATTCCATTTTCTTCGTATTGTCCCTTATACAAATCGTACATTTTGCGGAGAGTCAATGCCGGATTCAAGTGGTTTCTGTTCGAATTCTGTACTCTGGAGTAATGGCTTTGGTAGGCTGGAAAGTAATTAATATGTGCAACTATATCGGAATCATCTAGTTTTCTGGTGGAAGTTTTTCCGCGTTCGTCAACATTTTCCTGAACATTTTTTCTTGGAAATACATATTTACTATATAGCCTGCCATCGCTTATTTGAAACGTATTTAAGAAAAACGTTTTGCATACTTCGACACTTTTATCTACCAATTTCAAAAAGTAAGAAAATGAAATTGTTTTCCCTTAACGTGAGTTATCCGCGGGACGTTTGCGGTGCGGTGCGGTGTACTAGTTTAGATTGGACCAGGCCGAAAATAAATGAATGTTGAATACCATAATCACCTAATTTCCAAAATGAATTAAAATTTTGTTTCCTCTCGTCTTCTTTTATTTTTTCAATGCATTTTTTATGCATTTGCAATCTTTGTTTACAAATATTTTTTTAATCACAACATTTGCTTTCTTGGTGACATATTCTTGGCCACAGTTACGTAATATTTTACGTTGATTAATTTTCCCCGTAGCTGGACGTCTTAACATTTTCTTAGTTTTCTTGACCTCTTGACCTTCATTTTCCTGATTATCATCAGCTTGTTGGTTCATTCCTGACATCTGCTCGGCCTCAGATACATCTAAAAAATAGTATAATAACAAATTTCATGCCCCCTAACTTTACGTTTTAAATATGTGAAATTTAGATAAATAATTAAAATATGTTAGCTTTTTAAAGGTGGGATAAACATAATACGGTCAAAAACATAACCTTTAAATATTATCATCTCTATAAAGTGCTTTAAAATACTCAATGTTGGAATTATAAATGTTATTTTCAAAACGACGTTTCTTACGATTTTTGCTGTCAAATAAAATTGTTTTTAGTTCTTCTTTTAACAAAATAGTTATTGTCTGCACAACTTCACACACAACTGCTTTCGACGCCATTTTTAATTAACTGAATAGTTTCAACTTGAAAGCAAATGGCGACACTTGAACGATAAAGTTTGACTGGGTCAACTTTTAGTTGATCAACTAAAAAGTTGATCAACTTTATTAAAACAAAGGTTCTCACGTCAAATTTCATTCAACTTTTGTTGATCAACTTTTATCGGTCAACTAAACTTGAACCGTGAGAACACGCCATTAGTTACAAAAACGGACTTTGTATGGCAATTTTTACGACACGTTGAAATTTGGTCGTCGTTATCTTCCAACAAGGGAAATAAAAATATTATTAATTAATTTGTTGTGTCGCGTCTAGATTATTGTAACTCTATTCCTTCTTATTAATTCATTTGTTATGTCGCGTCTGGATTATTGTAACTCTGTGTTATTCTTTCTTATTTATTCATTTGTTGTGTGGCGTCTGGATTATTGTAACTATTCATTCTTATTAATTCATTTGTTGTGTCGCGTCTGGATTATTATAACTCTATGTTATTCTTTTTTATTCATTCATTTGTTGTGTGGCGTCTGGATTATTGTAACTATTCATTCTAGTTTGTCTGATTCACAAATCTCGACACTGCAGTATGTTTTCAATACAGCTGCTAGGCTGATATATGGTAGACATAAATATTACCATATTTGTCCACTTCTAAAAAGTCTACACTACAAGTGTCGTGAATGGATTGATTTCAAACTTTGTCCCTTTGTATTCAAGCCCCTTAATGGGATGTCTCCATTATATTATACCTTTCAAATCTATGTCTGAGGGATGTTCCTTCGGAGAGAAGCATAACTTTTGAGTTCGATTTCTTTTTCATTTAATTAATTGGTTGTTCCAAATCAATCCAATAGGGCGAAGTATTATGATATAGCTTTTTCCGTTACTGGTGCTGTGACGTGGAGTGGTCTGCCTCTTAGTGTCAGAGATATGGGTGGTATGTGCAGCTTTAGGAAAGATAATACTTTTTGGGAAATGTTATCAACATGTATGAGTGAGTTCGAATCCTAAGTTAGAGCGCCCTTGAAGAGTTTGCTCTCTAAACAGCGCTAAGTAAACTGCCCTAATATTATTATTACATAAAAATTCTTTTTTTTACATTTTGAATTATGCTCACAAAAAACCTTTCAACGAATACTTCTCCATAGAACACAAAGTGTGCCTTAATGAGTCATACATCGTGTTGAGTTCCACATTTTTATAATTATTTTGGAACAAGTTCACAAAAATTCTCTCTGTGAACTTATTCATGCATGCACACAAACTATTCCTTAATGGCAGGAATTTCCTCGGAGGAGGCAAATAGTGTTCATTAAACGGCAGACAGTGACTGAACGAACCGCGACTTGGTGGTTCTGCATTAAAACGTAAATGGCGACCTAATTTGTGACTTGAATCGTATTCCATACCACAGTTACTTTATTTAACTAACGCTTGCAATGGACGCGACATTAGTTTTCAGCACACTGAAAGTTTTACAAACTTCTATTAATGTAACGAAATTGTTGTTGAATAGGAAGAACTAAAATATTATACATTGCTGGACTACACTTAGAAATATATTTTTGGAAAAAAAAAATCCTAAGTTTCTCAATCATGTTTTAGATTATTTTTTAAACCAATCGATATTTTATTATTTTAAACATATTACTATAATACTAAATGAACAAGTTATAAGTAAATAAAAAAAATCAACAAAAATATTTTAATTTGTAATCCTTCTTATAGCGTTGATTAACTAAAATATTAAATTTACTTTCTTTTCTACGAATTTATCTTAAAAGACAGATCCTTTTCTTGATTAAATTCAAACCATATGTTAATTCATCCAAAGTTTACAAAAAAATACACCAGAAGTAAATAATTTACTGGATCTTCTGAGAGTGATAAGCCTGATAAATGTAATATTCCTTAGAATTTATATTTAATTTGAATAATTAATATGGGACGCTAGAAAATCCGGACATGAAACAATGTATCATTTTAATGACATGTTGTTATAGAAAATGCCTTTTTGCAACCCCATCAAATCGCATTATAAAAAAAGGCAATTTTGAAGTCAAAATAAATATATGATACGAGTACATCTAAAGAAATATAAATCGGTATCCAAATTGTTCTTTACGTCAACATATCGATTTTTTTATATAAAATTTATAATATGTAACACAAATTTAATGATTTTTTTTAAATCTCTGTAACTAAATGTCGCTCTTACATCAAGGCATGGCAGAGACAGTGGACGCGAGCGAAAGAGCGAGACTTATTTTAAGGGTCTTCATTGATTGGTTATTAGGTCGTTGGATAATTTATTAGATATATTATTTAATTGACTAAACACTTAAGGATATGAACCAATTGAAAACTATTTTTGACGGCTTCAAAATTATTGGTTGATTAAATTTTAAAAATTACGATTTCAAAGCGTGTACTAAAGCAGAGGTCGGCAAACTACGGCCCGCGGGCCGAATTAGGCCCGATGCCTATTTTAATTCGGCCCGCGAGCTAATAATAACCAATCTCATTTTTAATATTTTTTTATGGATTTGTTGTGTTAAATTTGTTATAATATTGTTTTATTTTGTACATAGTTAGTTTAAGTTTATTACAGTACTTTAATTAAATAAAATTATGCTATCTTGAACAAAAAATATTTTAAGAAAATATTCTTTATTACAAAAAAAAATGTAAATATTCAAAAATAAAGTACGTAAATTCGCAGTGTAGGTCAACATTAGCAGATGACCATCTGCAATCAATTTTGATTGTAAATGGTCACCTGCTAAGTACTCATACTAAATTTGGAGTACTAACTTCGAACCCCAATTTTATGAAATGTTATCTCAGAAAAGCAATCGATTCATCTCATTAGTAGAGCTTTTTATTATTATGTAACATTTGTTGTTCAATAATACGAAAATTTCCTCTGTTTCTATAATACCTTAATTAATAAATGTAAATGTTTCATTTGTTTTTTCGTAAGTGTGTCAGCAAATTGTGCATAAATATTACCACCTAAATATTACCACCAAAAAGTAAAACCTGTTTTTTTCTACATAAGTAGAATCGCCTATATACTCGTACATATCCTCGAGTTTGCTTCCTGGCTCGCCGAGCCTAAAATGTTTACGATCTGGCCCTTAGCGAAAAAAGTTTGCCGACCCCTGTACTAAAGTATTGAACAATAACATTCTACTTACTAATTACATGAGAGTTTAGGTTTGCGATTTCTAGTCATTGTTGTATAGTTTGATAGAACTTTACAATCATTATCAGTTGCATGTTGTAATTCATCAATCGTGAGAATACAACAATCGATTAACTCCATGTGTGGTTTTATGATTTTCAATATAGATGTTGTTGAGATTAAGAGTGTCTTTCTCCAGCATTTCATCAGTCAAAGGTCTTGACTGGGTTACTGTTATTATATTTTATCCTAAGTATGTATTTGTTTATAATTTGTCCGATAATATCCCCCCTAGAGATATTTTTGTATTGTTTGACATATATTTTATAAGGTTTGCATTTTTTATTTTTTTTAATTCCGTTTTATGCTTTATCATACATTGGTATGTTGAGGCGCCATATTTTGCTTTATCATGCATTGGTATGTTGAGGCGCCATATTTTGCTTTATCATACATTGGTATGTTGAGGCGCCATATTTTGCTTTATCATACATTGGTATGTTGAGGCGCCATATTTTGCTTTATCATACATTGGTATGTTGAGGCGCCATATTTTGAAAGATGTTTGTTCCCTAATTTGTAAATTTATTTTGTTGGAAAATATTGATACCTTATTTTTGTTTTTATTTATCACTGTTATGTTATGGACATTTAAGTGTCGTAAATTTTATTTTGAATAAACAAACCCATAAATATTGTTATATTTAGTATAACCTGATGAATTTATTGCTATGTACAAATCTCTTCAAACCCAACATAATGTGTTAAAGAGGGTTCAAGTGGAAACCAAACTGGAGCTCTTTTTAAAGTAAAGTGGATTTCAACGGAATCGAACTCGTTAGTCCCGGGCTAAAAGGCGTGCATCTTTCCAACTAGGCTTCTGAAGCCGTCGTTAAAAATTGTCTAAAGTTCAGTAAAATTTGTTTTATTTATTTATTTTTTTTATTTTTTTTTATTTAACCTGGCGAGTTTATTGCCATGTGGCAATCTCTTCCAACCAACCAGAATTTTTTTTTTTATAGGCCCTAAGTGTTAACCAGACTGGAATTCTATTTAAAAAAAATCTGGATTCCAGTGGGGATCGAACCCGCAACCTCCGGATCGGCAGACAAGTGTCTTACCACCAGGCCACGGAGGTTGTTTTATGTCTTATAAATAACTCAAGTCGAGAACTTTACAAAATATTAAGCTTAAGAAGGTCTGTAACTATAATATATGTAAAATCAGATAAATATCCATCAACAAACTCCAGTAAAAAGTCAGACACTGTTCTGTCCGATTGCCGAAGGAGTAGCAAAATCATTTGGAATTGTTTCTATTCGGGTAATAATTCTAAATGATCCGAATAAATTGTTCCACCACGACTCATAGATTTCGTGTCGTCTTACGTAAACAGAGACATTTTGAAATGTTTTCAAATCTTGCGGCAAACATCGCGAAGCACAATATTTACCCGGAGCTCTCTCTCTTGTGTATACAGCCAAATTGCCAAAAGCGCCGGTCGTTGCCAAATGGTTACTATTACTGAATCGTTCCGTTCTGCACAAATGTCATGGATTTCGTGGCGATTGTCTCCATTGTCTGGTATGGAAATTATTATATGGCTAACAGCTTCGGAATCGTTTCGAGAAGGCTTAGAATTTGCGGCCATTATATCCGACAGTTGACGATTTGTTAATGTTATCATTCCATTATTGTTAGGATATTTTCCAACTACAGTTTGTTTCACCTAAAGCCTTAAGGAATGTGAAATATTATCAAAATTAGTTTCATTGTTTTATTTAAAATCGGTATTGCTTCACAGTATAGTTAAACGTTGGCAAACAATGGCAGTATTTAATTGCTTCCAATAAGCTTAACGCAATAATGGTTTTTTAATGCGAAGGCAACATAGTAGTGTCGAAAAATGAAAATAATTTAAAAGCAGTTTTAGTTTTTACCACCACCCGTGATACTAGAATCAGATAAAATCAAAGAGTAGTATTGTGTTTACTAGAGTTGAAAATGATAACTGATAAGGAGTAAATGTTTGTTAGAGATGGATCTTATAAATATAATTGAAAAAAGAATCTTGAAATAGTTTGGCCAAATTGAGGGAATGAGTTACAAAAGACTTACGAAGTAATCACATATGCCTGAGATTAAGGGAGAGCGAGAAACAGATAGACAGAGGCAAGAGTGGAAAGAGATAGTAGTAGATAATTTAACTTAAGGAAAGGTAAGAAGTATGAGAAACAAGAGAGCGTGTATGACAAGATGTGGACGAGGCGAAAACTATACGTTTGGATAAAAATAATTCTTTCTACCCCAAATAGGCATGGTGTATGTATAAAGTAGTATTATATCAAAATACTGATTTTGTAATTTATTTTTAACAAACACTGTTTATTCCACTTTTTTGTGACGGTATAACCCTACCGGTTTCAAGGCTTTCACCTCATCTTCAGGGGAGTACAAACAAGAAATCGGTAGGGTTATACCGTCACAAAAAAGTGGAATAAACAGTGTTTATTAAAAATAAATTATAATGTCTTTAAACCTCCACAACGTTAATGCCTTAACTATAAACAAAATACTGATTGTATTGTATCAAAATACCAAAAATAATTTTTTTAAAAACGTGTGTATAGATCCAATTTTAAACGTGTGTATAGATCCAATTTTAAACGTGTGTATAGATCCAATTTTAAACGTGTGTATAGATCCAATTTTAAACGATCTTGGTCAGAATACGTTTAGTGCATCATATACACATCTCTCTTTTTGTTTTTAAAGGGGTTTCTTGTCACAATATTTCTCTTTTGTCAAACATTATATACGTTTTTAATATCCTCTACATTCATACACTGAGATTATCTCACTGTATCTTGGACCATTAATGCTGCTTTATTGATTAGTCACCATATATGGTAATGACAATCTTCAACCGTTTCTGACTGATTCGAATTGATGGGACTAGATATTATCCGTGTATTTTGGTACATCAATGCTGCTTTATTAATTAGTCACCATATAATGACAACCTTCAACCGTTTCTGACTGATTCGAATTGATGGGACTAGATATTATCCGTGTATTTTGGTACATCAATGCTGCTTTATTAATTAGTCACCATATAATGACAACCTTCAACCGTTTCTGACTGATTCGAATTGATGGGACTAGATATTATCCGTGTATTTTGGTACATCAATGCTGCTTTATTAATTAGTCCATTGCTATAGGAGCATCTTATGTTGTATTGTCAGCATATAATGACAGCCATCAACAATATTTAAAAAATATGAATTGATGGACCAACATATTATCTTTATATTTTTGTCAATCAATGCTGCTTTATTAATTAGTACATTACTATAGAAACATCTTATCTTGTTCCCAGCATATAAGGACAACCATTACCATTTTTTGATAAATTTGAATTGATAGTCCAAGATTTTTATTTCTTCCATGTTTCTTGATCGATCAATGCTGCTTCATTAATTAGTCAATTACTATAGGAGCGCTTTATCTTGTATTATCAGCATATAAGGCTATTAACAATTTCTGACAAATTTTAATTGATGGACCAACGTATACTTCGTGTATCTGGGACCATCAATACTGGTTTATTAATTATTCCATCGCTACAAGAACATCTTCTCTTATGTTGTCACCATGTAATGACAGCTTTCAACAATTTCTGACTAATTTGAATTGATGGACCAACATATTCTCCATGTATCTGGGGCCATCAATACTGCTTTATTAATTTTTCCATCGCTACAAGAACATCTTCTCTTATGTTGTCACCATGTAATGACAGCTTTCAACAATTTCTGACTAATTTTAATTGATGGACCAACATATTCTTCATGTATCTGGTGCCATTAATACTGGTTTATTAATTATTCCATCGCTACAAGAACATATTCTCTTATGTTGTCACCATGTAATGACAGCTTTCAACAATTTCTGACTAATTTTAATTGATGGACCAACATATTCTCCATGTATCTGGGGCCATCAATACTGCTTTATTAATTATTCCATCGCTACAAGACCATCTTATATTATGTTGTCACCGTGTAATGACAGCCTTCAACAATTTCTGACAAATTCGAATTGATGGACCAACATATTCTCCGTGTATCTGGGACCGTCAATACTACTGTATTAATTAGTCCATCGCTACAACAACATCTTATTATGTTGTCACTATGTTATGACAGCCTTCAACAATTTCTGACAAATTTGAATTGATGGACCAAAATATTCTCCGTGTATCTGGGACCGTCAATACTACTGTATTAATTAGTCCATCGCTACAACAACATCTTATTATGTTGTCACTATGTAATGACAGCCTTCAACAATTTCTGACAAATTTGAATTGATGGACCAACATATTCTCCGTGTATCTGGGACCGTCAATACTACTTTATTAATTAGTCCATCACTACAACAACATCTTATTATGTTGTCACTATGTAATGACAGCCTTCAACAATTTTTGACAATTTTGAATTGATGAACCAACATATTCTCATTGTATATTGGTCTATCAATACACTTTATTCGTTTGTCCATTATTGTAGGAGCATCTTTTATTATATTGTCAACATACAAAGACAGCTTTCAACCGTTTCTGACAAATTTGAATGTTTACAGTATCGGACCCAGCGTTCCAGAGGAAGACGCTCGTGCTTCTGGGCGCCCACGGGGTGGGAAGGCGACACATCAAGAACACTCTCATCGCGAAGCATCCTGACCAGTACGCCTATCCTATACCACGTAAGAGTACTTCAATTTACTAGTATTTATTATTTCTAGTTTTAATTGTTTTAATGTATAAATTACTCTGCCCATTTTTATGCATTTAAATGTACTTGACATCAACTTATTTAAAATAAATATCTCTATTTAATAAAAAGGTTCTCATTTTACTTTCAAACTTTTATTGATTTTTTTATTAAACATATAATTGGAAGATTGATGAGAATGATATTGATTTAAGTGTAAATGAGAGGGTTGGTATTTATTGGTGACGTGGCCCAATGGAAAACAAGGTTGTTTAACACCTGGGACAATCATATATCTTTGTTTTTTTTTTTCAACATGAGAATACACATTTTACTTTTATATTTCTTTTGATTTTTTGTGATAAAGTCATTTGAAAGATTTATTTTAATTAAAAGTGTAAATAACAGAGTTGGAATTCATGAGTGCCGTAGCCGTAGCCCAATGGGAAATAAGCTTGCTTAGCATCTAGACGTCTATCTACATCTCAGTTTTTTTTTTCAAACATTAGAACATATTCTACTTTAATACTTCTATTGATTATTTATGAACAGAGAATTGCAAGATTAATTTTGATTGAAAGTATAAATGATAGAGTTGATGTTTATCGGCGCCGTGCCCCATTAGGAAACAAGCTTTCTTAGCACCTAGACATCCACTTTTATATACATCCACTTTTTTTAAACATTTGAACATATTCTACTTTCATACATTTATTATTTCTTTACGAAACAGAAAGTTGAAAAATTGAAATGAATGATTTTGATTGAAAGGGTAAATCAGAAGTTGGTATCTATCGGCACAGTGGTCCAATTGGAAACAAGCTTGTTTTGTACCTATGTTAGACATCTATATCTCTGTTTTTTAAGCATAAGAACACATTCTTCTTTGATGTTTTTATTGATTTTTTTATTAAAAATATTGTTGAAAGATTAATAGGAATGATTTTGATAGAAAGTGTAAATAACAGAGATGGTATTTATTGGCCAATGAGAAACAATTTTAATTAGACATCCCAGGTTCGATTTTCAGGAAATCCCGGATTGTTTTTACTTAAAGTCATGTTTTCATCTAAATTGAATATCGTTAAGCTAAATAGTTGCGCAATATGCGTTAACCAGCACTTTTAAGGTAATCGGTGTACCAATATAGTGTTATATACAATAATATGATGAATTTTTGACAACTCTTGGCAAACTTTTACAAAATTGTATACATTTTTGTTTACTTTTACAAGTTTTATGAATTAAAAGCAAAAATAATGTAAAGCACACAATATAAAAAATAGATGGATCGTGTTTACTTATTTGGTTATCTTTTACTCGTATATGTGAAATGTACTAAAAAGGCGATAAATTGAAAATGATTTTAAATGTGATCAGAAACTTCTTAGAAGTTTCTTAAAGTTTTATCTTTTTATCATTTTCGCTCAAAGAGATTGTTTTATGGTCTGCTATTCAGTAAGATGCTTATCTTCCATCCCTGAATGGGTTCGATTCCCGTTAGTTCTCAAAGTTTCCAGTCCAGTTTTCATTTGGAGCCTCTTATAATTTCTCTCTGATTAGCTGGAGAAAATTGCCATGACAATAAATCCACCAAGTTGTGTTAACTACTTTATTTATTCTCAATTATTTTCTTTATCTATTTATTTTTTCTATGTGTTAAAAATAATAATCTCTTTTATCCCCATTTTCATAAGTTTGTCTTTCATAGTTTTACAAATATTTTATTATTGTAAAATAATTGTACAACAATTTCTCTCATAGTACAACACTTAAAAGATACTCTAAAAAATTCGCATTGTTTTCAAAATAACTGGAAAACGTTATTATTTTTCTTTTGTAATAACCACAGTATCCGTGTTATCCGCTTAATACCATCACGGCCACAGAACGTTGACCGAAACACGGAGGTTCACCGCAAAGCTTCGTATTTCTGTTGCAGACTCCGACGCTCAATGTTGAACTTAAAAAAGGAACTTATTTTAGAGCTCTTGGTCATCCCAGTATATGTATTGTTTATTTTTAAATGTTATATTAAAAATCATATTGTAACTCATTAAAAATCTTCAGTCTTTTAGCTCCACCCGATACATATCGAGTTCATGCACCCATACCATGGAATGAATGCGATCTTCATAATTATTAATTTATTCTGAACTGAATAATTTTAACCTTTTTTTTATTTAAAAGATACTTGTGATTGTAAAATATGTATATAGCAGTTATCAATCCTTAACTAGATAAGAATATATTTTTTAATGTACAAGATACAGTTGTACAAAATGATGTTAAATATGTTAAGTTTAAAGTGTTCGGAATTCAACAAACTAGGTAATTACCTGTGTCTTGTTGGGCATCCTTTCTTTAATATTTTCGTTTCAATATATGATTCCAGTCCAGATTACATAGATTTTTATCTGATTGTAATAAATGTTCTCAATATACCTTATAAGTGAACTTCTCAAAACTAAAAAGTGAGATTTCTTAAAAATAAAAAAAAGTTTTAAAATAAAACATCTCATAAAGCATCAAAGTACTATAAAGAGAAAAACAATCCAGTCAAGACATAACCCTTTTCTTATCACTCTCACCCCCTACGCATAATCATCTGATGTCCTTGTGGCCGAGATTGCTCTCCTATGTGTAGGGGTGTATGCCCATTGGGAGGACATTATGAAAAACCTTAGACCATTTGATAGTTCCTCTCTCAAATGTATTTTCTTTTCCATTGCCTTAACACACATTCAAATCCTTAAAGCTCTGCATGATCTTACTAAAAACAAATTGTGTCATGTAACCGAGGTTCTTGGAAAGGACACATTAAGATATATTTCTGCACAGTATCTAGTAGCACACTTGTGCGCGATTTATTCCTTTTTGAAGTATGTATCATATACTGGAAATATACTAATATAAATTGTGTTCATATTTGTTTCACATACAAACACCACACTCCAAAAAAGGCGTGTCGACAAGTGTCTCATTGGGACCCTAATAATTTTTTGGGTCTTTAAATTTAACACAATTGAGCCTGCAATGTATGTTTTTATTAAATAGAGTAAGATAAAGCTATCTCGCCGTTTATTCGCATATTCAACTACAAAAGCTACAGTTATAAATAATTTAAAATACCGGAACGCACACGTCAGGTATTTTTCAAGTAATATAATAATTTCTTAGAAGATTTTTTGATAAATAAAACAATTTATTTTCAATTTGTAGTCAATGACTATACAACTTACTCTATAAGTTGGGCAATATCTGTATAGAATCAATCATATTATTACATTGAAATATTTTCAATCTGTGTGATTAATTTTTATTTACACGTTGTTTGTTAAAGCTTTAATGAAAATGAGTATAAAATGAAACAACTACAAAACACGATGATAATAATAATAAAAATGAAAGAACAATTTATGTACCGCAGTTTATTCTTGGGATTTGATTCCACAAATCCTTGGGATTCAAATCTACGACTTAGGATTCAAATCGACAACTTGGGGTTCAAATTCACTTTTATTCACGGATTAAAAATAATTATAAATAAGTTGAGTAAGAATAGGAAGATGGTGGCTGTGGTCGTTAGATTAGGTAATTTTTCGCTTGTGAATATGTTTATAAAAACATATTTGGTAAGAAAACCGCATAAAACTTACCAAGATAAGACGTATTACTAAGAAACCTTTGTAGATCTTCCGATATGTGATAGTAACAAATTCGGCTTTAGGTGTGTGTTGTATATATATAGTGTTCATATATTACCATTAATTTTCTCTGCATTTTTTCACCTCCCAAAACGTGTTGTTTTTAAGTACTTCCTAAAGCTGCACACGCCACCCATATATCTAACTCCAATAAGCAGGATTATTCCACGCCACATGACCAGCATCTACTAAAGCTCTATCATAATACCAAGATGACAAGTAAAGCGCTATTTCGTTAAAAAAATATTACCTTAAGAGAGCTTCCTCTTGGATTTTTTTATGGCAGCTAGTTAATGCCACTAAATACATTCAGGTGGAATAATATGTGAACTAATTTAAATCTAGTAAAAAACTTAAATGTCAATAATGAATAACATGTCTGCTCGTCACTAGACTATTTGGCACCGGTAATAAATACCATCTGAATTTTTAGACAGATTCCTAATTCTTTGTTATTGTACTCAATAATGATGTAGTATGAAAGTCCAATAGCCCTGTAGCAATTTTTAACGTCCAATAGCCCTGTAGCAATTTTTAACGTCCAATAGCCCTGTAGCAATTTTTAACGTCCAATAGCCCTATAGCAATTTTTAACGTCCAATAGCCCTGTAGCAATTTTTAACGTCCAATAGCCCTGTAGCAATTTTTAACGTCCAATAGCTTTGTAGCAATTTTTAACGTCCAATAGCCCTGTAGCAATTTTTAACGTCCAATAGCCCTGTAGCAAATTTTAACGTCCAATAGCCCTGTAGCAATTTTTAACGTCCAATAGCCCTGTAGCAAATTTTAACGTCCAATAGCCCTGTAGCAATTTTTAACGTCCAATAGCCCTGCAGCAAATTTTAGCCCTGTAGAAAAATTGCTACAAAACTTACTATACGCCACACTTTCCGTTCACCTTTGCACTGTATTTTTTTTTTTAATTTCTTCATTTATTCATATTACACATACAAACCATATATATCGAAGTACTCGTACTCTTAATTTATTGCATCATTCGTAAGTTCAAATTCATCCCTAATAATGTATTATATAATATTCTGTCATACATTGTTGCCCCGTATATTATTCTCAATGTACGTATTTATTCTGCACCTTTCAATTGTTTCCACGTCCACGTTTCACTCTCATACATCAAAGTTTGTAATAATACACTAAAATCTTAGCAGATTTTAAACATTTCGATTCTAGTGAATCTCTTTGTAAATTAAAGAATGAATATTCTCAAATATTATATTTGGTTATGCGTTTAAAATTCACAATTCATCCATATTTTTTTCGAATTAAAGCATTCATTGCATATTACCTTCACTGTCACAAATATAATGTATCACTAGAACTTGTCTTATTCCAGATTAAATTGTTTATATAATATTGTGTTTATGACTTGAATAATATCAAATTTATTTTATTTTGTTGTGTAGAATTTCCATTACAAACAATACAACTTAGTGGGTTTGTGTGAAAACCTAAACCAGAACTCCTTTTATTTTCGCACACCATCGGGAATTCAATCTGAAACTCCCGGAAAACCCAAAATCCAATTGGACCACGTTGGTCGTCTACTCACTAGATAATTTCTTCGAATGATTCAAAAAGGCATTGAATGCCAGAATGTAAAATAACCAGAATGGGTCACTTTTGTAAATCAATCTTGAAACTCCAGGGAAGGGAATTTCAAAATTATACGAAGAGCTTCATTTCAACTTTGATGTGGGTGTAAACAAACTATTCGTAGAATAACTTGTTTATTAAACTTCAATTTATAACTTTATGAAACAAATTTTCTCCATTGCAAAACATTATAGTGGACACGTAAAGGAGAATCATTAAAATTTACATACCTTTGAATTTCTCATTATCTCTTTGATAAGATTTTATAATTTGTCGTACTACATTGATTCGTATACTTTATTTGTCATACTACTTTGATTCGTATACTTTATTTGTCATACTACTTTGATTCGTATACTTTATTTGTCATACTACTTTGATTCGTATACTTTATTTGTCGCACTACTTGGATGTATTGTTTTGTTTTTTATTTTGTCAAACTATTAATCTTCTTCTTCCTGGCACTGTCCCAACTCATTGGGGTCGGCTCTTCTCGTTCTCAGGCTGTATATTCTTCGGTTCTGGGTGTCGCTTTCATCTAGGCCGTTTATCTGCAGGATTTTGGAGCATTAAGTCATCCAGCAGTTATTTGGTCTTCCTCTGGACGGCTATCGAGGAAGATCCACAGACATTGCCTGATTTACAGTATGGTCTGGTTGTCTCCGTCTTATGTGCCCGTACCATCTCAGCTGTCGCTTTTCCCGCTTACTAGTTATGTCAGTGACCCCCAGGCTACCACGAATGCGTGAACTCTTAATTTTATATTTCAGTGATACTCCTGCCGACCACCTAAGCATTCGCATTTCTGCTGTTTCAAGTTGCCTAGAGTAGGAGCTGTACATAGTCCAGCATTCTGAGCCATACATAATTGCGGGTCTAACTATTAATAATATTTAATATTCTCAAAACCGTGAAAAGAAACGATAAGTCGGTGGCCATGATTTTCAAATATATTTTTTATCAGAAAATATGTACTAGTTCAGTGCTTCTCAAACTTCCGTTTTCATGGATACCTTTTTTTCCATTGCAGTTCATAGTGGACCAGTGTTTTTTTTTATGAAATGAAGGAAAAAATTTAAAACGAAGAGAATATAGTTCAAATAAGTTTTTTTTTATTTTTAAATAAAATAATAATTTTTTTTCTCTCTATTATCAAACTGTCCGCAGACCAGCACCTGTTTGGAGAATAGTTTGAGTAGCATTGTACTAGTATACTCGTATGTTTGGTTCTCTTAATGATATCCTAATTTAAAAGGTTTTTTCTTCTTTGAAATGAGAAAAATAATTATGTGATTAGTCTTTCTTACGTATATTAAAAGGGTATGATTAGTTACCACACTAATCATACCCGAAATCATCATACATCTAAATTTTAAGAGCACTCTGGGTGAACATCGTGTTTTATGAATAAAACTACGTTTTGAGAATTTCCTTGTTGTCTTGCATTACCATTAAAACATAATTTTGGACAGAATAAATCAATATGCATCGTCCAAGAGTCATCTACAGGACATACTGAAAATTTATTTATACATACATGTCATCACGCCATGTCTCTTGCAGGGTAGGCAGAGAGAACAGATTTCCAAAATTTTCTATTCAAGCACACAACTTTCGTTACCTTTACATTCATACGAGTATATCTCGTCATGCACAATATTCTGTGATTCATATATTTTACTTTAACTCCTTTCAAAACCTGATCCATTCAAGTTTCCCTCGGTCTACCTCTTCCACGCACAATTTGCACTTCTGACTTGTATACTCGCTTATTCATTCTTTCACCATTCATTCTCTCCACATGTCCAAACTATATTTAAGCTCCTTTCTTCATCTTACTTAAAACATTCATTTTATCAATGCATTTCTTTCTGATGTCTTTATTCCATCTTGTTTGATACATTGACACTCCACAAATTTTCCTTTGTGCACATATCTCTACAGTATTTATCATACTCTCATCCTTCTTCTGCCAAGTATAAGTTTCACTTCCATACGTCAAGGTGGGCACCAACACGCTAATATGTATTGTCATTTTTGCTACTGTTTCTCGGTTGTTGTATATAACATTAAGTACTACGTTTACCTTGTTCCCTTTCACTACTCTTCTTACAATGTCCCTTTCAACTCACCCATCACACGTAAACATGACAACAAAAGTATTCTTATAATGTTTCTACAAAAGTGTTCTTATAATTTCTACATAATGTTTTTTTTTATATTCTTCTCGTTATTGCTAGCAATATAATTTATTACGGTATTGACAACCTCGGACGCAAGATCTCTCTCTTCCACCCCGGGGGATGCGGCTTCAATTCCCGTCAAGACTCATATTTTTGAAAAAAGATTCTAGTTTAGTTTTCATTTAATACTTAAATGAAAACTAAACTAGTTGCTTGGAAGAGATTGTGAAGTTGTACTATATGCAACGAAAGTGTATTATAATACAATACTATTGATATTGAAAAAAATCTCTTTTATAATCACGTTCGTATAAAAATGTGCATTTATTGATTGAGAATGCTGAATGAACAAAGTTCTTGTCGAAACGAGTTTCAAATGCAGCTGGCCAAAAAAAATATTTTAGCCTCGTACAAAAAAGTGTATAAACAGTTTATACAAGGAAAGTGGAACACTTTTCTTTTCAAATTATTTTTGTACGGTTTTATTTACACGTAAAAACATAAAATATTATTATATATTTCAATTTATCACTAGTGAACAATGTCTGTGTCAAGTTATGTATTTAAATGCGGATTTATGATCACTCTGTGATTGTTATTGCTGTTGATAGTACAAGCCATGAAGGCTCATCGTCGATTTCACACCAGGTTTTCGGAAATTATTTTTTTTATTATTTTCACCCTCTTACGCGTTTTTTTTCAAAGCCTTTCTGTTTACCTAAGTGGATGATATAAACACCCTCGTAAGGTTTTATTATCGACACATTAACATTATGCCCTTACAGCCGTTTTTTTTTTTCATTTTATTGAGGGCATTACAATTTTCGCGTAATGACTAAACAAATCAATAAACTAAGGAATTTTATGTGTCAATAAACTCTATTATCCTGTTGCCTTTATGATTTTTTTTCCAACATCCCTCGATTCACACTATTTTTTTTTCTCAATGTATTGTAAAAGTTATCCATCAATGATTATTTGTGTCCTTACTTTTGAAGCCAACAATGTAATAATAAAATAATTATCGTTATAAATTAAAATTATGAAATAAAATGATTTTTAGATGATTTAATGCTTCAAATGATTAAATTTGAAAATCAATTTATAAGTGGCGAGTGCTTCGTAGAATGGCGACATTTATTGGACGCGCAAAGTAATCGCATTTAATAAATTTAATCTGCCACATCAAGGACAGTCGAAAAACACAATCTATCGTCACATTATTCAGACCATAATCGCAGCCGAGATATTCTACATTCTTTATTCTATTAGGTGTTAACATAAGTTGTGTCCGTTTTTTTTTTTCAATTTAAAAATGAGCACTAAAAGTAAAACGAAATTGTAAATGTTATGCGTCATTCGAAAGAAAATTTTCTGCTTGTAAGATATTGCTTTTACGTTATCTTTATTATTTTGATTACTAGCCTTCAAAATGGAATGGTAAGTAGACGAAAGTGAGCATTTTCGACACCTCCTTCTGTTCGCGTTCAATCGAGGGAATAAAGCTGCTCGCGATATTTGCGAAGTGTACGGTGAAGATGCTATGAATAAAAGGATAGCTCGTCGATGGTTTTTGCGTTTCAAAGACGGTAATTTGACCTCAAAGACATGGAGCGTTCCGGACGACCAGTGAACTTCGATGAGGACCGCTTAAACCATATTATTCATGAAGATCCCCTTCAAACATTTATCATCACCATTTTTTTTTTCATCACCATTTTCAAAACATTGTACCTCACCAGTAATGATGCGGCAAAGGAACCTTTGCTTGTGGCCATGCGTAGCTCTTTGGAAGCTTTATTCCCTCGATTAAACGCGAACAGAAGGAAGTGTCGAAAATGCTCACTTTCGTCTACTTGACATTCCATATTGAAGGCTTGTAATCAAATAAAATAATATATGTAACGTAAAAGCAAACACAATATCTTGTAGAGCAGAAAATTTTCTTTCGAATGACGTATAACCTTTACCATTTTGTTTTATTTGTGGTGCTCATTTTTAAATTGAAAAAAACGGACACAACTTATATTAACACCCAATATTAAGTGACTATCCACTACCCAGTAGCCGTCAGCAAGCGACACAAGATTGACACAACTGTCTTGTTCAGTCTTTAAGTTATTTGTGTTGCTCCGCACAATCCGGGAAAGACTCATATTTATTTCCAAACTTTCATTTGAAAATATAATATGTATAATATTTTCAATGATGATGACATTGTGTCCATTATATTAAAAATGAGTAAGATGAAGAAAAGCACTCTGAAATGATTTGAACATATACAACAAATGAATGAAGAAAGACCTACAAAACCAAGATAAAATGCAAATGTGCGTGAAAGGCGTTGTAGAGGAAGACCAAAGCATGTATGGTTGAATCAAGTGGATGATATTTTGAAAGAAAGAAAGATAGAAAATCAAATAAATCATAGGATTTGTGTGAAGTGTTACGTGTATGGATGTAGAAGAGGCGAAGAATGTATGTCAGTGAAACCCTGATAGTGAAATGGTGTGATGGTAAGGATGTATGTAAGTTATGCTAAAAATGAATCGCCAAGTTGGCTCTGATCCGATGAGCCAGTTCAAAAACAGTTCGAATTATTTTCTTTACATAATAAAACTTTGAGAAAAACTATCGTTTTTTATCGAACGTCGTATGTGATTTGCCGATAAGGGTCAACCCTCTGGGAATTGTGTGTTTTAGAGACCCTTTTTTGTTTAACTAAAAGGATCAAATATTAGTATCTAAATGAGAACAAATCCAAGTGCTGCAATAAAAACATATTAAGTGTATCATCAAAACATAAAGAAAATATGTGATAAAGAAGCAGAAGAACTCTGTAAATAATATTCACAAAATTCGCCCAGTATTGAAACAATGATCTAGTGATGACTATACTCGTAAGTCCCTGTAACGAGTAGTTATCGCACCACGCAAATTACTCAAGGGCTTTAAAAAATCCCAAAGCAAATTAGTACTGAAAAAGAACGGTTCAAGCAGCAATCTCGAGAATTTTGAATAGGACTCTTACTTGGTTGTATTACAAACTTATTCTAAATTAAAACGATCTTAAAAAACACTTTTTCGAATAGCATAATTTTTTATTACACACTGTTATTTTTTATATTGGTTAAAGTGACGCCTACTAATGTAAGCAGGATATATGTATTCATTGTATATTTAAATAAATTAACGAAAAAATCTTGATACAGTTGGGTACATCGAGACGAAGCAAAATTATTAATCTTAAATTAATCTTCTTTGAAGTTCGCCAAGATCAAATGGACTTCGTAGATAATTCTTCCATCTCAAATGTAATACCGTCCCGCATTTAAACTTCATTAAGTAAAAAGACAAACAATTTCTGTTAGTTCAAATGGATATATACCCAATTTGAAACGAACAAAGAACAGATTACATGTCTGTACGATTATTCCTCTGAGCGTGTGATTTAAACTAAATTCGACTTTGAAACCAAGGAGTGACATTTTCCAAATGGGCAAGGCTTAGTACTTTTTGCCAGCCTGGGGCAATATTGGAATTCACAATCTTGCCCATTAAAAACCCACTAGGGGACACTAGATACGGTTAAGCGGCCAGCAGTGGCGGCTTCTCTTTGATGAATTGTGTGCTTTCCTCTTAAAATCGTGTTAGTGGAATTATTCAAACTATTGACATGCTCCTCCCGAAACACAGCATATGCCAAACAATTTCTTATTCCAATGAATTAAATTACTATTATTATTAGTTAATTAGACATTCCACCATATCAAGAGGGTGATTTGTGCCGATGACAATTTGAATGAAAGAAAAGAGTGTGTAAAAATATTTAAAAATCTACTGTAGTATTTAGATGATAAATTCTGATATAACTATAAACCAGTAGATAATTAAGTACAGTACCCGGCGGTAAGTAATGCACATCGGGCTTAAGAAAGAGACTGTCGGCCATAATCGGCTAGCTTCGGTTTTGTAAAGCGTCGTCTCTGTCGCACAATGCGACTGACAAATCGCGACGGAACACTTGTATGAATGACAGAGACGACGCTTTACAAAGCCGAAGTTAGCCGATTATGGCCGACAGTCTCTTTCTTAAGTCCGATATGTATTACTTACCGCCGGGTACTGTACGAGCAGGTGAATCATAATTATGTGGAAGTGTTTATATGGAATGTAAATTGGGATTTGCATTGTTACATTGATTGAATTCAGTATAGCATTTTCCCAAATATTTTTGAAATACAATAACTTGACGCTGATTTCATATTCAAACGCCATCTATAGAATCATTTCAAAGATATCTCCAACATTCTTCATCGTTCATTGATAAAATGGTGACAGTGAAATCGATTGCAAATTTCTGGTTTGTTGAAAGAGATGGCCACCTGCCAAATTGTACTGTATACAACGAAAGTATATTAAAATACAATAAAATGAAGTGGAATGTTTAGAAAAATTATTTTACATAAAAAATTAACTGCGCCTTAGTATCATATCTCAAAAAGCCTATCAAATTAAGAAAAAAATCTGAGTCAGATATGATTCCATAAACATATTTTGAGTTGGATGATATGCTCAACATTTTTTACAGCCGAATCTAATCGAAAATAATTCAATCATCCTGTCAGTCGTATAACAACGTTCGTGACGGTCGTGATTACGCTTTATGACCTGGATCGATTCATACTGTCTACGACATCCACTGCCCTCTTCAATGCTAATGTGAGGCTTAAATAAGCAGCTTCATTTACCAGATCACTTCATCTCATAGGTATGCACCCCCTGCTTCCCTCTCCAGACACACTTCCGAAAGACATCTGTTTATCTATGTTATTTGGACATAATTGAACTGTGATTTAATTGTTTTTTTTTGTAATTTTAAATCCCTAACCAGATGTATTAGTTATTGAATATGTACCTTAACCAATCCCATTAGAAGAACTATTATATATCATTACAGTTCCATTAGAATAAATATTATACGAGTATGTTATGTAACAATCCAGAGATCTCCTCAAACATTACTGATACCAATGGTCTGTCAAAAATTTGACTTATAGTACCATACCGGTTTCCAAACCCTTTCAAATATCAATCGACCTGATTTTATTTTGTGACGCTTATGAAGTGGATTATATACGATTACGTCCATAATCAAAGCGTTTTTTGGGTTCTTGTATGTTAAGAAATATTTTATACTTATCCGCTAAACGTTAAATTATGAAGACAATATGTAAATTACATGCAAACATTTATAATTATATATGAATACTACATACATATACTATATGTACACTACACCTAAAGCCGAATGTGCCACTATCACATATTAGAAGATCTACCAGTGCAAAGGTTTCTTTCTAATTCGTCCTCCTTCTCAGGTTCTTTTATCAACATATGTAGATGCAAGGAAGTGCCTAATCTAATGGTTGCAGCCACTACCTTACTATCATAACACTCAACTTATATATAATATATATTTATTTTATTTGTAATATTTTTAATCTGTCAATAATAGTGGGTTCGAATCCCGAGTTCCCGTAAGGAGAGTCTGCCCTCTAATCGGCGGTATGTAAAGTTCCTTCTAAGGAAAGCAAACAGATCGTCACGCTTTTTATCCACGTACTCATCCTTCACTTCTTCCACATCTATAAATCTCGTTATACATGCTCTTCTGTTTCTCATACTTCTTACATTTTCCTCAGTTAAAATGTATATCTCCATCCAATCTTTCCTTGATCTACCTCTTCCTCGCATTTCTTTTTTTTTCCTTCGTAAGGTACCCTTCAACAAATTCGAATTAGCGATTCAGACACATTGATGAACGTGATCAGAAGACAAGAAATGAGTATGTATGAAACTCGCACTTCGTCATCGCACGTGTTGGCAAAAATACTGCCCCTGAAGAGACAACATAAATAACGAATACGGCAATATGCTGGACCTAGTTTTAAGCAATACCAACTGCAAGGTGGACAGATCGTTGGAATGCTTTGTAAAGGAAGATAGACATCATCCGACACTCTCCGTGGAGATCCAGGTGAGATGCGTGGGCCGTGGGAGGGGTCGCAAGTATCGCCCTTCGCCACCCAGGGATCCTCCCCCCTCCCCACGCAACTCCCGCCCTACATATAACTACAATAAGGCAATTTTTTTACTCTTAAAGAATATTCTACTACATTTTGACTGGAACACCCTGTATAGCATAGATAATATTGACGAAGCCGTAGAGTACTTCCATAGTGTCATTTACGGAACGCTAGATATCTGCGTCCCACAGAAACATAATCTACCAAATTTGCCCAACTATCCAGTTTGGTTCAATGTCGATATAATCCGAGATCTCAAAAATAAAAACAAACTTCATAACAATTATCTTCAAAGCAGAAACCAGTCTGATTACTTAGAATACTCAAGGCTGAGAGCCAAATTAAAAACTCAAATAAAACAATCGCGCCAAGAGTATTTAGCCAAGATAGAGACCGACATCCGAGGAAACCCTTCGAATCTTTGGAATCATGTAAAAAATAGAAAAACGAATAAAACCAGCTTCAAATCTATGAAACTGGGTGACAGTATAACTGAAGACTCCCAAAAGATTGCAGAAAACTTTGCACAATACTTTCAATCAGTTTACCTAGATTCAGCGGCCAAATATGACATAAAAAATATATTAAACAGTTCGTCAGACAGCAGAAGCATATCGCTCCATTCCATTTCTAAGGAAGAAGTGCTGAAAAGCATAAACTCCTTGCAAACCGACAAAGCAATCGGACCAGATGGGTTATCAGCCGACATTTTCAAATTCTGTGCGAAATACGTGTGTGACCCCATCTGCTACATATTTAACTTGAGCATAAATACCAATACATTTCCCGAAAGCTGGAAGACAACCAGGGTCTGCCCTATCTTCAAATCGGGAGACCCGTTAGACTCTCATAATTACAGACCTGTAGCTGTTCTCTCTTTGCTTCCAAAAATTTTCGAAACTGTACTGTGCAACCAATTGACCCACCAAGTGTCAACAAGACTTATTGGAAACCAGCATGGCTTTTTGCCAAAACGATCGACTGTTACCAACCTTCTCTCTCTCACACAACAGATTGCGTCAAACTTAGACGAACTTTCACAAACGGACGTATTATATACAGACTTTCAGAAAGCTTTCGACAAAGTTGATCACGATATATTACTTAAGAAAATGCACAAACTTGGCTTCAGCGATAATCTAATTGGATTATTTGCATCTTACCTAAAAGAAAGATCTCAATACGTAACAATCCGTAACAAGTCTTCTGTGGAATTTATCGCAAGATCTGGTATACCACAAGGATCCAATTTAGGTCCCCTACTATTCCTCATATTAATAGACGACATTCAGAATTCCATAAGTCACTCGACATGCTTATTGTTCGCTGACGACTTGAAAATATTCAAAAAGATCAATTCACCTCACGACTGTGCACAGTTACAACAGGACCTAGACTCCCTAGTCTCCTGGAGTGAGCAAAATCATCTTCTGTTCAACATTAACAAATGTGTCTGTGTATCTTATAGTCGATCGTTTTCACCAATCCACCATCAGTATACTATACAGGGAGTGGCACTAAACAGAGTTTCTGAATTCAAGGATTTGGGCGTAACCTTCGATGTCGGACTCACGTTCGTTAACCATGTCTCACGATTGATATCGGACTGTTACAAACTACTCGGTTTTGTAATGAGAATATCAAGAGAATTTAACAGCACCGATATCCTCCGAAACTTATATAATTATCTAATTAGAACCAAATTAGAATATGCATCTACGGTATGGGCTCCTCACCAGCTCAAATACAAAAACAATATAGAACAAATACAAAAAAAATTCGTCAGATATCTATGGTACAGAACAAAGGGCGATTACCCAAAATATGCTCACCATGCCGAACTTCTCACGGTGTGCAACTATAGAAGCCTTGAAACAAGAAGGCAAGAATCCATTGCGATATTCCTAATAAAGGTTTTCCAAGGTTCCTTTAACTGTCCCGCGATTCTAGAAGCACTAAGTTTATATGTACCCAATAAATATATCCGTGCAAGGAATCACCCTCTGTTCTACATACCAACTTACAGGACGAATATCATGGCTAAACACTCAGTCACGCGTGGTATAGAGATATTGAACCAACTGAATGACACGGTTGATATATTCTCGGTACCGTCTGGCAGTATGAGAAGAATCCTGGCTGATATTATTCCTAACGAATAAGCTAACGCTAGAAGCAAACCCTCTTTGTGTAACAGGAGAAATCCGTGCAAAGTGGATAAAAAAAAAAAAAAAAAAAAAAAAAAAAAAAAGCAGTACGTGAGTATCGTTACCAGACTGGGACCCTTTTTTTCTTCGTATGCCATTAGGAATCGAACCCATAACCCCGGAGGGAAGTCAGACATTTTACTAAAAAGGCCGCAGAAATCATTTTTTCATTCATTTCTATATATTTACGTACATACCATCCATCATACCATCACGCCGTATCCTTGTCGGAGTTGGCAGAAAGGACAGAGCCTTCCAATCACATTTTTACTATATATTAGTTTTGTTAATTTTTCTTTGTTCATTCGTTCTACAATCCATGCCCAAATCATTTCAGAGTGCATTACATTTTTATATTAATCAACACATCAGCTTTAAGTTCACATTCCTCCCTAATTACTTCATTCTGTATTCTGTATATGGTATATCATATTTATTTGTCTGATTTAATACATTCAATATTTATTTTCCACTACACTGATGCATTATGAATCGAATATGTAAATTGATTCTAATAATTCTCACTCACTAACTCTTAGAGGAAGCCTACGCCTTCCTCAAGCCCCTATGTTGAGACATAATTCAATGGATTTTCTCGATGGTTTTAAGCGATTGAACATTCATCATTATCGATTAGCAACTGTGACGCTTAGAGTATATTCTCTCTCTTTGCTACGAGCGATATTCCTCGGAAAATGTCTTCAAGTAAAATATTCTTTAAATTTATGATATTTTTCGAAAAAAACATCTTATAGGAATTTTTATAAACTGGTGTTACTCGATAACTGTGAAAACGTTTCGCCAAATACCTCGTCTCGAAAAAACAGTGAAATACTACTATGGTTCTAAAGTTTCCAGTCTAAACGAGTTAGTGTTGGGCAGATATGTTGGATAATTAACATATATCGCGCCGGCCACGTCTACCATATAGTCAGGCAATATTACATTTAAAATTTGATACTTCTACCCTTAGTAATATGTCACTTAGAAACGACAGAAGACGTGTTGTATCGTCATACTCTGAAACATTAAAAATCGAATTATTATGAAACTTTCAAAAGAAGAGAAAAGCTCGGCAGAAATTAAACAACGTAAAGATGCTTTCTACGGAAAATCTTCTTCGAAACAAATATTTGTTTAACAGTTTTAGTAGAAAATCTGAATTGTTTAATAATTCCATCAAAAATTAAGCAAACTGACGTCGTCGTTCATCATCTTAAAAAAAAATGATTTATTGCTGTAATATTTTATTGTTTTGTCAGAAGATCTACACAGTGCAAATTTAAAGAATAGTTGGATTAGCATTTTGTATTCATCGAACAACAATTATGAATTTCATCTCTGTTCCCGACAAAGTTGTCATGCTGGTAACTCCAAGTCTTCTCTCAGAACATTGACGAAAGTCACGTATTCGCTGTGCTTCTTCAACATGATGCTTATTCCATGGCTTCCACTTTAGTCTCTTACTGTACCACTTAGCGAAAATCACGCTTTCTTAAGATTCCGCAGCGCGACGTTCATTGGCTTCCTGTTGGGTATCTTTCTGTTAGACTTGTCGAAAATTTCGATGACACAACGCTCGTTGGTTTCCTTTGTTGTTTGTCGTTCAGGTTGTTACGTTCGATAGATGCGCATATATTCAATGCTTATTTCTATGGTTTCAATACGAAAATAATTACTTATTTGAAGACAAAAGCAACAATATTAAACTATGACATTAATAATTAAAATATAAATATTAAAACGTAACTATAACAAAACCTATTCTTACATACGGATGTAAGTACATGTTTTTTATTGTTTGGTTCTATTATACTTCCGTTGTATACATTACAATATGACAATTTCTTATAATATACAAGAAAGGCCTTATATAAAAAAACTAGACTGAAACATGTTTTTTCATATGTCGGTTCTTTTCAGAATTGTACTCTAAATCTGTGGGCTGAAATACTTGATTTTTTCAAAGGTTGTCAACGTTTTCTTTTAACAAGAGTATTTTATATTTTTTTACATCGGATCAGTAAATATGGTTTGAGTTATCCATTTTAAATTTACACTTTACTTCTAACATTTTTCTTCTTCTTTTTCCTTGCTTTATCCTATCCATTTGGGGTCGGCTACTTGAACCGTTTTCCACCATCTCTCTTGATCTCACCAATTATTCGAGGGTAATCCGAGTCTCATAATGTCCTCCTCCACTTCTTTATATACGAGTAGGTTCTTCTTGGGTGTCCTTTTTCGTCTATTTATGAGTTCCCAATTCGTGGCTGTCTTTAGCGTAAACCCTTCATCCTACCATTGCACGGGCACACACTAGCGTAATCGTGATTCCCGGATTTTTTCTACTACTGGCGCTACCTTAATTGTTCCACAAATACGTTCATTACTTCTTACATTTTTAGTTATCTTAAAAAGTTCACCGCTTAAGTGTTTAAGACATATTTTAACTTTAAATAAGTTATTATCTTTCCTGGGTTTTTTCTTATATAAGTGTAGCCTAAAAATGTCACTTAGTAATTGACACAACATATGTAACTTTTATCTGGTTTTTTGGAAAAGATTACTGTAGTCTAATAAATTCGCCTTATATACCTTTTGAATTTGTCAATTAACGTTTTTATTTTGTAATAAAACTTATAAATAGTAATATACAATTTTTGAAGTGTACTAAACTTTCGTTGTATAAGGTACAATATGGTGGGTTTATTGTACCATAAGGCAGTCCCTTCCAACTAACCAGAAGATGTCCAAAAAACTTTATGTGAAAATCAGACTATCACCCTTTTTTTTAAATAAATCGGTTTCCAACGGGACTTAAATCCGCAACCCCCGAGTCGTAAGACAGGCGTTATACTAACTAGGCCACCAATATTACCCTTCCATAATTATTTTAAACTAAACACTCGTTCACAAATGGCCTTAAATAATCACTGAAAACAAAAAAAAGGAAACTCTTCTTTTCATAAAATGATTACACTCAAAACACTTCTATTTCTCGAAATATCTTTCACCAACTTCTTAATTTTGCCTTTCTTATACCACTTACACAGTAATTACGCAATTTCCCGACTATCGCAAATGTCACCGTGGAGTTTGTTTCTCTTTTAGAAAGTCCTTTTTCTATGCTCCGTTTTGGAAATTTCTCGTTTCCACGATAGCTTTGTTCAATTGGTAAATCAATTATTTACAAAACAATTCTTCCTTTGTTGGAATATTCCCTTTTTGAAATAAAACTTGAATCACAAAATGGTCCTGAATAAATACGGGCGGAGTAATTACAGTGAACGATTCGGGAAAAGCTTTATAATCGTTCCCGTCCAACACTGACGGACACGTGTCGAATCGGATTTAGCGTCCCTCGATGCTACATTTCCAAATTAATTATTGTTTTATGTTAGGCAAATTTCACTAATCCGCCAATTTAATTAGCATATTTTCAATAAATCTAATACAATTCGTGGATTCGCTTGTGAAAATTGTTTTAATTAATCTTCTTCTGGAGGTGCCGTCTCCCATCGTAGGCTGGCTACCATCATGTCAACTCAACATCATGGCAACTCAGTAGAACTGCGCCCAAAGTCCTCCTTCAAGTTCTTAAACCAAGAAAGGCGGTGTCTTTTCTTCCTCGCTTACCATCTACTCGTACTTTTGCCTGCATGATCAGCTATGTTACAATGCATCTTGTGGCTCTCATCATGTGGCTGAGTTACCGCAACATTCACAGTTTTCGACCTAAATACATACGAGCAAGCACTGAGGATGCTGCTGTAAATCAAATTTATTCAGTTTAAGAAATATTTTTCATTACTTAATCTGCGTCGTGACCTTAATACTGAAGAATGTGACTCACATTGAGATTGTTGTTGATTCCGCACATTATATTCCAGTCCTCCCGGCATTCCACTGTTCAAGGAGCCTATGACAAATGCAGGCCCATAACATTATTAGCCTGGTTGCTCAAGCGCATAAGTGTTCTACCTCTGCTTTTGCGACCTTCCATAAAGCCAGTGACTATGAGTCCTTGACTTCCTCGTGTGAAATATGACTGAATGACTAAAGATTGCGACGAGTGCATAATCTTGAAAGCCTCTCTAAAATATTAAGTTTTTTCAAATAGAAGAGGTTGTTCATCATTCCATCCATGAAACATCCAGCAATTATCTCAAACAGCATATCTCGAAAGAGTCTATCTTTGATCTTTCTCTGGCCTTTGTTGCCCAAGTTTCTGAACTATGCAAGAATATTGAAAAAGTCAGGGATTTTAACAAGACGTATTTTCACTCCTCGAGAAACATATATGTTTCTCCAAATCATTCCCACCTTTAACAAAGCACTCGTCGCCATACCTATACTTCTCATGGTTTCAGTTTCACATACACAGTTATCCAAGAAAATCATTTAGGCTATTCCATTTTATTTTCTTAATTATAATACTTTTTCGGTTTTAATAGTGATTTATTACTATTTTTTCATAAACTCTGTTTTGGTTTACTTGCGATTTTAAAGTGGTGACCGTCTACACAAAACTCCAGACCAATAACTGCATACTTCATCAAATGAGCTACGCTAGTTTCAGCACTTATACCGCATGCACTGACCCTGAAAGGAAGACTTTGTTCAGCTGTAGCTGGAGCTTAGGAAAGTTGGGACATCAAAACTGAGATAGCTGGATGGTGTGAAAGAGAACTGTCGCACACTGGGTATAACCAATCGGAAGAAGAATGCTATTGAGAGAGATAGGTGCAAAGAATCCAACAGGCAGTCAAGAACCATCCAGGGTTATAAAGCTGATGATGATAACGATGAAACAAATCAGACCAATAAATTCCAACAGACCATTTTTTTTACTGTCCGACATAGCTCAAGACCCTATAATAACGGGGACAGATTGTTTATTGAATCTTAAACTTACACATATATTGTTACTGTCTTCTTGTTCGTTGTGTTTACTTAAGGAAGCCTTCGTTCATATCGAATAAAATGAAGCAACATGTCTTTCAAAAGTTGAAAAGTTAATAACACGAATAAGATTATGACGTTCTTTCCGTTAAGCGTCGTATGCTGAAATATTCTACTATAATATATGTCTCACAACACAAACCGTCTTGTATATACGAGTAAATAGAGAAATTAGGCCCGGCAATCTTGTTCGCAGTTTTCGAGTAGCTCTGCATGGAAATAAACTACTTATGAAGTGTCGGAGGCCGAAAATATTAAAACTTGCGAGACACTTCACGCGAAGACACTTTTAAGAAATACTTTAATGAATTAATATACTCTTGAAATAAGGAAATTTATTGAATGGCGCTATATAAATAATGTGATTGATAGAGGAAGAAGTAACATTATTTTAAGATGGGAAGAGTTAAGATTTCCATATATATCACGTACGGGGCACTATTTTGTTGGATACGTCAAATGGAATGATTTAGGATTGAATATATTCAATAAAATAACATAGAATATATAATCTAATATTACTATTTATTAGAAAAAGTGAAAAATACTTCATTTAAATTTATTTGGTTCAGTAAAAGTTACAGTTTATTTTTTTATTTTGATGGTATGTTGTTTATTTTGAAAACCAAAAGATTTCTTTAAGAATTTTTATTTTACTGGTATTTACGTTTTAAAGATTGTGATACAGTATCTTTTCACTTATGGTTTATAATCTGCCGAAAGTTTTAATGAATTGACAATCTCCTTATTAAGTCTCCTGTAAAAAGTAGATCATATGTCAAGTACATTAACAATTGGTATAATATTTCACATCAAAACAAAAACAACAAAAGCGTACTTATTGGTTTTTAATTAGGTTGTGTACCTACTAGCAAATTTATTATTAATCAAATTTAGGAAAATATTATTTAATCAAAATATAAATACTCTTAAAACCAAAGTTAAAACAAAAATCTTATTCCTTTTATTCCCATTAAAACTATATATTTAATACAAAATCATTAGAAGTACTAGCAGTTTACAAATAATATTTTAACTTGTTGTATTTATCTGCGTTAATTATAAAGGGTCTTTCAAATTGAGCGGCTTTTTAATTGATTTTTTTAATTCTTAAATAAAACACACAATTTGCTTTAATTTCAAAAATCTTTTTATTGGTCATTGAAGTATAATGTATGACATTTAAACACACAAAACAATATTCGCCAAATGTTTACCTCTTGCAGCTCCACAGATGTCCACTTTTGTCAAAATTTTCGATGGCATTTTGACATAATTGCGGTTCTAACTCACCAATAACGCGAATAATTTCGTCCTTCAGCTCTGGAATTGATTGGGGGTCATTCTTATAGACTTGGCTTTTCACGTAACCCCAAAGAAAATAGTCCAACGGTGTCAGATCACATGATCTTGGTGGCCAATAAACATCACCGTTTCCGGAGATTACAACACATAAAATAATTCAACAATTTGAACGCGTTGTTGTATACGACTCCATTTTCATAAATGTCATACATTACACTTCTCAAATGTCACAAGACCTAGGCTAGTTAGCGACGCCGCCTGTGTTATCCAATTATTTAAAAAATGCTCAATTTGAAAGACCCTTTATAGCCTAATTAATTAGTATTTGTTCTAAAATATGTTAAATTTTGATGTTAACCCTTTGTGTGAAGTACTTCTTTTTGAATAATGGCCGTGAACTCATATATATGAAGGAGTATACGCCTGTGTCAAGTGATGTGTGTGAGTTACTAAAGTACATTTTTAAGATTTCGTTTTGTGGATATATAAATTTAATTATCATCATTTTGAAAAATGCAAGAACTCATTTATGCCATAAAACTAAGAAGGTATAACATTGTTGGTGCTATACACGAAGATTTGCTGACTAAGAAAGTATAACATAGTTTGTGCTATACACGAAGATTTGTTGACTAAGAAGGTATAACATAGTTTGTGCTATACACGAAGATTTATTGACTAAGGTTCTTGAACCATTGTAATGAATTATTATAAACAAATATTTTAGTAACAAGTTATCTACGAGTATGTTTCATATTTTTGACGACATATTTAAGAAAATCAAGGTTTTCAATATTCGTTGTTACATTCAAATACATTTAATTTTGAACTTATTCTTCCAGATACGACGAGACTTCCACGTAGTGATGAGGAGAACGGCAGGAACTATTACTTCGTCTCTCATGATGAAATGATGGCTGATATTGCAGCTAATGAATACTTAGAATACGGTAAGTCTTCCTTGTTTTTTTTTATTTTAAGAATACCTCGGTTTATTGCGACACTTTTTGCAGTCGATCTCGAGCTGTTGAAAACAAATTAAAAAAATCTTCAATCACGAAATGTGTTTCTCCATAACTCCTATTTTATTTCCCATCTTCTTTCTCCTTTCCAGTCTTTGGTGATTTTTTTCATTAGTTCTTTAATACTATAAATATGTTTAAATATTTTATTTTATTTTAAAATAACTTTGTAACCTTTCGCCCAATAATTAGCGCGAACATCCGTTACTCTTGTCAGGTTAGTTGGAAGAGATTACCGTATGACAATAAACTTGGCATTTTTAAATCTAACAATCTGACCATTCTGTATTGAGGTGCATAACCGCGCGGTAACACACTGGACTTCCGTGCGGAAGGTCGTCGGTTCGAATCCCGCGCTGTGCTAATCCCCTCGAATGACGCAGGCATTTTTACCGCCTAGTATTCGAAGGTTAAACGAAAAATTTGTAAGAGTTTTTTTTTGCATATTTTTCTTTTTTACTCTTATTTTAATTTTTTTTTAATTAGAAACGATTTTATAATAATTGTTTTATGTGTTTATCTTTGTTCATGTTTTTATTTTAAACAGTTAACGACCACTTTAGCTTGTTTTCCGTTCCCTTTCAAGAGTGAATTCAAGACTCGAAGTGGCAGCTTAAATCCAATATTTTCTTAACCCCCGTCCTTCCGAAGGATTACACGAGATTTTTTTTTGTTCCTCATTCTTTCTTTTCCTCACTTCAGAAAGAACATACCTCGGGTGTATACAGTTTGTAGAATATAATAACAGATTGTAATCTTTTTACCCCATACAAATGTTCTTGAGATAAAATTTAAAATTCTCGAGGAATACAAATTGCCCCCTCAAATAGCTCGGTGAGAGCACGTCTGCTTTTTGATTACCTTTTGTCCTGTTTCGTACAAGAGTCAGACGAGATCATCGTTTGAATTCCAAATTATCCTCATTTTTTTCATATACTTAAAGAAAGTATAAGAAGGTGCTTTTTATCTTAAAATTTTAAACAAAATCTTACTCTTTTCCCATTTTCGCTGGTTTATATGGGCCCTTTCGTTTTCGTTCGTGCTTCATTTCTCGTTCGTTTATACGTACGTAACATGTTTTCTCTCCTCTGCTTTAATTTTATGAATTTTATTTTCAAATATCTACTGACATTGAAACTTTTTAAACGGGAAATGAGGTCAAAATATATACATTTTTAGTATAAAGATAAAATATTCGATAGTGAACTCGTATAGACAAGAACCTTTTTCATTATATTTTCTCAAACAATAAATGAATTTTATACTCGCACATATTTTATACAAACATTATTAAAATGTTGTATTGTATTACACTAAATAAAATATCAATATTTTTGTATTGTTTAACACTTTCGTTATGTACACTACTACCTAGGGCAGGGGTTCCCAACCTTTTCGTACTCTAGAGCACATTCTAAAATATCGGTAGGATGGCGGGCACCACCTATTTTTAATCGACAAACTCCTTCCATAACTTCTCATTTTCCCATAATTTATTTTCTTATATTCATAATTTTTTAATAAATAATAAACAAAAATGTTTCAAAATAATAAAATTATTATTCAAATTGCATACACACAGAGAAATGTATTTACAAAACGTAAACAAAGTAAACAAAAAACACAAATACAAAGAAAACATTTTATAAAAAAATATAATATCAATATGTCAATGTGATCTTTGGCATTGCATATCATTGGCCAGTGCCTCATACTCATAATTAGGAGAGTATGACGATAGCAGATAATCCTGTTAGCAAACAATCATAAAGATGCTCATCGGTGAGTCGAGATCTATATCTTGATTTTATTAAGTTCATGTTTGAAAACAATGATTCAATTTTATATGCCGCTTTTTTCAAAAATGGGAACTTTTCTCTGTCCACTGTATTCCAAAAGTCCTCTGATATTAAGGATTTTAGCAAAATATCATTCTTAAGGTCCAAAATTTCTAACTCTAGTTCTTCTGTCTTACCGTGAACAAAATCTGCAATACATGCGGCCATTTCCATTACATTTATTTGGCAAGTAAAAGGATTGATACAGAAGGAAACAATTGGCTCGATATGTGTAAACTGCAAAAATCTCTCTTCTAACTGTTTTTTTAACACTTGAAGATGCTTAATAAATAATGACCCGTTTAATTGATTGATACCTAGCATTTTCTTCATATGTGGGAAATGCACGAGAGAATTGATCTGCAGATGTGATATCAACAAATCCAATTTAGCTTTAAATGACTTTACAGAGCTTATCATTTCAGCTATGTTTTTGTCTTTCCCAATTTTTCCATGATGTCTCTGAGAAATCCCAAATCAATCAGCCAGTGAGAGTGCTAGTCAGCTAGTTCATTATCATTTTTCTTTTTATCTTTTATAAATGTTTCCTTTACTGAGCCAACGTACTCAGTTCAGTATGCAGAATAAGATCATGTTCTTTATCTTCTAACAGGGCCTTGAAAAATCGGCTCGAATATGCAAAGGAGCTGCTCGAATAGAATTGATTATTTTTGTAACTATTTTCATAACGTGTTCAAATGGCAATATTTTACAACACAGAGCTTCCTGGTGGATAATACAGTGGTAGGACATAAAGTTTGAAAATGATTCATCCTTCTTGCAGAGGGCAATAAATCCTTTGTTTTTACCTACCATTGCTGGTGCCCCATCGGTGGTTATCGCAGACAGCTTGTGCAAAGGCATATTTATTGACTTGGCGTATGTTCTGAATGTATTATAAATATCCTCACCCCTTGTCTGTCCTTTCATAGGTGATATTTGCAACATATCCTCTTTTACTGTGAAGTTACTAAATACCATTCTCACCATAACTGCTAACTGTGCGGCGTCTGATATATCTGTTGACTCGTCAAATTGTAGCGAGAACCAGTCACATATTTCCAAGTCAGTCTTTAACTGAGTTTGTATGTCCGTTGAAATTGCATGTATTCTTCTTGTGACGGTGTTATTTGACAACTGTAAGTCTTGTATTGCTGAGACAATCTCACGTTTGTTAGAAAATCCATCAAACAAACAATCGGCACCAGTCAAAAATAGTTCTTTAAACAACTCACCATCAATGAAAGGTTTCTTCTTTTTGCGAGCATGTGAGAAATTTTGAAAGAAGCAATGGTGGCCTTTTTAGAATTTTCCACATGTCTAGTGAAAACAGTCTGTTGTGCAGTTAGACTTGATTTTAGTTGACATATTTTTTTCTTTCTTACTTCAGATTTAAGTGGATAATTCACATCAAAAGTGGCATGAATTGTCTGAAAGTGTCGTTCAACATTATGTTTTTTCGGCACTGCAATACTACTACCACACAACAAACAAACGCATTTATTTTTCAAATTAACGAAACAATATGATTCCTCCCAGTCAGTGTTAAAATTATAGGTTCGTTGTCTTTTACTCGGTCCACTCATTTTAGGACTAAAAAATAAAAAATAAATAGTAATTGCACTACAATATAATATCAATGTTATAGCGCACGTCTGTTCTACATTATATGCATAAGTGTATTATAACAAGGACTATAACTATCCCCACAGTCATAATAGATTATCGCTTATTAATATAATAGATTACGCACCTCGCTTTTAGCCCGTTAAAAATTTTCAGAAGGAATATCAAAACTCCTAATTCGTGTTTCGTCAGACGAAGATGTCTCCAAGCTAACTGTCGCGACCCGAACGGGGCAGCAATCGCAATCACAATGACAACAACGCGGTTCCAGACGGGGAATGCTATTTGCACATCACTCCTTGTACACGCCGAAAACCCGAAGTGAGCCGATGATCGCCGAAGCAATCGGGACGGTACGAGCACGTGACTGCTGTCAGTTTGGCTGTCGGGGCCATGATTATTGCTTTCACTGACAAACAGAGCTGTCAGAGTCATGTGCCATGTATTTTGGCGCCTTCGGCGTTCATCGGCTCAGTTCGTGGCGTTCGTTCACTTCGGGTTTTCTGCGTGTACAAGGAGTGATGTGCAAATAGCACTCCCCGTTCCAGGCTAGCGTGAAGAGTGCAGTCTGGCTCGCCGCTAGACAAGTTGCGACAAGTACTGTCAGCAAAGGAACCACTCATACATACAATATCGCAAACATACGAACGTATTTAATAAACCTAGGCACTCAAAAAAATTAAAACTCTAACAAATAAATAAAAATTATTCACATTTTTAATTAATGTTTATGAAAAAATTATGTCTCTGTCGAATAGTGGCGGGCACATACGAATCGTTCCGCGGGCGCCATGGTGCCCGCGGGCACGGGGTTGGGAACCTCTGACCTAGGGGATTTATTTACATGTGGCAACCTCTTTTAATTAAACAGAAAGGTGTTAAATAAGCATCCTTTTTAAAAACTGGTTCTTACCGGACAGGAACCCTTTTTAAAAAAAATCAACGAGAATCGAACCCGCAACCTCCGGGCTGGATGTCAAGCTTCTTATCAACAACGATGTACTTCTAAAAATTTATCAAGGACAGTCAATCAAAAAAAACTTTTAAGACGTTGAATTCTCAGTCTTATTTTTAAACGGTTGAATTGTGCAATAACAGTAGAATCATATTTTATTTACTCTTCTTGTTTATGGAAAATTTAATATATTTTTCAATATTTCTTACCTTTTACACCTCGTTAGCTGACGCTTTCGTTACCAAAAGCAGTCTCAGGGATTGTTTTGTCTTCAAAATAGCAATGCATTTTATCTGCATATATATCTACCCAAAAAATAACCTCCGTGGCCAAATTAGTGGAACGCTAAACTTTTAACCGGAATATTTCGGGATCAATTACCGATGGAGCCCTAAAAAATAGCCACTTGTCTGTCTAGGCAAGGCCTTAAAATTTAATTTTCGTTGTAAAAATTTCCTTATGGAAATAACATAAGGCCTCTATGTTGCACTGTATGTGACGGAAGAATAATATAATAGAATACGAGAAGAAAAACACAAATCAAACTTCAGGTTAACCCTTTTAACAGCTTGTTGTAATATTCGCCTAAAAACTCTCCAATTTTACAGTGCAGGAAGTCATTCGTCCTGCAGTAGATCGATACAGAATTGTGGTGATGATTTTATTGTTTTTTATTTAACTTTTAATGTTATTGCAGGCACCCATGAGGACGCCATGTACGGTACCAAGCTTGAGACCATCAGGAGAATTCACGCGGAGAGAAGGATGGCCATTCTGGATGTGGAGCCCCAAGCACTCAAGATCTTGAGAACTGCAGAATTTGCGCCTTACGTTGTCTTCATTGCGGCTCCTGCTTTGCAGAATATGAATGATGTGAGTTTATTGTTTTAAGTCAATAAGCGCTGTTTGACTAGTCAACAAACACAGCTTGCCTTGTCAAAAGGCGCAATTTTAACTGGTCAACGAACGAAACTTGACGGGTTCGATATGTTAATATATTAGTTTAATCTGTTGCAGATTACTTCTAGCAGATTTTTATAACTCTATTGGCATACATATTAACATATTAACAAAAATGTTCCCTCACTTTACAATATATCTCAATGAAGTACCTCAAATTCAAAGAAGCAAAGAGCAACAATGGATAAAGATTAAAAAGTATCGGTTTTTATTTGGACCACAAACTTTTCCTTGCTGTATAAAAGAGCAGAACAAGGAAATGAGTCTAACACACATCTTACAATTAAACCTCTATATAGTATACCTCTGCGAGTTCGCTTAGTGATATATTTTTAAACGAAGTGTCGTCTCTGTTATTCGAGGTTGTAACTTTATAGTTCTTTTAGAATGTATAATTTTAACTAACAAAACTTTAGAAAAATATAGTTTTTTTTTGGTATATTTCAATAAAAAAATTGTGTGATAATAATATTATTTGATGAAATCCAAAATCATGTGTCAATAATTCCCTATAAAATAAATGTAACGACTAAAATTGTAGTTATTATAGTTCGGAAATTCTAGGATGAGTCCTGTGACAGCTCACAAATTGGCCCCAATACAACCTTGTAACGATGTTCAGTAATTTTAATTATTTTAGTAACTTTAATATAAGCCCCAATTCTAATAAATAGCAAATTATTTAGGTAAATACATTACATAAGGTTGTATTGGGGCAAATTTCTGAGCTGTCACAGGACTCATCCTAGAATTTCCGAACTATAGTACACTTCATCTGAAGTTGATTTATCAGAAAAACCTTAATTTCAAAGTTCAAAAATAAATGTATGTAAAGAAATTCACTATTTGATGATGGTTTATTTGGAATGTCAAATATGCATATTTTATTCTTGTATGTTATATCTAAAAACATCAAGCCAATAAAATATGTATGTTATAGTCAAATTCCGTGTTTCTTTTGTTTTATTCCGTATAAGCTTATACAAAGCACCGCTTAGTTTTCTTAAATGTCTCGAAAGACGTCAACTGTGGGTTAAATGTTTATAGCATATTTAAATTCGACGACCTCCGTGGCCTGGTGGTAAGACACTTGTCTGCCGATCCGGAGGTTGCGGGTTCGATCCCCGCTGGAACCCAGATATTTTTAAATAGGATTCCAGTCTGATTAACACTTAGGGCCTATACAAAAATCTTTCTGGTTGGTTGGAAGAGATTGCCACATGGCAATAAATTCGGCAGGTTGAAAAAAAAAAATGCAATTGAAATTTTCAGAAACTAAGGACCTTAGAAATTAAAAAAAACTTTATTACAAAGCACTCCGTTTTCTTTTTTTTATGTCTTTTTTTTCTTTTTCGGGTATTCACTATTGTTTTTTTTTTTATTATTCAATAAATATCCTCGAAATCCCCTCCACAATTCACCGAAATCGAACCTGGGAGAGCTGAATTTTAGAAGCAAAACTGAAAAAATAAAATGAACCTGTATCTCTGATGACTTCCATGACCATGAGAGGAAGAATGCTTGTCTTTAATCTAGAGGTTTCTGTTTCGATTTTTAATAGCGAACAAAACAGAATAAAAGTTTTGCGCATTGGTATTTTCCCCTGAAGGCCTTTTAAAAAAATTTATAATACTTCGCAATAAACTTGCCAGTTTGTACGATACATAACTATATTATAATACAAGTCATGTAGATATTCACATAAACATGCAAGCTTCTTTGCACCAAGACCTTCAGAATAAACAATGCTTCTCGTATACTCAAATCATCACGAAAACGAAATTAAACGTCAATCATGTCTATTTCATAATTTAAACTAAACAGTTAATATTTTTTTGTTTTTTTTTTTTTCAGTACGACGGCAGTTTGGAGCGCCTGGCCAAGGAGTCAGAGCAGTTACGCCAAATGTACGGCCACTACTTCGACCTGACCATAGTGAACAACGACATTGAGGAGACGATAGCCACCCTGGAGGCGGCCATCGAGCGCGTGCACACCACCCCACAGTGGATCCCAGTGAGCTGGGTGTACTGACCCCCGTGCGACAGCGCCGCCGCCGCCGCGGCCGCCGCGCTGCTCCTCGGCGACTTCCACTACCTGTAGGCCTGACGCCCATCCGTCGTTCGTCGACCAACCGCCAATTGTCGACAACTCGCCGGCTGTCAACTATTCACAAGCTATCAATCACTCGCTAATTGACGAACAACCATCACTTGTCGACCACTCACATTTCGACCACACACCAGTTATTGACCACTTGCTGGTTGTTGACCCTGCCGACCTCGCTTCGTAATACTTCACCCGTCATCGTGCCCCTTGCTCAAAATATCGATCTTACTCCGTAATACTGCAGTCAACACCATGTATCATGTTTAAGTGACAACCTTTTTTTACTTGTTAATTTCACTTTTCACTTTCCTTTAACTCCGATCCCTCTAATTCACCTTCTTACTTAAATTATTGCTTAAGTGACAACCGAATGCTATAAAACTTCATTTTCCAATGCCCACGATTTAAATGTCAATATGTTACCCATCGCCTCAAATTCACAATACTTGACACAATGCCATGTCCCTGGCACAATGTGAGTATAACAACATATTATCATAATCTCCCAACTTTAATTCCAATGAATCACCTATCACCATATCCCTATAAGTGACCACTTTATCACCATTCGCCAACTTAGTGCCAATGTCTGCTTAAATTTCTTACATTTTTACTTAGTTTGGTATTCAAATTCTGATTAGGTTTAGAACCTTGCTCCATTATTTTTCATATATTACCATTGACTTTCTCATGAGCTTATGCATAACCCAACACATGATATTATCTTTCAAAATAATTTAACTTCTTAACATTTCACTCATCGTCATGTTCCTTGCTCATGTGATGATCTAGTTTTATGAAACTTAACATTTCATTAACAATCCAATTTAAATAAAATCCTCTTATATTTCTTCATCTTGTGTGATGTTCATTATCTGAATTTCATAGTTGCTTTTTAAATTCTTATCATGTCCAATAATACTTCAATCCAAAAAAAATATCTCAAATTCTATTTTGTTTAACGTGTCATGGAACTTATTGTTAATTTCTTGATCCCTTATTTAAATTCGCCATTTTATATTTCACTTGCTATAATTCTCACTTCACATTCTATCTATGATGATCCATTTTTTAGAATGCATGAATTAATCTAACACATAATGTTAAATTACACCAAGGTTGGTAAAACTAAATTTTCCTTCGTTACGCTAATAATGAGCTAAGGTAGAAAACAAATGAGAAGTCATTTTTGGCTGTGTAAAGTTCCTCAAAGGGATTGCAAGGGCTCGCGTAAACTCTTTGTGTAACTTCATCCAGTCACTCAATGCCATTGCTTCAGAATTTATGAAACAGAGATGGAATGATACATCCATCGAATATTATATCAGATACCACTTATCTCTTTTGGAATTAATGTCGTAGAATAAATATGGTACATTTTGTAATTGTACATCACCAAATCTACCATATTAATTCTATAATTTTGCTATTAAGATTTCTTTTACTTTTTTTTTTATATTGCATTCACCTATCAACATTTTTTATTAAAATTTCAATCCATTGTTTGCATAACGTCTACAGAAAATAAAACATGCAATGCATGTACGAGTAACTGATCTTACGAACATCATTCGATGTTTTATAAACTCACACTGCCCCTTATTTTAAATTTCAACCGAATTGGCATTAAAAGATGTCTACTAAAATTGATATGTTATATTTTAACTAAAATCTGTTTTAATGATTATAACTAAAAAATAACAAGTTATATATCTTGAAGTTTTCTTCACTTTAAGTAATGTAAATAAAATTTAAGCACGTCTTTGCAAATTTATTCTCAATGGCATAAATTCGGATCATCATTATATTTTAAAGCTGCAATTAATTGACCTTTTTCCATGAAATAAAGAAATTATGAACTAATTCTCTTATAGATCTTATTTCATTTATTTAATAAACATTGATTGTCAAATATATTATGTCAAACTATATTCAACCTTGTAATAATAACAGTTTTCATCATAGCAATATTATATTTCATTAAGCAGTTCTTTAATATAATCAATATCTTTCATAAATGTGCGATAACAACTTACATTGTGAGTTGGTTTTCAAAATCACATAAGACTATCTCACTTTGAAACAATCTATTTTATTATTTTGCTTTATTTCAAAACTTTATAATAATCATATTTTTTAAACTTTTTTTTGTTTTAACTGTTACTACTTGAAAATAAGTTTGCTCAACCGCCAACAATAACACCAAATCAAAATTAACTTAAATGTTAAATTTTATTACATAAACTCCTTTAAAAATATCTGTGAAAGTTGTTTAAACAGCACTTAAAATATACCATAAAATAAACAAATGTTTCACTATGCAAGCCTAATAAAATTGTTCTATTTATTACCAAAAATATGCAACCGATTGTATACATAGTCACAACACTTGCAGTATTCCATCTTCATGCATTCTATTGATTCAGACATTTCACATTATAATGATGCACCTAGAAAAAAATTTACTACATTTCATAGAAAATACATGATGTAGATAAATTCTATTGCACATCGATATACTTTGTCACAACTTTTCCTTATTAACTCTCTAGATTGTAAGTTATCATAAAGACATTCCATTTAAATTTTGAAGTTTCAAGTGGCTGAAGTATTATAAAAAATATTATTAAAATGACGATTATGTGAAAACTGGATGTAAAATACTTTTCAAAATAATATTTTGACTAACACAAGGATAAGTTTTAAATGTTTTTTTTATGCAAATTCTTTTTTTATTGTACCGTAATTTATTCACTAGTTGTATTATGTTTTTGAATTTTGTTTCTAAACTTGAATAACATATACATTTTTTTATAGAAATAAATTTAGTTTTTATTACATCATATTTTACTTCCAGTTTTCATCAGTATAATGTAAAAATACATTCTTTTGAAAACAACTGATTATTGTTATTTAAAATTGTGACACCTAAACTATTATATATTAAGAATTTAAATATTATTATATTAATCATCTCCAAAAATGAAACGTTTCGAAATAAATAAATTATTGAAAACTTTTAGTGAACAAATGTTTGTTTATGATTTAATTGTTTCTTTTTTACTTTTAGTTTAGTTCTTGTTTGCGTAAAGCCTTAATTTTGTATACACTTTATGTAGTACTTTTACAAATTTATTATTTAAAAGAATTATTTACAAATATATATAAACAATATTTACTGTAGTTAACACAAATTTATTAAGTGAAAATTTACTTCGTAGTCAAATTAAAAAAAATAGAGATTTTTTCAATTTATGTTACTTGTGGTTTATTTCTATTTTAAAATATTTTTTCTTTATTGTACAGTGAAATTTTTATTTGAAAACATTTCTTTTGTATTTTTCATTGAAAAAATGTTTGTTTTTGTTTCATTTTGGATATTGATTTATTATTTTATTAGGTAAACAAAACAATTATTTTTTTTTAATCATGTTGTGATCTGTTAAACTTCTTATTAAAGGCAAGAGTTTATTTTATATATTCTTAGTTATTTTTCTTTTATAAATCTTGATTTCACTTTATGTGCATATTTTATTTTCCATCTTGTTTCTTATTTTTACAATAAGTACAAATTATAGCATTCCACTTTCTACACACTTGGTATATATTTATTTGATCACATTATTATTTTTTTAAGATAAATATATTTTTTATTTTTAGAAACTATTTTTTGTTAATTATTGAAGATGAAGCATTAATCTTATTATAGTATAAAACACATAATAATATATTTAAACCAGATATTCAAAATGATTGTTACTACACAATTTAATAGCACAAATAAATAAAAATAGTGGTTAAATTTATCTGTTTTAATATTATGAAGACCTATATTTAGAGTCTAAAACAAGTATTTTTCATTTTAGTTTATCTTCATTCTATTAACCATTCCATTTTATATTGTAATTTCAAAAAAAAATGTTTGTATTTTTGAATACATAAATATAATAATTTTGAAAAATATTTCTTTTCGAAACTTTAATATATTTTTCATTTATTTTGGTGCTTTTATATATTAGTTTGTATATAAATTTGTTTTTATTTCTAGAGTTCGTTTTAATTTTTTCCTTGTTATATTTTTTCCTTTCTTTGATAAATTTAATTTTGTTTAAATTTCTCTTTGAAAATTTATTTTAAGTTTTAAATAAATATTCTATTTCTTATTTGATTTTATCTTGCTTCGTTGTTGTTGTGGGTGTATCTTTTCTAAATAGACTTTCTATCTTTGTTATTTGTTATATTTTATATTAGTAAAAATTTTACTTATATAATATTGATTGAGTAATTGTTTCTGTTGTATGGATTTTTAATTGTGACGAATTTTAATGTAAATTATATTTATCATAACGTTTAAACTCTTGACAGGATTTTTCAATATTTATGAAAATAGATAATTTAATCGATATAATTTTTGAATGATTCAACGTGAAAGGATATTTTTGAATTGTATATAATATTATTGTGAATTATAAATACAGAGCACTTATACAAAAGTCTATCGTTTTCTTCATTTTTATATGTTTTTTTTAGTACATAAATACATGTTGCTTTCATTGAACATACTTTTTTGTATTAATCATTTATTTTAATAATTTTTGAATTTTTTATTCGGTTGTTGGTGAATTTTATTCATTTGTCTGAGATATTTTTTTTATTTAATTCATTTTGATTATTATGTAAACACTTAATTTTTTGCAGTTAATTCAAAAATATCCTTTTAGGGTTCCTAAATAAATAGTGCTGATATCAACACTTGAAATAAAATATGTTGAATTTTCTATTGTTAATATCTGAATTTATTTGATAATTCTATAAAACATACTTAGTCTATCAATTAGGAGGATTAACAATATATAATAAATAAATATAAAATAGAATAAAGTAGAATAATAGGTTCATACAATTTTAAATAGATATAAATTTTAACTTTTAGGTAAATTAAAACTGTGCAATTTGTTTGCATTAGTTATTAAATGTTTAATTTTTCACCAATACTTTGATGTCATTTTTGTATATGTATGGTAAAACAATTGATTGTTTTTTTTTTGTGAAATACACATTCCGTTTTTAGATTTATAATTCTGTTTGAATAAATACTTAATTCATTTACTTATTCTGTAACATTATTAAAAGAAATCTTACATTTAATTTAATTTTTATTATATTTACTTGCTAAGGGCTTATGTTATCGTTTATTTAAGTATCGAAATTATAATATGCACGTTTTTACAAGTTTTTTTCATTATTTATTAAACTTCTTTTCAGGTGTATTAAAAACCTATGGATACCATTTTAATGTCACATTTCATTTATGACGATAAACTTATATATATTTTGTACATAAAATACAACCTGTATTACAGTTTTTTTTTATTATTTAGTGTTTCTTCAATTTTGAAATAAAAACTTTCAAGTTAATGTTATTGACGTACTTTTTCATTAAATTATTTGTTAATATGTAAGATTTCTTTAAAAATGAGGTGTTATTTGTTGTTTATAATTTACTATGATACATTTCATTTATTTTTATATCTTTTGGTCAGGATGATACTAGTATAGGTTAACATATAATAGGTAGGAAATTTAATATTGAACTATATAAAGAGATATGTTAAAAATATGAAACTGATAAGTGTTCAGATTGTAAACAAAGGAACATTGATATAAATAAAGTGCTGATAATTCCAAGGTATTATAAATTGGCCTTTTCTTTACTTTCCCTCAAAGTCTCATCCAAAATACATTCATTACTAACATTCATCATCCAACTAAATATTTTCATTATTTGCATAAAAAAGTCTACCAAGAAACAAATGTTTTAGAAATATTTTTTTAGCTATTTAGGTATATACGTATGTACCATTCTCTTGTGAGGATAAACAACGAGGAACGAGTCGTGAGGGTAAAGTCGTTGCTGGGTCTCGTAGTTGACGATCCCCTCGTCAATTCAGTTAGAAAGCGAATCTATGCTGTGGACTTTTTTACGATTCTTTCTTCCTTTTTTTGGTGTATTTAATTTTCATTGAGATCGGAGAAAAAACCTATGACTTTTGCAGATCATTAAAAATGTGATTTTTCAGCACTTTTAAGTGTAGGCAAAATTGGACAAGTTTAAAAACCAATATTATGAAAAAGATTTCCAATATACAGAGGAATAGATTTTGATGCAGTATATTAAATGACATGAGAAATGCAAGCTAATAAAATACAAAAAGGTGTATATGAAAGTGATATTAACACAATGTAAGGGTGTTTTGTTGTGTAAATTCCCGCCAAAAGCAGGCGATTTCTTTCAATATGCGCGCAAAGTAATTCATCACGTAAAAACTCAATAACTTCTAAACCATTGCCTATTTTTAAATAAAACTTTGATTTTCTTGCCTTTAATTGTATCTACCATCATTTTAATGCACAAAAGAATATTTTTTTCATAAAAAAAATATAAGATTCAGGGTTAAAATCCACAAAAACTGGACGATTGTTTTTACTGTGCATTTACTCATATTCTATTCGCAACACAATAATAAAAAATGTTAAATACAATGTAATAAACACTAATACTGTTTAAAAGTTTGATAACGTTCGAAACATTTGCTCTTATTTAACGGTACACCACATGATTTACACACAAAACGGGTTTCGCTACATAGTTTGTGGGCCGCACACACTTGACACCGCCTCTGCGCATTCTCCTTTTTACCACTGCCTACAATATTTTTCAGTGTATGTTTTCTTATATACATAGAGAGTCTTCTTGGAAGATCAGATTTTGATAAATTCTTCCTGATATTCGATGTTGATGGTTTCGGGTCTTGAATATTATCGAATGGAATCTTATACGGGATGTCCCAGTGAACTGCGACATCCCGTAAAAATTATTATATTTTATTTTTCTTTCTTTTACATAATTGAAAATAACGAATGCATTAAATAATGCACAGTTTATCAGGTACATCGCTACTCTTTTTGTCCATTTAGTTGTTTTTCGTAATATGGAATAATACAAAAGATCTGCCCGGTCAACGCCTTTCATATATTTATTATCTGTTAAAGCGTTGGGTTTTATTATTTTTCCACGATCTATCGATGTTTTGACTTTCTTACATTTCCTACGAATGTATGGTAGAAATTTACAAAAATCTCTTTTTCCGATTGCCAAACTTGTAGGAGAGCATATTTTTTCCTTCGAAAGATTGCTTCCCCCTTTTTCATTTTTGTCATTTTCAGACAAACAGGTAATCCCCTGTTTTTACGAATCGTAATTTATTTCGTAAAAACTCTTCACTATTTTCCACACTGTTTTAATCATTTTTCATATAGAAATGGTGCCATAAATTGATATAAGGCGATATGAGTTTTTACGGACTCGAACAATTTAGTCCTTAGGCACAGTAAATTTAAAAATTTACCCTATTTCGGTGAATCATCAAGAACCTGCCCTTTATGACTTGTAACAACAAGCAGTCTCCAAATTTTACCACGCAAAAAACGTATTTTTACGTATCCCACGCTCAAGCAGTAGTACGCAAAAGACTTAATTTTACGTTTCCCGCATACATTGTTCCCGGAGCAGACTAAACATTTAAAAATTGATTAGATAAAATCTTACCACACAAGGAAATATTCTTGAAGTTTTAATTACTTAAATACCAAACCAACGAAATTCCTTAAAATATTAGGAAATATTGTTTTTTAAAAGAAGCGTCAAATCCTTTATTTTTGCTTAAAATTTGTTAGTATATTACTTTATTTTATATAATTTAAAAGGTTGTCTGTTCTTTAGGACATCATAAAATAAATAGATCCTGCCAACAGCTATTACCAACCTACATACCCGAAACAATGGCTGCATGTTCACTAGATATATGTAGATCAATGTACCTTTCAAGCTATTTAGGAACGATTATGCGATGGCAAATTGTTCTCCATGTGCGACAGAAATACCTCCCGAATTTGCTACTACTGCTGTCCAGGCGCTAGTAGTGTGATGTGGGACAAGGTTGTGTTTTTAAATGGCACATAATTATTTTAGTTGTTGTCATGTTTGTGAATGAAACTTATTTAAAAAATACAGACTCTCTCATCGCAATGCAGCAATATTTCGTACGCACATCATGTTAGATTGACAGGAAGATCATATTATGATGGGTAGCAAATGCCACAGACTCGACTTGAAAAATTATGAGTTGTCAGAGCCACAGGTTAAGCTTTAAAAAATAAACCGTCTGGTAGACCTCGCAGCGTTCGAATACCATACATCGTCCAAGCAGCGAGACACACCATAACTTAATTTCCACGAAGTTCAACCGTTTGTTTGTTGAATGTTTGATAGAAGTATGAGTAAAAAAATTCAAAAAGAACCTGTTTCGTCCGTAAAAATGGTTGTAAAGGAACTCGTTAAACGCGACTGGGTCTATCGCAGTGCATCTTGTCAGACTGAAAACTGTTATCCATCACGAAATCGGTGCAATACCTCCAGAAATTATTAGGAATAATTTGTAACTTCAGTGTGAGGATGCAGACCTGTGTAGGAAATTTAGGTCGGCATTTGAATGATACAAGTTTTAAAATAAGAAAAAAATAAAGTTTTCTGTCAGATTGTTGTAAAATAGAATTTTAGAAAACATCTATTTTACAAACTTTTCCGAACTGGTTATTTTTGTAAAATTTGCATTTACGAATAGAACCTTTTTTGTGTAGAGGTACCATTGCAGATTTTGTCCAGTCGACCAGGCCACTGTCCCGTACTCCAGATCTTCTGACTTATTTCAGCTGAAATGCCATTCAGGCTCAAAGCCTTATTTTTTAATCTATGTGTGGTACTTTCTTCTTCATCATAAAGGGCATTGTGTTATATTGCATAGTTTCCTTAATTGCGTGTGGGAGAGCAATGGACCTGATCTTCATAGAGAGACTTGGAATACATGTCTAATTTGAGTGTTGCTCTTATCACCTTTTTTAATGGACAATAAAAAACCGTACATTGTAATAAAAAAATCATTGTGATAAACATTTTACGTCAAACACCTTTCCAACATTTTTCCTGTATTCAAATCGATAATTCTGTAATTCCGTATTCATTACATTTAAAAAAATCTGAAAATCCTTATTTGCGAGCTAAACGACAAGATGTTTGCTTCTCTACATTGTTTATTTATTTATTTTAGTGTGTGTAACAATGTTTTTTTACAAACAAATGCACAAAAGACACTCTTCACGAGAAAATGTTTTTTTATTTTGCACCATTTATATTCCGAATAGTTAATACAAGTACTTAAAATTAAAATTTTATCTTAAACAAACATGTAGGTACAAAAAGCAGTATTAATCTCTTAATTTTGTAGCTTTATAATTTTAAAAATTAATTCCTTATGAAAAGACATTATTATTATTTGATTTGCCTATATTTTTCAGCATATTTTAGTTCAGGTATCTCTTCATTTTATCACAATAGGATATGAAGCAATAAAATTGAAAGACATCAAATTAAAAAATATATTTCACTATAAATTATACAACGAAAGATAATCACAGTCTGAATACAAAAAAATGTTTTAAGATAATATTCATTTGGTTTTGTGCTTAGTTATTTATTTCTCATTTTTCTCATGTCGTTTTTTTAAATTATACTATCTTGTATAAAAATAAGCTAAATTTACATTCATTAAAATTAATTTATTCTTGAAAATCCTTAAGCTCAGTTTCAAACTCACGAGACATTGCGAAGGCCAAATTTATCAAATCATTACTGTCAATTTTTTTCGCTGCAACTGACTATATTTCTTATGTTAAACTATGCACAAAATGTTATAATCATAATCACTAAATGCTATTTCCTTCTTTGTTCGAACTATTTTCAATGATTCCAATTATAGTAAAATTCTTTTAGTTACAGTTAATTTTAATTTATCCCAGGAAGACGATTTCGTAAGTTTTTCAGAGAATCAAATGTGAATGATAAACTAAAAGTTGAGATTTACAATGAAATATTAATTATGTAGTTCTTAATGATGTAGCTTGAAAAAGAAATTACAATATGATTATTTTTTTAAATCTTTTATTTTTTTTCCTTATGGAAAAAAAATAAAAGTGATTTAAAAAAAATAATGAAAATAATTCCATATAATGGAAATAATTCCATTATATGTTTCTCTCAGTCAAAAATGTTTATACACTTACTAAAACCCAAGTTTTTCTTGATCTGATATAATTGAGGAATATCAAGCTGTTTTGCATTGGTTTGTATGGAACAAACATTTTCAAAAGATAATTTATCCACGAGATACCCATTTTTATAGTTTTATATGTTTACACATGTATGGTCAACTTATGCTTTTTTGAACTAAACTAATTATTCAAATAAAACTTTAAAAAATGTATATTTAGGGTTAAGTTGTTTTACAAAATTGATTTATGTATTATGTAAAAATATTATACTATGTTTTTTAATCCTTAATCATTATATAATAATAATAACTTCAAATAATGTTACATATTATACATACATATGTTATATGTCGTTAACAAATTGAAATCTGCAATGCGTCTATCTAATTTATTTAAACTATTGACTGAATTTACACCTGACTGCAATACGAGTATACGAGTATATGCTCATTATTCTCTTGACGTGCAGATAAAGATATGACACCACTTATTACCTCCTTGGTAAAGTCTGATTAAGATCAGTTCAAAAGGCTCTAAGTCAAGTGTGAATTCGGCTATGATTCCATTTTTACTTTCAGTCAGTTGCAGCGAGCATTAAATTTGAATAAAATAATATTAATCCAGCTTATTAAGGTACGCTGCTATAGAGGACACGTCTTCACAGTCAGGTATAATCTTTCCTTTGAACTTGAGGCAAGCATCAGCGCACATTTGTCCCTCAAACCATGGTCCGTACATCTTCTTGCATTGGGCACAGTTTCTAATGCAGACTCCCAGAAGATCGTAACCAACTATGTAGGCAATAATATCAAACAACATTATTATTTTACAAAGTAATGCACATTTATTATTGATACTTTTTTACAGCACTCTGAGTGTCTCTGTAGAGCGAATGAATGAAGAAAGACTAACCAAACAAATATACAATGCAAATATGAGTGGAAGGTGTGGTAAAAGAAACAAAGGATAGTATGGTTGGATCGTGTGAAGAAATATTTTGAAATTAGGAAATGTTAAAAGTCAGATAAATTGTAGAAGTCGTATGAGAAAGTGTATGGATGTAGAAGAGTTGAAAGGTACATATGATATAGTAAAATCTGGCGTTGTGTATTTTCTGCCTACCCCTAAATGGAAAAGACATGATGATATGTACATATGTATATTTACTTAGAAAAAAAATCATCTAATCAATGCTTAAATAATACAAGGATAACTAAAAGGATAACAATTATAAGCATTTTGTATTGCATCCATAACTACCACCCCCTTTTATCTTACAAAATATTCAGTATTTCGAGTAAGTATTCCATTAAGTACTTCTTTACGATTGGAGTTGTAACCCAGATTTTTTTTTAAATGATTCTAGTCTGGGTTTCACTTAATGTGTAGATTATATAAGATTGGAAAAACTGCCACGTGGTAATAAACCCACAATATTTTATTATATACAACGAAAGCGTTATACGAAACGATAAATTAGTTAATAAACTTGATAGAATTTAAACATTCCCCCAAAAATGTTATATTAGGAAAACCTTATTACATAATGTACAGCATATTTGTTGTTCATAGACGTTGTACTCGTATTTGATGTACGAGTACATTTCTCCCGAAAGTGCTTTGAGAACAGGCGAAGTTTATTCTCAAACGCTCAATTTATTTCATCGATTTTTTTTAACTCAAAAGTAAGGTGTGTTATTGCCCACGTTGATATATGGAAGTGAAGCCTAGACATAAAGGAAAAATAATAGAAGCAGAATAAACGCGGTAAAAATGCGTGCTTTAAGAAGAATATCTATAGTACAATTCATGATAGAATACTATTATATAATATGTGATAGTACAGCTTTCTACCAGATTGGGGATAATTATTTTTCAGCGTCAAATGTTATAGGTAAAATCAAGAAAGGTATCTTGAAATGCTTTGGACATATCGAAAGAATGGTTTGTGAAAGATTTACAAAACAAATAATATAAAAATTTGGAATTAATGGCCTGCGAGGAATAGGTAGACTGAGAAAGAATATTAATGTATGTATGTAGATATTTTGACTGAAGGAAAAGTAACAATTATAAGAAACAGAAGAAAATATATGATGAGATGTATGAACGTGAATGAGGCAAATGGTTTTCTCGTGTGATGAGAAAGAGGGGGTGATATTTCCTATCTGCCTACCTCAAAAGGCATATGGCGGGATGGTGTCTTTATGTATATCAAAATAAATACCTGTAGATAGCAAATATACAGATGATTTATTTTATCAAAGAAAAAAACAGAATACAGATGATTTATTTTATCAAAGTTTCGGGCTTGAACTTTGTGGTACTCCATACAAGAATATTCAATTATGTTAACTTGTGGAATGACTAAGTAATTCATTGTTAAATATTCTGATACAGAATATTTAAAAATACGTTAATAACGAATTGACTCAATTGTTACTTGTACACGTATAAAAGCAATTAAAGCTGGAAAGACGAAATGTTCCATTTAGATTATTTTATCGAAAATAATTTCAAAAGAAAAAATCACATTCAATTTCCATTGCTTTGAAAAAAAGGTAATAATTATCTTTATTGTACTCGAATTTTCCAAAAAAAATAGTCATTGTTAATTTAGGCGGTTACTTTCCTTCGAGTATTGAGTTACTTACGTAAAAGCTTTCTAATTTTATTTGGATTTCAGTTTTAACTCAATGGAAGATTTTCAAGTGTTTTTCTTAACAAAAGATGTAGGATTTTTTTTTACCAATAGCAGGATTAGCTTCCACGTAGTCCTGGGCTAAAATCGCTAAAACTGTAAGAGCCATCAAGGAGAATGTGAGACTTCGGTAGTTGCAGAATATCATATCTCTGGAAAAAATGTATTTTTAAAATTAATCCCTTATACTTATATAAATTGCTTTATATACTCGTAGATGGTTCATGCGGCATTCTAATGCTGGGGTCACTTATTTTATTATGTGCTTCGCTACGCTTTTGCTGAATTTTCAACCAATAATTATAACAAATTATACATTTTAAACCACTTTTAAATATTCATGATTCTCAATGGTGCCAGAATAAAAAATAAACATAACAAGGTCTAAGTTTGATCTTATTCGTTAACCAGGTTATTGTCATTCTATGAGCTGTAGAATTGACAAGAAAACATTTCGGTGCGTAATTAAAAATTGATGGTCCGTACACAGAAATTAATGAAATATAGACAACACGTACCACGACGAACTGCATACTACGTGTCTACTTCACTGATTATAAGACACACTTTTCAAATACGTCGATGAAAAGCAGAATATTAATGGATCCAGGTGAAAGAACAGAAAATGAAATCAAGCGTATCATATTTTTTTAAATATGAGTTTATTCATCCATCTAGAACAGAATTCAATGAAAAACTTATTAACATGTACAAAACGGCCACTATGACTTAAGACGCATGTCTTCCGAATCGGGGTTTTGGGGTCGTTTCCAGTTGTTACCCAGATTTTTTGAAACAGGGTTCCACTTAAAGCTTGTTCAACACTTTTCTGATTGGTTGGTTTTCTGGATATAACAAAAGTGTTATACAATACGAAACATGCTTTGCAAATAAAAACATAGTCACTAATAAATGTCAAAAGAGATATTCTTACATGAAATTCAAATCTTAATTTTCTTTCAAAATATTAAACGGAATTCGATTTTTCAAAATACACTCCAAAAATATATAATTTACTCTTATAATACTATCAAGTACGGAACTATATCTACTTTATCAAGTACGAAATTATATCTACTTCATCAAGTACGAAACTGCATCTACTTTATGAAGTACGAAATGAATCATTTTTTATTATATTTCATTTTGATTATTGAAATCCATTATCAAGTTGTTTTAAAAAAATACTTATGTCATATTTTGAAATGAAGCCTCATGATGTATGAAAAACGAAGGAGCCCTGTTTCGTGTTCTATTATTTTATATATTGTAAATCCCGAGGGTAAGAGGAATGCAATAACATTTTTTAACAAGAAATACACTAAGCAACGTGTACATTCGTATTTTATATAATATTTAGATTTTTTTATGACTTAAAAAACTCTTTAGTCTTATTAATTTATTTAAAAGAGTAAGTAAATTATAAATAGAAAGTAATGCCTTGATATTGTAGTTCCTATATCAAATGCACTCGGCAAATATCATCTACTTGTATTAATTGAATGCGATTTGTCCTCATCGAAATTTAAAATTTAACTGAAAAATCATTATTTATCTCAACATTTTTCTCGTCTTTAGCGTCGATACAATTCTTATCCTTATACATATTTTCCTTGAAATTTATCATTTATTTTAATTTGTTCATTTTTATCAAACAGTTTTCATACATTACGTTTAAGATAATGTCATGAATACCAATAATAGTTATTATAAAGCAAGAGCTGTTTTATTGGAAAAAAATTATTTAAAGCAATAAATTCGCCAAATGTATTTAGGAGAAAGTATTAAAGAAATAAGTTACAATCACATAAACAACTAGATATTTTTATAACTGGACATATTTATTTTCCTGTTTTTAAACTATTTTTTTATATTTTAAAACTTTTAATACTTACAAATTAAATAATCTTTGTATATTTTTTAAACAATTCATTTTTAACTATTTACTTTTATTGAAATAAGTATAACTTATTTTTAATTAAGACTCTAATAACTATTTAAACTATTGTAATTAAAACTTATGGATGCCATTCGATCAAATTGGAATCGTTCTTGAATTTCAACTGCTCCGGCGAACTATTTAAACAGCGACTTGAAGAATATTGGACAAATGTCTCTTTATATATATTTACACAGGAAAATGGTAATGCTGTCCTTCGGCTGCCCAAACAGTTTAGGCAGTAGGAAAGACAGAAACGATATCAATTGTTCTTCAGACAGGTCCGGTAGATGTTTTCAGAAAAGAGAAACGGATTTTCGGTTTCGATTATCATTTACAATAAAAAAACTGATAATATAAGTCGACAAATTGATGACATCCTATGCCTAGTTAGTAAAACAGTGGCTTTCAACTTGGGGTATACCCATCGCAACCCCACTTTTTTTTTCTTTAAAATAACTTCTGTTTTCAAATAACTTCTGTCACTTAATATATCATTAACAGATTTGTAGTTTATTAGAAGAGATATCAAAATGGAAAAAAATCCACCATGCTTTATTATGTACAACGAATGTATTATACAACAGTAAAAAACATCAAATTAAATAGATTATTTAATAGAAAAATTGATAGAAAACAGCACAAAATATACGAATTGACAAGCATTTATTTTAATAAGTAAAATTGACTATGTAATAACTAACTACATAATAAAAATTAAGTTAAATTGACTTAATTTTTATTTTCATGACGCATAAGGTTTTAATAAAATAAATAACAAAGTTTAACGCCATTTCAGGTAAAATTTGTGAATGAGTTAAATCTAGGGAAAATAATTTTTAATATCCTATATCTGAAAGTGTTCTCAAGCAACTAATAAATAAATCTACCTCAAGTACAGACGGTATTATTAAAACTTTCAATGGATTTAAAATTAAAAAATCAATTTGAACAAAAATAAAAGTGCAATTTTAAATAATCGAGACGTGAGCCCATATCTACTTTTATGGATTCATCGCATTTAACATTGTTAGAACCGGTACTGTCGTATATGTGAATCCTTTAAAATAAAAAATAAAAGAAAATGAGAAAAATAATCTGACTTTTAAGTGGTCTGAATGCACACCCTGGAATATTTTAAACGGATGATATACAACTGACGGAAGACATGGAGAAATAAAAAAGCTGGGTTTTTTGGAATACGACAACTCAATGGGCTGTCGAGACAATTGGTATAAGTAATAAGGTATAACTGCAATCTTATCTGAAGAGAAGAATAAATTTTATAGATCTAATGCCTGACTTACGCTTAGGGAGTAGAGAAGATATCATCAAAATAACTTTTATTACGCCCTTATACTCACCACCCAAATATTGAACAAATCAATATCAGTTGTTTGCATACAAAGAGCATTAATGTGAAGCTGGACGAAATTGTTCGGAATATAATTCTATTTGTATAGGCATTGACGTGAAATTGAATAAAATGATTGGATCGTAAGTCTATTTATTATTATTTATTTAACACTTTTATTGCAAATACAATCTGGCAGGCGTATTGCCAGGCGGCAATCTCTTCCAACCAACCAGAAAAAGTAAATGAAGCAAGTTACGTGGACGAAATCCATAAACACATACGTGAGCATATATGCCCACGAACCCCACAAAGACGAACAATCACCCGAACATTATTTTTAATATAAAGTGATATATCATCAATCAAAAGAAAAGGAAGAGATGGTGGAGAGGAAAGGAAAAGAAAAAATCAGGAATGACACACGTTATTTTACTGACTAGAAATTAAGAGTTTTTTCAGTCGCTTCTTAAAGCATGTCAAGGACGGAGCGAGTCTCATATTGGTTTGTAACTGATTCCAGAGCCTCACTGCATGGACAGTAAAGGACGATGTAAAAAAAGAGGAGCGGTGAACTGCAAAGGCCAATAAACAATCTCTTTTTGAGCGTAGCGCTAATCCATCCTAAATCTACTGTTGATCTAGGTAATATTCAAAGTTGAACATTTTAATGCGATAATATTACATTTTTAAAAACTTATTTGTAAATTGATATTTAAAATCTGATTTTTTCTCAGATCTTATTTCCAGGGTCGTATTTGGATTTATTGTCAAAATCCAAGAGATATCAAAATTCGAAGGGATTTTTTTTTAATATTCCCCTTATGTCCACTTAAAAATCAATTACTTTATTCAAAAGCGTTATATTTGTTTAGATCAATATTACGAAAAATAAATTGTATATAATTGTGTATTGATTTAGATTTAGGACAGCATTGTCCAATGATTTAGGATGACTAATGACGTTGATAAGAACGTCAGAAAAAGTCTTTATCCGACCCTGATTGCATTTTTAAAATACTTAAAATCCACTTGAAATATTATGTGTTGTATTCTCAGGAAGTAATTCCTTTGCGAGACAAACCAGTTAAAGAATCACGCGAGTTATTTTTAAACGCCATTCTTCCACTTAACAGGTTATAATAAATGCACTTGATCTTAGCGAGGTTTTTCGTTCACCGACCCGCTAAGCCTCCAGAATGGTTTATTATACCTACATTTGTAATAAATAATTCAATTGGACACCCATAGAGGAAATACGGAATAAATTTTGTCTCGAGAACCGGAAATAGTTTGGTTCATGCGAATACGTAATACTCGTATTACACATTTCTGGTTCAACATATTAACTAAGAATTTTACGCCTAAGATATAACCTTAAACATGCAATTTTTTTCTTATTTTCGAAGGCTTATGTTTCAACCCAGGGATTTCGGATTCCATTTCTAAAGGTGCCCAAAAAATGGTCCCGCTCTAAATTTACCACAAAAGACATTTGAATATATTTGGTTGGTTGAAACGAATGTTTGACTGGCAATAAGCCAAAAAGGGTTAACTGTATATCACGGAAGACACAATACAAAACCAATATTCAATGCTTTAGATGAGAAATCCAAATTGGGACCTTTTATTTATGTATTGTACCATAGGAATTAAACCAAAATCCGCAGATATAAGACAATCGTTCTATTAACTAAGCCACGGAGATCATTTAATTTGTGTTATTTGTTATATACTCGTACTTTCTGATTAAATGTATATATTCCATGTTTATTTACCGATTTGAGAATTATTATTTAGTAGTATGTATTATGTATTTAGTAGTATGTATACCATATTTTTTGTTTCAGCCCCATAAATTGTCTTATTCACTAATTAATAAACTTAATTGTAAAAATGAATCATTCTGTAATGTTTTCTTGATTACTTATTTTTAAGTAGTATGCATTTTTAATAGTATAATATTTTTATATCGATATAAAATTAAGATATTTTTAATAGGATTTCAAATTTTATTTTTATTTTACACATGACAAGAAATATACATAATTTGCGAAAAACAACAGCTAATTTAATTTGGATACACAATTTTAATGGATCTGTGTTGGTTGCCTTTCATTTGTCGTGTCCCTAGTAAACTAGGATTTTGCCTGTATCTCACTGAGGACAGTTATTGTTGCCAGATTTTTTATCCATTCAACTTTATACCAGAGCGTGTTAATTATGTAACGCTTTAAAATTTTGGTATAAATAACGTTTGAGCTATTATATTTGTAAGTCAATAAAAAGAGTTCTTAACACAACCATAGAATTGTAGAATTAGAAACGTGTTCAAACTTTATTAACAGTTTATTTTCGATTTAAAAAGTTGACATGTGGCCTCCATTGGGTACTTGGATATAAAGTATTTTGATATATTGTATAAATGTCAAATATATGAAATAGTTTTTATTTAGATAATTTTTTTAATAGTTTTGAGACTCTATTAAATTCCTACAAAATATTTTATTAGTATTTTGGGAAATTTGTTTTGTTGCCAAATTTGTGTTTTAAAATAGGCCGTTTATAAATCTTTTAAATTTTCATCTTTTTTTATGTTGTTTTGTCTTCTTGAAGTATTCTTCCGCATTATACAGCCATAAATTAAAATATTACAAAACAATATTCTTTGAAAATTATTAATTATGAGGAAAAATTAATTCATTTTATGTACGCATAACGTGAAATGATGAATTAATAAATACAATAAAGGTAAATGTATTAATGTAAACTTAATATAAACGTAATAAAAGTTTTTTTTATTTAAATTACAATAAAGATTTTTCTCGTGTAATAATCATTTTACATTAAGATTGTTTAGTTAAAAAATTGTATTGAACATTTTTACAGGCTAAAGGAGTTGAAATATTAAGAAGTTAATTAAGCCAATATAGAAATTCAAAAGACCACATAAACCTTTTTCACGTGAATTGTGAAAAACTTGCATTTTTGTATGAACGCTATTTTTATAAATTGATTATAATTACTTTATTAGAATTAGCAATATTTAATATGGAGTTATTATATGTGAACCAAATATTAATTAACTAGAAAGATGAAATCATTTAATAGCTTGAATGAAATATCTTTTCAAATATATTTTCACCAGACATATTATCTAAGGATTATCACAAATAAAGAGATGATAGTTAATTAAGTTTTTTTAATATACGAGTATATCATATTTTTAGATAGAATAAATAACATATTTTGATAGAAAGGAAACGACCTCCGTAGACTAACTTCGTGGTATAACGCTAATCTTCCTACGCGGGGGCTGCGGGATCAACTCCAGTTGGTACCCGATTTTGTTTTAAGGGTTTTCACTTAAAACCTGTTAAACACCGACACGATAGTCATGAGCGGTCACTTCTGATGAGAAGTGTAGATGACAAAAGGAGGAGAAGCCGAGCACCCATCTGTTGGAATAATCAGGTTAAAAAACGGTGCGGTGATCATTTCAGGTGGAGATTTCATAGATGCTACATAATGCAAGAGATCGTCTGTACTGTATATGTATGGTTGATGACCATGATAAATAGAGGAAACGACCAAGAAGAATAAACACCCTTCTGGTTGATTTGATATTGCCACGTGGCAATAAACCAGCTAGTTTGAACTGTAATAACAAAAGTGTAATACAATACAGTAAATGTCAGAGATTTTGTGAAAAATACAAATGTGTAAAAAAACACAGCTTGAATGGTAAACCATTTTGCGTTATACGCAAGTAATAAGCTTTTTAAAGAATATTTTTGAGCTTTTCGCATCCATCCGACTTCTTCTGGAGTGTGTATATAAGCATTAAAAACACTTCTTAAAGTAATAATTTTCAAAGGGATGCTGTATGACATCCGAAGTGGTTTTTCATTGACTTCGGTCACTAAATGGTGTTTATTAAATATGTATTATACTATAATATTAACCTCTACTTTACAGACATAAATAAACTATTTATATATTTTCTTCAAACTCCTTAGTTCCAATATAATTATAAAATTATTAATCTTCACAAATATTTAAATGATTGATTTTAAAGCTACAAATTATAACATATTAATTGTGTTGTATTACACTTTCGTTGTATACAGTGAAATCTAGCAGGCATATTATCACGTGGCAATCTCTTCTTACCAACCAGAAAGACGTTAAAAAGTCCTTAAATGAAAAACCTTTTACAACGGGTATCGAGCATTTGTTGAAAGGTTATCATTTTATCAAATAGACCACGGAGGTGAGAGTAGCTAACAACTGTAGTCATCATTGTTGGTGACCGTGGTCCAACGCTTAATATTCATGCTAAGCAAGTGGGTGGACATATAAAAATCTGCCAAAGTAAAGGCTGCAGCAGATTAAGAGACGATTGTCTTGGAACGTTAATCTTCTTTCCCTCTGAACTTTTCGTTTGATCTGTTGAGATAATATGTTTTCTGAGATGCAACAGTTTGCACAATACACACACAAGCATCTCCCATCCACAGGATAACTGACATACTCAATCGCGAGGTATTGTCTACCATGTCATAACTCTTCTGATATCATTTTAAATGTTTCTTTGAAACTTTTATTTATTTATTTAAAACCCAATATCAAAAAAAATTTATTTCAATACATTTATCGATAATATTGCAGCCTTTTAAGCTCGAAAAATAAAAATGTTTTTGTTTTAATTTTCCTTTATTGATTTTAGAGTAGAACGTGGGATAAGGTTACTCTACCCCGTAATTTTTACTTTTATATAGATGGGCGAAGGGTTTGAGATAAGCAAAATAATAGAGCTTTTAACCATTTCCCGAAGGTGTGAAAAATGTTACTTTATTACGGCGACATATTTTCGAATGAGCGTAAAATTACCTCGTATCCGCTCTGTGATCAATACATTTTAGTTATATAACAAGAACAAATGTCATGTCGTTTTTGTTTCCTAGATGGATAAAATTAACCAAAACGAAATTCTCAATATAATTTAAATTTGTTTTGTTAAGAACAAAACATTGAACATTTCGTAAAAATAAATAAAAAGTTTCATAGAAAGTTTCCTATAGTCTAGTGTTAAACTACTATAGATATATCTTAAGAACAAAACATTAAACATTTCGTAAAAATAAATAAAAAGTCGTCATAGAAAGTTTCCTATAGTCTGGTGTCAAACTACTATAGATATATCTTAAGAACAAAACATTGAACATTTCGTAAAAATAAATAAAAAGTCTTCATAGAAAGTTTCCTATAGTTTAGTGTCAAACTACTAAAGATATATCTATAAAAAACAGAGACCATTTACGGATATTGGACTAGTTTTGCTTTGAGACTTTATTTCATCTGAATTCATTATTCATCCTGACACGTATTGTATTGTATTACACTTCCATTGAATACATAACAACCTGTTGCGGTGATTGCCAAGCGGTAATCTCTTCCAACCAACCATTAAAATGTCAAAGAGGCCTGAAGTGAAAACCAAACTAGAACCCTTTTTAAAAAAAATTAAAGGTTCTAAAGGGAATCGAACCCGCAAAATTTTGATTGAATAGATGTCTTACCAACTAAACCAAAAAGGTCGGACGTACTTTGTAAACATACCAAACATTAGTTCAAAGAACATGTTTGACAAGTAGTATTTATTTAACAATATTTCACCGTTTTTTCTTATCATTTAATACTAAGAAAGATGTGTACTAATAAGAATCCATTGGGCAACGATGTACGCCAGAATACGGAAAGAAAGTGGTTAAGAAATTTGAACTTAAAACTAGTGTATTCACTAGAATGGAAAAGAGCATTCTGTAATGGTTTGGATATAAAAAGAGTGACAAAAAGGCTCTATGGGAAAAACCTGAGTAGACATTTTTCCATCGCGAAACGAACCCGAAATTCAAGTGTTCTAGCAATCAGAGCATATACGAGTATCTCATCTAATATTTTTTTTCAAGTAATTATTTTTCTCTTACCTTTTATTGTATATATGAACTACCTAAATTGAATTTATTTACTAAGGATTACTTCTACCGAAGGACTGAACCCTCGGATTGAAAATAAACTATCAATTTCGAAAAGTCTGATAGCACTTTTGCAATGAAATAAATATATGTTTTCGATATTTTTACTTCGTTCTCCATTGAAAATTGAACAATAAGTTAAACTCTTGGGAGATATGTATTCAACCAGTACACCACGAAGGTCTTCTTAGAATTGAACGATTATCATTTTTTAAAGAAAGAGTATTTTCCAAAAGTAGTGTTTTCCACTCATTTTTCAGGCATAATTATTATAGCAAATTAAAGAAAGTTTATTTTATTTAATCATAGACAGCAAAAAACTACACTTTCGACTTCAATGACAAATGTTTTCCTAAAGTACGTCCCCTTTATATGTGTATTAATCACGTAAATATAGAATACAAATAAATTTAATATTAAAAAATGTAAAAAAGGTTTAAAAAAAAACAAAGAAAATTGTTAAATAGGTGTTAATAAAAAAACTGTGTTACCTTATTTAATTCAATGGGAGAGTTGTAAAAATCCTACGATAGCTAGGACAGTCTGACAGACAATGATGAAATTCCCCAAGGGTGTTGGCTTTTATACCATTCGGGAACTGTTGGATTTTCTCTTCAAATCCATTACCCTCATCCCTTAATGAATAAGGAAATGAAATTATCAGTAATAGTCACAGAGAAAAGCTGAGAATTCAATTAGAAGTGCTGGATAGTTTGAAATACGAATTCGAACGAATACAAAGGATAAGATACTCAATGGTCCAGAGATTAGGAGAGAGAGCTTTTCCAAATAAAAAACAAAAAATTGTTCTTAAATAGATTAAAAGTCAACCCACTATTTTCAGCGTTTGTACGTCTTTATATATTATTTATGATATACATAACATACACATGCGTTTCGAACGGTAGTAAAATTCTCAATCCTTAGATTGAGATGTGATGTTACTCGTGCATACATATATACATACCATCACACCGTTTTCCTGTTGGGGTAGGCAGAGAGGAGAGAACACCAAACGTTCCTATCTCAACCCACACGTTTGCCTCTTTTCAACATCAACACACTTTCTCTTACAGCTCCTACGATTTCTTTTATTTCTTACATATCATTCACTTGATCCAACCACATTTTCTCTGGGCTTCCTCTACCACGGATTCATATTGGCACTGTATATTTGTTTTGTTAGTCTTCCGTCATTCATTCATTCCACGTGCCCAAACCCTCTCTGAATACTATTTTTAGTTGTTCCGTTGTTGTTCAAAGTACAAAGCAAAAAAAAATTGGTACTAAACTTCATTCCAAACGTGCTGAATGTATTTTCATATGAAAAGTAATAGTTTAGAGCTTCTTTCGGTCGTTGTTCACCTAAATAGCTTGGACGATTTTTAGCTTCATTTTGAAGATAGTACAAATCAATGGCGTGGCGTGACTTTCGAGTTGACAGATGCTGTTGATATTCATAAAACGCCTGCGTTTGTTAAAAGTTATGATATTAAAATTATAATGCACTAGCTAAAAGTTTTATTTCTTATGTTAAAAAAATTTAAAATACAGAATATTGTTTTTTTGCGTAAACAACATTCGACCATCAGGGGATTCTTTTTTTTCACTGCATCTACGAGTATGAAATGGCTTTCATACTCGTATGTAAAATTATGTATTTGTATTATTTGTACCAATGGCGTGGCCGCCATTGGTACAAATAGTGTTTTCGGTGCTTGATGATTTTTTACTATCAAACAAGAAAAACATTGACATTAAAAATATGTAAGGTAGCGGCGATTTAATAAGGGGGCGTTTGTGTCAAATGCAATTTTAAAAAATCTCAATGGTGATACTCTCGAAGATCGTGTCCACTCTGAAAGACTAATTACCACTGATGACGACTAAATCAAGGGTTCGATCGAGAATAACCACCGTTCTACGCTACGAGAAAATATCAAAAACCACCTTCCATGAACAAGTAAAAAGCAAGTCTAAATACAAAAAAATTATGTATGCATTTCACCTCAATATACGAAACGACTTTCCAGACAACCCAATCACAGTATAGATAGTACGAATGAATCATGAAATATTTAATATTTGTAGCATTATTTTCTAACAAAACTAATTAAACGACAATCACGCCATAAATTGAATTTGGAACATTTATTAACAAATTAAACAACGCCTCATTGTTTTCATTAAACATCAATTAATTTAAAATGTATTTTGGCCCAGTTTTCTCAAGTGCCTTTCATTTTGAGGGCATTTCTTAAATTCATCTTTTTATGTATAATATTTATTCAGCCTTTTTGAATATTTTTAATTGAAATATTTGTTTCTACAAAGTAGAAAGAAATACATTGAAATTTATCGATCGTACATTTTTACAAGATTATGTGTAAACTACAAATATTGGGTATTAACATAAGTTGTGTCCGTTTGTATCCAAATGAAGAGAACAAGAGGACACAATAAAAAAAATTACAACAAATTCGTCAATAATGTATTCTGCTTCATTATTTTACAACAAATTAGTCAATAATTTATTCTCCTTCATTATTTACAACTTCTTGCTAACGTTCTACAAGTTTTTCAATGCCTGTGCGATAAAAACCATCCGGTTTTGACTCGAGAAATTCGTCCAACCATGTCCGCAATTCGACGTCATTATTGAAGGAAACGCCGCGTAAATTGTTCGAAAGCGACCGAAAAAGGTGGTAACCGACGGCGCGAGATCTGGAAAATATGGAGGGTGCGGCAGGACTTCCCAACCAAGCGTTTGAATGGCATTTTCCGTAATGTAGGCGATGTGAGGACGGGCGTTATCGTGTTGCAGAATAACGCAATATTGCCGAACCGCCCTTTTTTGTTGAATTGTAGTGCATTCATAGCATCTTCATAGCATCTTCACCATACACTTTGCAAATATTGCGAGTAGCTTTGGCAGCTTTATTCCCTCGATTGAACGCGAACAGAAGGAGGTGTCGAAAATGCTCATTTTCGTCTACTTGACATTCCATTTTGAAGACTTGTAATAAAATAAAATAATACATGTAACGTAAAAGCAATGGTGTAAGCGGTCCTCATCGAACTGTTCATCCGGAACGCTCAATGTCTTTCAGGTCGAAATTACCGTCTTTGAAACGCAAAAACCATCGAAGAGCTGTCCTTTCATTCATAGCATCTTCACCTTTTACTTCGCAAATATCGCGAGCAGCTTTATTCCCTCGATTAAACGCGAACAGAAGGAAGTGTCGAAAATGCTCAATTTCGTCTACTTGACATTTCATATTGATGGTTTGTAATCAAATAAAATAATATATGTAATGTAAAAGCAAACACAATATCTTGTAAAGCAGAACATTTTCTTTCGAAAGACGTATAACCTTTACCATTTTGTTTTACTTTTGGTGCTCATTTTTAAATTTGGAAAAAAATGGACACAACTTATGTTAACACCTAATACATACTCGTACATACATATTTCCACTACATAAAACTCAGTTAATTATAAAGTTTGTACGTTATGTCTAAATGGTTATGTCATGTTAAACGGACACAACTTATGTTAACACCTAATACATACTCGTACATACATATTTCCACTACATAAAACTCAGTTATAAAGTTTGTACGTTATGTCTAAATGGTTATGTCATGTTAAACGGACACAACTTATGTTAACACCTAATACATACTCGTACATATATATTTCCACTGCATAAAACTCAGTTAATTATAAAGTTTGTACGTTATGTCTAAATGGTTATGTCATGTTAAACGGACACAACTTATGTTAACACCTAATACATACTCGTACATACATATTTCCACTACATAAAACTCAGTTAATTATAAAGTTTGTACGTTATGTCTAAATGGTTATATCATGTTAAACGGACACAACTTATGTTAACACCTAATACATACTCGTACATACATATTTCCACTACATAAAACTCAGTTAATTATAAAGTTTGTACGTTATGTCTAAATGGTTATGTCATGTTAAACGATATCAAATAATTAGTTGTAAGAATTGTTATTTAGTTATAAATAATACAATATGTCGGTGGTAACTATTTATAATAAATTAAATATTCAGACTATTAAAAATAAAATGACATGTAGGAAATTAAAATTAAGTTAGTTCATCGTTATAATACAATATATAAATAAGATTAGTTCATAAGACATAAATTTGTATGTCATATATGTATAGCCTTTGGCAAATGTTTGTGCTACAGATTACTTTATTAAATAAAAAAATAACATACATTACATTCAATCAACGACCTTTGTGGTATAGTTGGTAAGACGCTGAACTTCTCCCCAGGAATTTCGGGTTCGATTCCCAATAGTACCCTAAAAAGAAATTTTAAAAAAGTTCCCTGACTGGTAAGAGTTCGTGTGATAACAATGCTTTCATGCACTTGATTTGTATGAGTGCTTTTGAATCTTCACGTGTGGTAGTATTACTAAAACGAAGAGCGAATGATGTGCCTAATCCAGTGGTTCTTAAACCCAAAGGCTCGATTACTGGTGCCGAAGACAATGTTGTCTCCCAATCACACTATTCAATATGCCCACAAAGCTAGTTTTGAAGGGTGACATACGAATGAATGATTGTCATTCATTTATTTTTAAAGTTATGTTTAATTTTTGTATTTATAAAGATAAATCAGAAATGTCACCTTATTTATGTTATTCTGATAACTATTTATAAAAATAAATCAGAAATGTCACCTTATTTATGTTATTCTGATAACTTTGTTCTATTTAGCAGTTTCACGCAACGAACTTCTTCAAATTGGTGAAAATATTTGTCAAGTGAAACTGATAAATGGGCATAGTGTAAGTAGAACAAAATGAAAAATAACGATTCAATAAATAACGATAACGGGTTATCATTAGTTTTTTTGTTAAATAAATCATCATTAGCAAAAAAATCAATGTGATTAAAATTTATTATTATAACAGCATTGTTACAAGTTATTTCTAGACTAAAGTACGAGTAGCATGCTACTAAATTAGCTACGTATAAAGTGGAAATGGCGCTACTTTACAGCTACTTTTAGAATGAAGGGCGCTACTTATCAACACCGTATTTGATTATCTTGAGTATATATATACAAATTAGCTGACATTCGGAAGTACGAGTATCTATGTCAAAAAGAACCAACTCGAAAATACTTTTTTGGTTATTTGAAATGTCGCATGATTCCATCTAAATTCGGTATACAGCATCTTCGAAATGTTGGCCAACTCAATATTTCCGAAAAAATAATTGAACTAGATCAGCTGTGAAACATATCCAATAACATAAATGATAAGTTTATTGATAGTAATGAAATAATTTAACTAGATCAGCTGTGAAACATATCCAATAACATAAATTATAAGTTTATTGATAGTAATGAAATAATTTAACTAGATCAGCTGTGAAACATATCCAATAACATAAATTATAAGTTTATTGATAGTAATGAAATAATTGAACTAGATCAGCTGGGAAACATATCCAATAACATAAATGATAAGTTTATTGATAGTAATGAAATAATTGAACTAGATCAGCTGTGAAACATATCCAATAACATAAATGATAAGTTTATTGATAGTAATGAAATAATTGAACTAGATCAGCTGTGAAACATATCCAATAACATAAATGATAAGTTTATTTAAAGTAATGAAATAATTGAACTAGGTCAGCTGTGAAACATATCCAATAACATAAGTTTATTGATAGTAATTAAATACATAAATATGTATCGTTTATGTCCTGTAATTGCACATATTTGTTAAGGCAATGGAAAAAAATACATTAGGGATAGACAAACTATCAAAAGGCCTAGGTTATATCTCATAACATCTTCACAATCAAGATAGAAGGGTGAGCCCAGATATTTTTCAGCTCACATCCATAAGTTTTATATCGTTTCGTATACATTATGAAAACATATATTTTCGACGCAGAAATTGAATCACATACATTTTACAGGTATATTTTATTAATCCATATTTAAATTATTAAATACCATTTCAAACTTATGAGTGATACTTATTTATCATCAGCATCGTTCTCTTCAACTTTCGAGTCGAGAGTTGTCTCACCATTTCTCTAGTCAACTCTCCCACATCCACAAAGTTCAGACCTAGTTTTTTCTCACTCGACTGTTCCACTTTATTGCGACAACTCCTGCAAAAAGATGATACACCTTTTTCCACGGTCAGTAGCATTTCTACTGCACTCTTGAAGTGAACTGTTCGTTACATTCTTTATCAGCATCGCGTTGATGAGCAGTCCTACGTAGATAATCTACCCCAATAGATGATCTACCCCGTAATCTATTTTCCCTTGGATCACCAGTATCTTCATTGTACCATTCCAACTGATAATTGATTAAATGACCAAGAACTAGACGATTCGAAATTATATAATTGAAGACAAACGCTATTCAATTTATAGTGTTTCCAGAATTGATGAATTTACCTTACGTGCACCACAACTCCATGGCGTATAGTATATCTTCTTGCGTCCCCTTTCTCTCATTACCCATATACGGATGTACAAGTTTTACTTAGTTTTGGTAGACCTAGTAAAGTCCAAACTACAACACTTGAATTTTCAGCGGGAATACTTTTTTCTATAATAAAATACAATACGAAATATTTAAAAAAGTGTATTTTCACATTACATTACAATACAGCATTTAAGTAATGGACTAAATTAAAGATAATTAAAAGTACAAAATAAAAATTCAAAATGTTTTAAAACCTTAAATGGTCTAACTATATAGTACACAGCTTTTTAGTTATAAGATTTTGGAAACATTTCTTCAAATTCAAATGAATTAATGATATTAAACATCTCCATTTTGACTTGTTGAAGGTTTAACTTGATTTCTTTCCAATACTCGAAACTTTTCTTCATATTTCTCTTTTAAACACTGCAAAAAAGAATTAAAAATAAAATATTAGAAAATATGCGTAATCAATAAGAATTTCATTCAATGAAAATTCGTACATAATTTATAATTTTTTTCATTACCTTTTATGGCACCCACTTTGTAAAAACGAAATAAATTCAAATTGAGCATTCCTTTCTTTACTAATGTAATTATTATCATTTCCTGTGACACGTTTTCCAATTCTTCAGAGAGAGATATAAAGGACAATGAAAAAAATTATCGTATTTAGACCTAGAACTTCATTTATATTTTTGACATCAAATACTACTTTTAAATTTTTAGATTATCTTAAATGTATTATATATAAATGTAAGTATATAAATGTGTTATAATGCTAAGTCAGTTAAACTTGAACATTTTCAATAATAATTATAAACACTGTTTATACTATGCGTATCCAGAAAGTAAGTGTACTGAGGCTCTCACGACCGGATGGATTTTATTTTCGACATGTTGGCTACACTTCCGTGTAGCCTGACGCTTCCCCTCCACAACGAGACAGGTTCGAGGTCAGTACGTTGAGAAGTGTCGACGCGACAACACGTTTTGTGAAAAATGTCAATCCAATTTCCCGCCAAGTGCGAAATACGCGGCGTCATCCGTTATCTCGTTTGGAAGGGAAAACCTCCGGTTGAGGTTTATAATGAGGGGAAAACAGCATATGGTGATAAAGCTATGAATCGTACGAGTGTGTACAAGTGGTGTCGCGAGTTTAAAAACGGTCACGTCACACCTATTCACCCTCCGCCAAAAAGTTCAAAACCACAATTTCAGCCAAGAAAATCATGGCATCCGTATTTTGGGACTGTCAAGGCATAATTTTAATTGAATATATGCCTCAAGGGGAGACCATCAACTCTGCAAGATACTGTGAGACCCTAAAAAAAATGCGGAGGGCGATTCAGAACAAGAGGAGAGGCATGCTGACAAAGGGAGTCTGGCTGCTGCACGACAATGCCAGACCACACACGGCCAACGCCACGAAGGAACTGCTCGCCTCGTTTAAATGGGATGTCCTGAACCGTCCCGCGCATTCCCCTGACCTAGCACCTTCAGATTACTATCTCTTTACCTCCCTGAAGCTGCACATGGGTGGAAAAAGGTTTTCAACCGACGAGGAGGTAAAAGGGGAGGTGGAGAAGTGGACGGAGGGGTTGGCGGGAAACTACTTCGAGGAAGGCATCAAAAAGTTGATACCCCGCTTCACCGCCTGCATTGAGAGGAATGGCGACTATATCGAAAAATAGCTTACATATGTACTACGGTAACCACGTAATTTTTTTGTTTAAATAAAAAAATTTGTAACCTACAAAAATGCAGTACACTTACTTTCTGGATATGCCTCGTACATACATACACACCATCACTTTTCCCTGTCGGGGCAAGCGGAGAGTAGAGAGCGCCAGACTTTCCTATCGCGACACATCTTTCGCTCACTTTTTACATTTCGTTTTTTCAAAATATCATTATGTAATCCAACCATGCTTTGCTTAGTCTTCCTTTACTACGCCTTCCATCCGTATTTGCACGGTATGTTTCTTTTATTAGTCTTTCTTCATTCATTCTACATATCCAAACCATCTCAGAGTGCTCTTCTTAATCTTACTTAATGCATTAGCCTTAAAACTTACACTTACTTAAAGCACGTTTGATTTCGCTAATTTATTTATTTTTTGTTAAAGCAATCGATTTGTCCAAAAGAATCTAAATTTACAAAAAAACGTATGTTTAAATTTGATTGAATTCAATCATTTGGAAAAGGTTAAAAATAAAATAAATAGATTACTTATTTAGCACTGTTTTGCAATAAAATATCACTTAATGAGAGCTTCGTTTTCTTTTTGCTAAATAAAGACAAGCTCATAAACGTCACTAAATAAATTCATGTGAAACTATAACGGAATGTTTAATAATACCCGAGTATTTGTAATGTACCACAAGGCTACTATTCACCAGTCTATTGGTACGTACTAAAGTCTTTAGATGATAAATCCAACGGGTTGGTTAGTAAAAACCCCAACACGTTGATGATGATTGTTAATCTTCAATGACAAAGTCCCCGCCAAGGGCGCATTGATGACTAAACGTTTTTAACTTGAAAGTTTTCATATAATTCTCAGTACGTACTCGTAGCTCAACAGGCAGTCCATCCTACTAAACAGAATGCTCTATCGGAAAACTTAGCCTTGTTTATCCTGTTGGGCACGATAATCCCGTGCTTCACTGAAGTGGTGGATTTTATAGCTCGACCTCGAAGTTAAGAAAACTCATTATAAATGCAGACCTCTGAGATGTAGCCAGGCGCTTTTAAACAAAACCAGCGTCTGTTTAGTGACTTGAAGTGAATAAAATAATTTGTACCTTAAAGAGTTCCATTTGTTTTTCATACTCTTTCTTTAGTTCTTCGTTTAGCTTATTGCTTGTCTCAACCTTCTTCATCATGAAGTTCTGTCTCTCTCGTTCTGCTTGAATCTTCAAATCCATGCACTCCAATCGTTCCTATGGCAAAAAACATAAAGACATAAATAAATTACAGTAAAAACATTAATACATGACACAACAATGGTATTTCGTTGCTATTTAAACAAGGTAACTGGCACTCGATATTTGTTTTTTTTTTTTGTTTAGTTTAAAAGAAATATTAAAAATTATTTCACCCAATTTACTTACATGTATCAGTTTACAACCAAGAACTTACATTTAAATTTATTTTACTTCAAAATTACTTAAATCTATCCTCAACATATAAACATATGTTACTTCACGTTGATAACGAAAAGTTCAGATGTACTTGAATATTTTTTGGCAAATCGTTAAAATACGAGTAATTAATCCTTCCCAGTATAAATTATGTAACATGTCAGAAGAGGTTACAAGGGTGATTAATATGAACAAAAAAATAGATGTTTGTTTAATCAATTTTCAATCGTTAAAGAATTGAAAATATATAAACAATTCTAAACTAAGCTTAGTGTACAATTCATTGTTCAACATATATTAAACTTAACAAGAGAGATAATACTAAATTTTATAACTTCAAATTACACAAAAAAAACATTTCAATTTAACATAATGTATTGATGTTATGTGTTAATTTGTACAGAAGTCAAGGAGACGAGGTCATCTAGTGTTACATAAAAAAAATATTTCATACTTTTTTTATTATTTTACTATAAATACTAACTTCATAGTGATTCATGTTTGTTGTGTTTGTGTTGATCGTCTCTATTACCTCCTTGGCCGTGTCACATCAAGTACCACCTTTTAAAAAACCTTAGTATACTTAATTTTATATGAGAGAATTTTTGGTAAATAAATATTATGATATGTTCCTCTTGAATTTAAAATATTGTGTTAAAAAGATTAAACCTATAAGATTGAATGAACTTGATCAACGTTTTTAAAATTGATTCATAACATTTACGTAAAAAAACTTAAAATATTGAAAAGTTTGATATTGAACGTTTTCGATAATCAGGTTTCGAACCCGTAATCAAATAAATGTTACCACTAAATTACGGAAGTCTTCATATCATTATTACATGTTTAAAGTCTTACCTGAAGGTGTTCAACTTCTAAATTCCTGATATTCAACAGATCCTTTGTTATCGCAACGACGTCCTTCAGAGACGTGACTTGAGAAGTTAAAGCCTCGATTTGCAATTCCTGGTTCGAAATCATCTTTGTCTTGTCGAAAATCATTCCACGTGCCTTGGTCAGAAGCTGAAATAGAATCAATTAGGAATTATCAATAAACAACGATGAAATTATTAACAATGATACATCGAATCTATAAAACTTTTCCGGAATCCTTTAAATAGTGGCGTATCGTACATAATAAAAAATGTATTAGCTTTTTTTTAATTTGATGAAAATTTATTAATACTTAGTTTATCTTAAATATTTATTTTAGTCGTTTTATATTTTTTAGATTTCTTAATTATCTTTATTTAAAATTTTCAATGTTTTTACTGGTTTTCTGTTATATAATTTATATTTAAAAAATTAATAAACATGTTTATCAGCTATGATATACTCGTAATCTATGTTATATTATTAATAAAAAATAAAGAATGTAAAAAATGTACTTTTAAAAAATATCTCTAAAAACACTTAATGACTTCGTCACAGGCCTTGCATAATGGAGTTATTATCTAAATTTACAAAATGGAGGGTTTTTAGTTTTGTTATGTAGTTTTATTCTACAGTCGCATTTCTATTAAGACAATACAGTTTTTTTAATTATGTATTGTATATAGTAAAACAACTTATTTTTCAAAAATATGTAAAACAACTTGGAAATTTTCCCAGTATGTAAGACAATTCTCGTATAATTACAGATATTTTTTTATAGCGGAAACAGTATCAGACCGAACAAATGTTAAAATTTACCTCTTCGTGCTGTCTTTTAATCTTGGAAACCATATCCTTGTTTTTAGCATTTGGTTTGCTGCAGACTGCTCTCAACTCGAGTTCCAAAGTTTTTAATTTTGATTTGACAATATCGTTTTCTTCACATTTCAGCTAAAATGTTAGATGTAAATTAAGTACCACATATATAAACTCTACAGTTTAGATATTTCACAGCTTTCAGCTTATTTAATACTCTAATGCGTGTGTCACTACATAAAAGTAAATTAAATTATTTTCTATTCATTATTAGTCACGTCCATATTTCCACCCTCACTGGAATATCTTGTTCCGAGGTAAACAGATTTTCATCATTTGTCTCGTCTCTGTAAAAGTTGACATTCTCAAAATACTTTATTCTGATATTCCTCATCAGTTTTAATCAACCACCTTTTAACTCTACCTCTTTTTATTTCTTACCTTCAGCTTAATTTTCAACGCTTCATGTTTAATATGTTCCTCTTCTTCCATTTTGGATATCCTCTCTAATAGAACGTTTTCTCGTTTTTTCCATTCATCCTGCAAATTAAAACAACTTTCAGTCAGTCAACAAAGAATTTATTAATGATATTATCAATATTCTATTTTCAGAAAAAAAAAAAATAATAATTTAAAAACTCCGTCTATTGATTGTTTATTGGATGTTTTTAATACATATTTAGAAATTGTTCGAATAATTTAAGATGGGCTGTTGCAGAAATATATTTCCATTATTTATATCATGAATTTATTCGAACCAACCAGAAAGATAGACATTAAATGATGTGAAAAATAAGATAGACCTTTTTATTTATTTTTTTCGAAACATCGGAAATCAAACCCGAAACCACCGAGTCGAAAGACAAACATCACACCAAATATACTATGGAAAAAGTTAAGCCCACGCAACATCATGGATTATTCGAGGTTTCTCATCTGATTCTTTAAAACAAAAAATATTTTTTTCTTGTAGATGGAGAAGTCTATTTTGACTATTGAACTCTATCAAACTGCAATATATGGTAGACAGTTCAGTTCAGATCGATCCCCCCCCCCCCCCCCACACTGTTATGGGGGGCAAAATAAGACCCCATCCAAATAGCAATCACGTACTGACGAAGAAGGAACTGCCCAAAGGAACTCGTTCTCCGGTGACGACACACCTGATTATGAAAATATAGACAATTATTATTAAACATACGAGTACATACATATCATCACGCCGTTTTTCTGTCGAAATATGCAGAGAGGAGTGCCAGACTTTCCTATCACGACACACCTCTCTCTCCTCTTCTACGACCATACACCTTCTCATACAACTCGTACAATTTCTCTAACTTTTAAATTTCGTTCCTTTAAAATATCATTCACTTGATCCAACAATACTTACCTTGGTCTTCCACTCATATTTACACCATATTGGTTTAATTAGTATTGTTCATTCATTCGTTCTATATGTCCTAACTATATCAGAGTGATTTTCTTAATCTTACTTAATACATCAGCCTTAAGATCACATTCATGCCTGATCACTTTATTCCGTATTCTGTCATACATTATCATCCCATGTGTTCTTCTCGGTGCACGCATTTCTACAACATTTATTCGGCTCCTTTCAGTATTTTTCCACGCCCAAGTTTTAAAAATATTAATAAATTATTTTAAAGCCATCCAATTATTTTTCTTCATCGCGTTTATTATTTTAGCATCAGAAAATCTCACATAAAGTTCAACAACACTGTTGATGCATAGATCTGGAAGTTTATTTTACAAATACAATATGTTGTACGAGTATATCTTACCTCGGTTAAAACTCCTAGTGCATTACTTGAAACGCTTTTCATGTTCTTCACTGTTGCATTTGCGGATGTTCCCTGAAAAAATAAATAATTAAACCCAATTATTTTACTCCATCTATTAAGGTTCAATATCATCCTCATCAACTCACATGGATCCAGTGTTGAACATAGGCCTCCCCTCTCCGCCCCCCACTCGTTCCTATCATGGGTACAACATAGCACACAAAAAACTAACCCTGAGATTGAACTTTAAATATATCGACGACCTCCGTAGTCTAATAAAAGAACGCTTCTCACTTTTGAAAAAATTCTCATGTGTTGGTAAAAAAATCCAAATTATAATATGCCCATCCGATTATATACAATGAAAGTGTAATACAATACAAAAAAATATTATTTTATTTATGCAAACAAAGAAAAGTGATGAAAAAAAATTAAAATATTGCGCAAATAAGATAAATTAATTTTAGGTACATATAGCTTGCATATTTGAACTCCACAACGACCAACTAATAGTAAAAAAGTACATGGTCAAAGACTTGACACACCATCAATCAGATTATTTTATCCATGTCATATCATTGGTACGTGACGATGAACTTAAAAAACAGCTCATGGGACGTAAGGTAAGAATCCACTCACATTCGTATGTTATAAGTTGAAATAATTCAAATTTACCTGTCCATTTTCCCCTCCTGAACTTTGCAAAGCATCGATAATATCTTTGATCACTGTATTTATTGCGTCATCTGAATCTTCTTCTTGTGTGAGATTACTTTCTGTTTCTAGTTTTTCTTTTTCACTGTCTTGACTCAAATTCTCGGCAATTGTCTTTTCAATGGTTTCAGCAACAGTATTTACTTCGTCAGATTGATTTAAATTGTCTATGTTATTCGACAATTTTAATGTCAAATTGTGTGATAAATCTGGTATATCTTCCGTAATTTTAGTCTCACTTATTGAATTCGTTGTGACTTCCGGATTAGAATTTACTTCAATATTTTCAGAAGGAGGCGAAATAATTGCATTGCCATTAATAACGGGACCTTCATCTGTTTTTAAAGGATCTGTAACTACAGTTTCAGTAGGTTTTATATTACTTGCATCAACTTCTGTTGTTAAACTACCATTTTCGATTATTTTAGACCCATTGGATGTGTTGGCCGTATCACTTTTCGGGTCTTCGACTGTTTTATTATTTTCTTCAACTGCTATACCTTGAGTTTCCATTAATTCGGCCATATTCCTAAAACAATAATAATTTTTAAATAAACCTCTGCAATATTTATGATTTTTTTCAAACATAACTTTTTATATAACGTCACAAAGTGTGTGTTTACAATACTTTTTTTTTAAATGTTATGTTTACAATATTTTTATTTCGTTTTGTTTTTTTAAATATCAATTTTCACTGAAGTATTTTCATACTCTTGACCAAAATACACCGGATTTGATTTCACTATTCTCAAAATCTATAAGATATTACTTCAAACTGACTATTTTAATTCTTGAATATCTGTTAATAATTTAATCACTGAGATTTTTTTCTTACAACTTGTTGCAACTTATTTATAAAATTGTATTACGATTCCAAAAAAACTCACAAAGTTCAAGTGATATTCTACGATGTTAAACGTGTTGATGAAACTATTTCTAGAGAGCGCATTGAGATATTTTTAGATATTTACATTTCAACCAAACGTCTTGAATTTTCTCACAGGAAAGAATATTCGTTTTATTCATCAGTACCTACGCAAATTTGATTTCAATTTAACTACATTATTTTCACTGATAACAACATTAAAGTATTTTTTACGTTCGTCATTATTTAATAACATTCGTCTATTTTTTTTCAAAGATAAAAAATGCAAGTAGTTTTTTTATTTCTACTCGTGTATTTTTTCGATTTCAAAATTATTGTTAAATTATGTAATATTTCAACATAGGTCAATTCGTAAAACATCTGCCTAACAACAAGTAATTGAACTTCAATTTTGTTAGGAATGTTTTGATTATTCTAGTAAATCTCAACTTACTAATCTCTTGCTCGCACTTACGAATACTTATACCTCCCCGTCTTACAGCCACTTGCTTGTTTGAACTTCACAATAGATCAAACAATAATTGAAAAAGCTGCTGGCAGACAACCTAACAATCTGACTCGATATATCGTTAAAAAAATGTTTTCAAACCGTGTCATACTACGGCTAAAAGCAATTAGCTCCTGAGCAGCATCCAGCATAAATATTGTGATATCAAACTTGTTTGTGTTTTACAAAAAACAGTTTATAGTTTTTATGAATTTACATTGTTCGTATATAACTTTGTAAATACGATTAATTTTCAATAACTCAACTTCAAAAATGTTACATCAAAATTATATTTCTTATAAAACGTGATGTAGAAATAACATTAGGTAGTTATAAATGTAATTGGAAATCAAAAGTATAATGTAAGTAATAAAAATAAATTGAATATAAACTTTATGAATAAAAACATAACCATTTTTATTACCAAATGTGTTTATTTTTATGATCAATGTTAACATTACTTATGTATCAATCCAACTAGATTCTGACATCCAGTTATATTCTAATGGTACCAGTTAGAAAAAGTTATTAGACGGGGTCTTGCAGAGTGTGTGCATTGTACTTAAAATTTTATTGGAAGTAACATACACACAATGAAAATCAAGTAACATACACACAATGAAAAAGAAACACACTTTAAGATAAAAATATAATATATACTCGTAAAATCCATAAGATATATTTTTATTGTGTAAAAATGTTCTAGTAACTGCAGGTACTAATGCGCTCAATATAGACACAACCACGTTATGACGCTTGGTACTTAAAAAATACATATTTATTTACATGTCATTATGAAGTTTAATACAAATAGTAACTGCAATTTTTAAGTGTCTAAGTAAGTTAAAAAATACGTATCAATATAATATGTATTCTTCAAAAGTTTTATATAAAGTATTATTATTCAAGAATAAGAAGAAATACATTTTCGCGTATGGACGTTTCACGTATGCAAAAAGGATCCAACCCATATTTTACGTTTTCTGAGATAATTGAGGAATCGGCAATTTTTATGGAATAATTAAACTTAAAGATAGAATCTAATGCTAGTTGGTTAGAAGAAATCACTGTATAGTAACAAGTCTGCCAGATGTACTATGTATAATCATGTACACAAAACCACGAAAAATAAATATCCATTTAACGGACTTGATATTTTTTGCATATGCAGAATTGATCTATGTTTTTTTAAAGAAACAAAAGAAGTGTGTTTGTAGGTTGGAACTATTTGTATATCCACATGAGTGTACAGTTTTACTATTGTATCAATGATTACACGCAGAGTAAAAAAATATGTAACAAAATATACAATTCATTTAAAAAATATAACTTTCAAGTTGAATGTAGCATATTTCATTGAATATGGTAACTACCTTTTTAACCATATTGTATTTCATTTTAAATCGTCCGTAAGTTCAAAAATTATTCCAATAGTTACTTCCCACGTATTTATGTTATAAGAATGGAAACATGTTATATTTATAAAATTTTAAAATATTTTCTGTATTCCTTCATATTTCTTTTGAAGAGTTCTTAATAGAATGTATATATAGAAAGTTTTACTTAAACGTTCATCAACAAAAAAACATTAATATTTTATATATAATAAGAAAATGTTGTTTTGTAAAATGTAGTCAGGCAAATTTAGAGCAGATACTTTTCCTATAAAATAAACACTGAAATGGAATCTGATATTGTTATACTCTGATTGTATTAAGAATAATTGTATACTTCTTATATTAAAATTCATACAAATTGATATGAAAAATCAAAACAGCAAATAACTGTTTAATTATTATTTTATTCTAATGTTAATTTATAAAAATATGATTTTCATATTCAGTGGTCTATAGTCTCCGTAGTTTCGGTTTAATTAATATGCTTGCGTATACAAGACTCGAGTTTGATTCACAGTGAGTCAATATTGATTTTACTTTAGACTTTTTCCCCTGAATTTGTAATTATAATGCCACTTAATTGCAGTCTCACAAATTTTGAGGGTGCTTTAGACACAATTAAAAAAATAGTGACGCTTAAATCAATTATTTTGTTTCAAACAAGGCAAGACTTTTTATTGTATAACTTTATGAACGATTAATTGCGTCAAATTATTATTAATTAAACAATTTAGTCATTCTAGCGTATAGCATAGATAAAAACTATAAGCTTATAAAATTAAATTTAGTTTTTCAATTATTTCTATTTACCTGGGTGAATACAATTATACAATTTTCGTAAAAAAAATATTAGATATTAAGTTTATCGGCAATGTTTTGATAAAAGTCTACTAACAAATGTCAATAAATTGTTTGTAAATTGATTAGCACAATAAACTTTATTTGTAGATATATCGTTCGTATTTTAGAACAAGATGAAGTTATTAAGTATTGCCATTACTTAGACGGTTTATTATTATTGGAATGTGATAATTCTCAAAAGATGTCTGCATTAAACTCACATTCCAATACATGAAGGAAATGTGAACCATAAATATTTATAATACCATAGACGGGACAAAATCGTCAATGTGATCAATGTGAAATCGGAACGTCAAAATCTTTTTCGTTGTAAACTCCAGTCAGTGATGAATTACGTGAATTAACGTTTGATTTCATAATATATTTTACTTCAAATATTCAAAGGTAAAGTCTTCTTTTCGTTTCTTCGTATCAAATAAATATTATTAGTAATTTATCTCAAAATTTTATTTAGTTTAAGTGAATAAACTTATAATTATGTTGTGAGGTTAACTCCTTAACACTATTTTTATATTTTGTGTTGATGAAATTCGTTGAAGTCAATGTAAATTGTATATGGCGTTTATTTTTTAGAATTACACATTTTAATTGAATCATGGATGAATATTCGAGAGAACCTTGCCCATGGCGTATCATGGACGATTGTGGAGGAGCTTTCCTCATGGGGGCCATTGGAGGCGGAATTTTCCACTCAATTAAAGGCTTCAGAAACGCACCTTCAGGATTCAGTAAACGATTGGTGAGTAAATCTATCTCTGAATCTCAATATCAAATGTTCAAAATTATGGCGAATTTGAAACTAGTGATAATGAAGTTACCGCGCGTCCTCGGTCATTTTTCCGACTAACAATTTCAAGCGATTCGGATTCAGACTCAGACGAAGGTGAAGAAGAATGGTCATCAGCAGACAATCCACCAGTCCTGGAAGAGTTTTTAGGTCGATCAGGTTTAACTACCGGTAGTGTTTTGAATAGTGTAACGGAAGCAGTAAATTTATTCATAGAAGATGATTTTTTTACATTCCTTGTACAAGAATCTAACAGATATTATTATCAAAATAAGCACAAATTTAAAATATGTAAGAAAACTCTCAAATGGAAAGACATTACAATACAAGAAATGAAGAAATTTTTGGGACTTATCCTTCTTATGGGACAAGTCCATAAGGACAGAAGAGATGAATACTGGAGTTCAGATGCATCCACAGAAACATAATTTTTTGCAAAAACGATGACCAGAGACAGATTTCGTCAAATATGGAGAGCTTGGCACTTTAATAATAATGAAAATACTGAAAATGGATCAGATAATGCTATTCTATCTTACGAAAAACTACTAAATGGACAAAAATACTTGCGATGTATTTAATAAATTGTGCATTGTTCAACTCCTTTGTTGTGTATAACTCTGTTACAAGAGAAAAGAAAATAAAATATTAACTATTTTTAAAGGACATTGCAGAGCACTGGGTGGCTAATCAGATTTCGTCGGATAATATTCAAGACCCGGAACCAACACCATCGACATCTAGTGTCCGAAAAAAATCTTCAAAATCAGATCCTCCGGGAAGACTTTCAATGGATATGAGAAAACATACATTGGAAGAGATTGAAAACACTGGTAAAAACAAGAATCTACGAAGGAGATGTCGTGTGTGCGCGGTCCACAAAATGCGTAGCGAAACCCGATATATGTATAAATTCTGTGATGTGACATTACATAAAGGAAACTGTTCAACGATATCATACTTTAAAACAATATTAGTGTTTATTTTTTCGTATTTTACAAAATATGTATTATGTTGAACATGTACAGAAAGACTAAATGGACAGTAAGGTAAAAATGCAATTCAACCTTAAATATCATAATTGTTTACCCAAATATATATAAGTTTATAAAAAGATCATTAAAAACGATTTCATTAATGATAAAATACTGAAAATTTTATTTAAATATGATCAATAGTTCTCAAGTTATAGTAATTTTACTTGAAACGTAATTTCGCGCGCGAATCTAAAAAAATTGCCCGCTTAACGGCATAGATTGATGAAAAAACCGCCCGGCAACAATGTGTTAATAGTTAGTAATATTTTTCATCAAAATTTACGATAGTACGAATTTTATGGTTTACATGCATACCTTGGTTTAATTATAATTAATTAACAAATTTTAACTTTTTGTCTGTAACAGAGATTAAATTAGCTTATTCTTATTAAATCGACCCTGCTGATTACGAAAATCGCAGTGAAAAGTTTGTAACACGTAACATTTTTGTGTAACAGAAGGGGGAGTGTTTTAATAAAATAAGTACGTTTTTGCGCATTTCAAAAGTCGTAATTACAATGAAAATAAATAAATTCCTGAAATACTAAATTTAGACACAGAATACAATATTGTTACATAGGAAAATAAAAAAAGCAGAATAAAAGTGGGAAGTGTATTTTCAGTGACTTTCGACATTCTAGATTCTGGTAACTGCAAGAGTTCTTGTACAACTGCAAGAGTTCTCGTAATTGTCAGCTTTATTATTACCTAGGAAACCACTAACAACTCTTCCAAAGGCTTTTCAAGCTTCTATTTCTTCAACACTTAATTTTTTTTCGAACTTTTCATCTTTCATAAGTTTCAGTCAAAAACTAATTTCAGGTTTTTCTCTTAAAAGGTACGTGATGGAACATTTGCAAGTTCATATTCGTTATCAGCACACAAATTGACCTAAAATGGCCGTTTTCACCCTGGTTACAAAAACCTTGTTAACTAGTGTTATTAAACCTTTTCATAATGCGTTGGAACAAATTTACTTAAATTGATTTTCCTCAACGTAAAAGAGTAACCATTTACAATAATATACATGTAACTTTAATGACACATGCACTTTGTAACCCTTGCGGGGTATGCAAATAGAACTTTTATAATTGTAAAAAAGTTTTATAAAATATGAAACTAACAGTCCATGCTACATCAACACTAAAATTTATAGGCAAACAGTCAATGATTGCCATGATATTGATTGGAAATCTAAATATGCCAATTCCACTTTTTTAAATTCTGAATCATGAGTCAATATGTCTGATACTTAATAAAAATATACATGTAAAGACATAATTTATATAAATGAATCAGCTGGTATAAATTCACCATGTTAACTGTCAGTAATTAGATTCATGTTTTTATCTACTACTAATGTCTGAATTTCGATCTAGTGGATTATGATTTTTTTTGTGAGATATTTATTACATCCTTCAGTATAATTTTTCATTAAAACGAATTATTAAAAACTAGAAGGTATTCAATATAAAATATCTATGAGAATGAAACAAAAATATTTTGCAGGCTGGCAGTTTAACAGCAGTAAAACACAGATCCCCCATTATAGCCGGGAACTTTGCTGTTTGGGGGGGTATGTTCTCCACAATCGACTGCACTCTTGTCCACATCAGAAAGAAGGAAGATCCATGGAACTCCATTATGAGTGGTGCCCTCACTGGAGGCATTCTAGCAGCTAGAAATGGTATTTTCTTCTGGTTTATTAACTTTATTAATAATGTTTTATAAATTTATGTTTTTTTTAGTTTTATAACAGTTATTAATAGATAATGCAACTTGCCTGCTCCAACGCCTTATAATAAATCATTCCAAGTTACGAAAAAGTCATAATATATTATGCATATTCTAGGTCTACACTAGCAATATGTACTATTAATCTACACAATTCTAGCTTTCAAATGGTGCCTAAAATGTCACTGAATTTGTTTCATAGAATACAATTATTATGACATTTAAGAGAAGTGTAGTCACAAATTTTCTGTAGTCCCATTTAATAATTTGAAACTACCCTTGTTTACCATTCTTGGTACGTAATATTACATCCTGAAGTCAATTCTCAATGAACTCCAGGCTATTATGCATAGATGATCACATACATATAGTATTATTTCAATCCAATTTTGAAAGTGCTTTAGGAAAAAAAGTTTTAAAAAATGCAATAAGCGAGGTAAGAAAAGAGATTTCTGTTTATCTTTTTTTAGATAAACAATGGTACAGCTAGAAATACTCAAGAATGATCAGGAAGAAATTAGTATATAAAATTACACAGAACATTATTTGACCTAAAATATATGAAACTTTTTAAACATTTTGATTTCCTGGCTAGCTCTTTCCATGGCTTGTTCTCGTATGATTTCGACACTCCAAATGAATTGAATGCTGAATTGATAGGTTTTTATTAAATGCATGATATTCAAATGGTTTTTATATGTTTCATTTTTTTTTAAATGTATAATAAAGATGAAATATTTTGATATTTTGGGATGTTCAGTACACACAAAAGTTAATTTAAAGATAATTATATCCTCTAATTATAACATGACTCAAAATGAAAGTCAATGTATTATTTTAGATGAAATAGTACTTTTAAAAAAAAATTATTTATAAATATAGCAACTTGATTAGCAAAAACTGAAAAGAAAATGTTGAAATAGTCACAAATCAGCATTTTTGTCAATTTAATGTAATATGTAAAAAGACCACCACATATAGAATTCTGGATAATAAAGTATTAAATAATTACAATGACAGTGTCTTATCAGTAAATTATTATTTACAGGTGTTCCAGCTATGGCGGGTAGTGCAATTGTAGGTGGAGTATTATTAGCTCTTATAGAAGGAATCGGTATAATGTTTTCAAGGATGACTGCAGAACAGTTCAAACCTCAAGCACCCATTTTTGAGGATCCTTCAGCTCTTGGAAATCCCAGCATGGCATCTCCGAATTGATGATTCCACTACTTATAATACTCAAAATATTCACAAAATTTCAACTGTTCCAATCTATTTTTTGCCCTTCTACCATTTAATAAACAGATTGTCTTAAAAGATTATTTTTATCCCATATGAATCTTTATTGGATTGTGTTGTATTCATTTTTACCCTATTTGAACCACAATACAATTTCCAGGGCTGAAACACCGTATCATCGTGTTTTGATTGATAATTTTAATAATCAAAACATCAACTATCTCATTAGTGTTATGTGATTTATAAAACAAAATTGTCTAGTTGTTCATTAAGTTGACCAGAAAACAAAATATTTAAATAGATACATCTATATTGTAAGTTATGTTGATTGTATATTAATTTTAGAAATAAATTTGTTTTTCCTGTAAATTAATTTTTACATTTTTTCCTTTTAAAACATCAATCATGGTCAGTAAAAAGTCAAACACATAATTTTCTACATTGCAAAATTATTGTCTACCTCCATAGACTGATGTGTGCGGATCCTGAATTTGACTGTTAAACCACCAAAGTATACAGGATGGAGTAACAATTATACTCGTCTGAATCGCCTAAAAAGTATTGACGCTTTTTTATCAAATGAAAAAAGCAGAGGGTAGTTTAAGACATTTATTTTTACTAAATGTCTAAAACTACACTAAGTCAAATTTTAAAACCATAATACTTCTAAAACATTTTCAGCAATTACAAACTTTTGTTAGTAACCCCAAATCATATCGATTACTACCACTCCCAATTGAAGAAATGCCATATTGGCCCGACTAAGGTGAGGTTTTTATTTTAAAAACCAACACTAATATGTGGGGTTGCCTTATATTCCAGTCTGAAACAAATTAACAATTAATTCATTTCCATGCGATGACTAAGACGGCTATATCGCCCCAAATACTACTATTTTTCTCTCAATATTTTTTAATGAGCTCATTCAACAACCAGCATTGTTTACAAACTGCCAGTGAGCTGTCAGTATCTGAGTCAATTTTTATCTTAACTTTTTGTACTACATTTTTCATATTCTTACACCCTCAAAAATATGATGTAACCATATTGAAACATAAGGAGCTCGAACGAATCAAATTAAGAAATTTGCAGGAGCTATGATTTCAATTTCAAGGTGTGGCAGTTTGTACTGCAGAAGCTACAAATAACTATAACTACTAGAAAATTTGATATTATTAACACATTGTTTGCGGGAAACGATAAAACTCGTTCTATCCCGTTTTATAGTAGAGAGCGGGAGACGAGTTTACTCGTTTTGGTTTGCCAAGCGGTGGTATGCGGGAAACTTGTAAACACGGTCGCCAAATGGGGTGGGAACTGCGCGTTATCTATTGTAAGGGGTACCTAACGCATCTACCTGTTGATACAATGAGGTTGGGTGATAACAACACAAAAGGCAAAATAAAAATAAAAGCGGTTATGTTTACAAAAAAATATGTTTCAATGATAACAAATCGGGATCTTGTTTTAGCATTGTTGATCGTTTCTCTAGTGACTCCAGTGTACTGCTTTCGTTCGGAAGTCTTAGTATCGTGTTTCTGAGTTCATTCTGCTTTTACGAAGTATTTTATTTTGTTTTGAATTATCGAATTTTCGTAGAAAATACCTAACTATCGTGGTGTATTTGTTCAAAAACTTTTTTTACTTCGCCACTTTTTACTGCCACTGTTTTTTTTGTGATAAACTATTTTTGAAAGTTAATTTTATTGTCCCTGAACATGAATCAGGATGCAAACGAGAGTGATGATGAATTGTTTGCTGACAATTTATCTAATTATTCCTGCCAAAGCGACAGAAGATTTTTCCGATTCCGAGGATGACGATGATAGTGACGAAGATATTATTCCTCTGCCATCAACTTTTTCCCGAAGACGAATTTATAAGATTCTTATAAGATCTATTGAAAATTTCGTAATTATATTGTAATTTTATGTGAATAAAATAATTTTGATGGTGAAAGAGTATTTTTTTCTATGTTTACCTAGAATGTAGTAATTTTGTGTGAGTAAAAAATAGAGCAACCCATATTTTGCATAATAAAGATATAGATAGTTCTATTTTTAGTAAGATACAAAAAGTTTTTCGAAAAAATACTAATTAGTTTGAGAGATATGGTTTTTTTACGAAAGTCTAATTTTGGCGCAAAAAAGTCTAAAAGTACCCGCATTGCGTCATCACTTGTCGCGAAAAGTACCCGATTACAATGTGTTAAAAACAATGTTGGTAGTCGCAAAAAAACGTCTAATGAATGCATATTCAACAGGAAAAGCATTCAGAAAGTTTAAAAAAGGACATTTTGAATTGATAAAATAAGAATCAAGTAAAAATTATCTTCCAAAAAACAGATTATAAAAAATTGGAATTGCCTGTCTGACCAATACGGTATATGCTGAGAATTAAACTCGCAACATATTTTTTGTTTCAAATAAAATATTGCTTACTTGAATCTCATATATGTAAATACAAATAAAGCTACGGAAAATCTCGTTTAACGCGATTAATTGAGCCATAATTACCTTGCACTAAGCAAAATCGCATAAATCAAATACAATCAATAGATTTATTCTAATTAATCCATTATAATGTAATTCGAGAAAAATGCACTACATATAAGTTATATTTGAGGATAAAAATATCAAAGATTAAAAAATGTTTTCATTTTTATTTACTGAATAAATAACATCAATCAATAAGCCCCAGGACTAACTACTAAAGCAACATATGTTTGCCAAAATTCTTCTTTATTCATCAACATAGTCTCCTTCAAGAGCGATACATTCATTCCAACGCTTTCCTAACTTTTCTATGCCAGACGTGTAGAACGATTTATCTTTGGTTTCAAAATAGGCGTTAGTTTCGGCAATCACTACTTCATTGAAGCCAAATCTCTTTCCCTAGAGCATCTTTTTGAGGTCTGCGAACAGCAAATAGCCGCTGGGGGCCAAATCTGGAGAATACGGTGGGTGCGGAAGCAATTCGAAGTTCAACTCATGCAATTTGGCCATCGTTACCATCGACTTGACACGGTGCATTGTCCTGACGAAAGAGAACTTTTTTCTTCTTCATATGGGGCCGTTTTTTTGCAATTTCTGCCCTCAAACGCTCCAATAACGCCATGTAATGTTCGCTATTGATGGTTTTTCCCTTTTCAAGGTGATCGATGAATATTATACCATGCGCATCCCAAAATCCATAATCTTCCCGGCCGACTGTTGAGTTTTTGGTCGCTTCGGACGACTTTCACCGACTGATCTCCACTCAGCTGACTGCGGATTTGATTTCGGAGTATAGTGGTGGATCCAAATTTCATCCATTGTCAAATACCGACGCAAAAACTCCTGTTTATTTCGCGTAAACAGTGCCAAACAGCGCTCTGATTCATCGATGCGTTGTTGTTTCTGTTCCATTGTCAGCAAATGCGGCACCCATTTCGAAAAAAGCTTTTTCATGACCAAATGTTCATGCAAAATAGTGTAAACACTACCAAATGATATCTTCAGGATGTCAGCTATCTTACGCAACTTTACTTTGCGATTTTCCATCACGATTTTGAGAGGTTATTTTATGTTTTCTGGTGTAACAACCTCATTTGGACGACCAGAGCATTCAGCATCATTTGTGTCTGTATGACCGCGTTTGAAATCAGCATACCACTGACAAATGGTTGTTTTCGACGGAGCAGAGCCCGGATAACACTTTTCAAACCATCGCTGAGTTTGAACGGTATTTTTTCCCATTAAAAAGCAATGTTTTATCAACACATGAATTAATTTTTTTCCATTGTTTTGAAAATAGCAAAAGTAGCATCACTAAAACCTTTGCAACTCAATGACACACTGTCGGAATGTCATGAAAGTTTGACACATAACTTCTAAAGGTTAGTACTAACTGAGAATGGTATGAATTTGTTATTAGAGGCGCCATCTGTTAGTTAGTCCCGGGACTTTTTGATCGATGTGTTAAGTTCCAATGCACTTAAATAAAAACACTCGGGCAAATGAAACATAAGAGTGACACGTACGGTGATGGTTTGGAGACAACTGCCAGTAAGGGTGCAACCGAGTGCTGAGGAGTGACTCTCCCCACCTTGCAGGTAGATGCAGGAGAAAAAGGCAAACAACAACCATGTTAACTGATTAATCAGCCGCTTAAAGCAGGATATAGTATAATTTTTCTTAAGTGCGCAAATAGAATTCACGTTAAGCTAGATTTTCCTATATTTCATTACATTGTATTTTAAAATAATGTTTCCATACAAAGTATGCGCATATTTACTCAAATATTATATCCATTCTAAAACAATACCTTGTATCCTTTATATATCACTGGTATGATACAGAGTATAAAGAGAAAGATAATTCGGTTTACGATCATTTTCTGTGATTTAAGATTAAATTTAGTTGTGTATTTTCTAGTTACAAAGCTGAAACTAATTTTTATCTATTTGTGGAATATGGAGTACATTTTATCATGAGTAATTGTAAAGTAAAAACACAATTAGGTAAAATTTGGGTTGGATATTTTTTGCACATATTGCATTGAATTAGATTTCCATATATACAAAACAATTTAAAGGGATTAGTGCTTTCTGGTGATGTCTTACAACTTGACAGAAATATATTAAAAGGTATGTTATTAATAGTAAGAATAGTTTCGATTCCATCAAGAATCAAACTCAAAATCCCCACATTGGAAGTTAGGCATTCTACCAAGCACATCACAGAGATCTGTCCATGTATATTAAATGTGTAACAAAATGAGGGGGGAGAGTGAGGAGCTTTTGAAGTCTTCACATAGGCATGAGTGAATGACTGATGCGTGTGATGAGTTGTTGGATATATTTTGGTTTGGTTGTTGAGATAATGATACAGTTGGAATAATGTTTATGATAAATTAGGATTTAAGAATATAAATGCAGAATGTGAATGTTTCAGATGAATTATATGATTGAGGAATGAAACCACTTAATCAGTCTTTTAAAGTGGTTTTATATATCTACATACAAAAAGGTGTTTTTTTTATGTAAATGTTGTATGGCGGGTAAATTAAATTTAAACAAAGCTTGTGAAAATGCGACAGAAATGAAGTTTACGAGAGGAAATAATGTTCATGATTAGAATTCGCTCACACTCTTATTATTGAGGACTTGAAGCGAAACATTAACAGATGTTTTACAGTTAATCATGTTGATGAAAAATTTCCTCACATTTCTTGTTCTCTAATCCACTACTACTCACTTTCTTGTGAGGTGGACCGGTATATCTTTCAGTGTCGGCGACTGGGGGCGTTATGTAAAAAATTAATGTGACTGGGAATGGCCAAGGTGGTAAGATGCTTCTCTCTAACAGAGGGTTATGGGTTTAACTCCCAATTTTGTTAATAAGGATTCCAGTCTGGTTTCCATTGATTGAAAGAGATTGACAATAAACCCGCCATAATGTAGTGTACATACAACAAAAGTATAATCTCCGCAGGGATCAAATCTAGGGCCAATGTTTTTTCTCATTTTTATTAATGATGTGAAAAAAAGTATAACTCACTGTTTTACTATTTGTGGATGATCTTAAATTGTTCCTAAAAATATTGAGCGTTGACGATTGTAGGCAGCTCCAGGATATCAATAATATATATAAATGGAGCATTCGTAAGAAACTCCTTTAACGTATCAAAATGTTTTGTTATTTCATTTGTAAGAACACGAAGAACTATTTATTTCCGTTATGAATGGTCAACAACTCTCTAGGATGGATAAAACAAAGGACTTAGGTGTTTTATTTGAAAGTGACCTTTCGTTTGATTTGCAAATGAAATCAGTCTGCAACAAAACAAATAAGATGCTTGGGTTTGTAATTTGTACCACCAAACTATTGACACGTACTCAGGATATTATACAGTTCTTTGGTCAGAAATCATTTGAAATATCACTCAATAATATAGGCGCCAGCAGGGATTACATACTCGTGCTAGAAAGGGTTCAGAAAAAATTTATCCGTTGTCTCGACATGAAAGAGTGTGGATATTATCCCTGGCTTTATCCAAGTGTCTTATTACTGGGAATGCTAAGTTACAGATCATAAGAGAGTGGAAGATCTCTTTGATTGGGTGACCATTTTTTTGCTTGCTCAAGGGTAATTTAGCTAACCCATCCGTCCTGAACAGTCATGGTTTGTATGTTCCGGATAATTATTTGAGACAATGCTCCCATAGATTGTTTTATCGACCTATAAGTCGAACCAACCTGCCTTTGAAGATGCCGATAGGTAGAACAATCACACTGTTTAAACGTGTGTCATCATATAGACGTATGTGTTGCTCAGCTCCTTCAGGAAAAATCTCTTAAATTTAGTGTAGTACTCGAAATAATTTAATCTTTTTTCTATTATCTCACAAGGCTACATTTTTTCAGTGTTTTAGTGTAACATATACATTTTTACAATAGTTTTTACGTCTTAAAATGATGAACTGTTTTATACATCTTTTTTTTTTTTGACTTATTTTTGGTCCTTGTACGAATTAGGGAAACATGTAATGTGCAAAGGACCTCAAAAAAATTTATCAATAAATGGAGTTTAATAATATAATAAAGGAACAAGAAAATTATTGTTTATCCGAGTTAATAAAGTTTTGCAAGAAATCATGTCAAAAAGAACTGAATGAAAAAATATGGCACTCTATTCTCCCTAACTAGACCTTTCAAAGAAATAGCACAAGACTTCATCTATCAAAGAAAAAAAATTAAACATGAAACAAAATTTGGATAATTAATAACATGGATAGCCTCCGTGGCCTAGTTGGTAAGACACCCGTCTTGCGATCTGGAGGTTGCAGGTTCTATTCTTTTTTTTTTTAAATATTAGTTTTGTTTTCCTTTCAGACTTCTCCAACATTTTTCTGGTTGATTGTAGAGATTGCCATATGCAATACACCCACCGGAGGGTTGTACTGTATATAAGGACATAATACATCATAAGTTTAACACACATTCGACGCTAGAGCATAACCATTTATAAATGTGAGCCAGTGATGTGAAATGATCTCACCATTTATTAATTATATCTAGAATCGCAAAATTTGGAAATATAGACAGTTTTACATTTCCTTCTGTCAGAAAATATAGTTGATGATCTTCGTGTCATTGTTGGTAGGAGGCGCTTATCCAGGTATTTTGGTTTCAATTCTCTAACAGTATTTTAAAAAAGGTCATAATTGGGTAATACTATTTGCATGTGCAAGTATAGTTGCCTCTTTGTATGCAGTGTCGCTACTTCGAGGAGTTTTGCACCTTCTCCAGTAGTTCTAAGGCTCGAATAACTTTGTTTCCCAGGCATTGCCTTCAATATGTCCGCATCCCCACTCAGCCATGTTGAGGAGTACCATATGATAAAATATATCATTCTTTTGGTCCAACCATACTTACTCTTAGTCTTCCTTTACCATGCCTTCCCCTCACATATTTGTTCGTCTTTCTTCATTAATTCATTCATCCTACTTAATACATGTCTAAAGTTAACATCCTTTATCACATTATTGTGTATTCTGTCAAACACTGTCACCTCATGTGATCTCAGTGCCTGCATTTCTACAACTACGCTAATACTGTTGTGAACTATTAGCTAAGCAGATTTTGATACTAATTCGATAGCTGCACATTGTAATTCACCAATTGTGGAGATTCAATTGAATAACTCCATTTCTAGTTTTGTGGGAAATTTTAGATGTATATTTTGTTGAATTCTGGACAGTCCTTCAGAATTTCCTCAATTTTAGGTTTTGACTGGGAGACTGATTATTCTATTTTATCTTAAGTACACTGATGGGACTATCATCTTTAAAAATTATGATTGTTAAAGTTGTGTACAAAAAAAGTATTATCGAGGGAAAAAAAGTAATGCAATGAAGATATACTAAAATTTTGCTTTTATTGATAATGTACAACAAATAAATCAGAAATATTTAAAAACAAAAATGTCCTTACAAAGAACACCATTCTGTTCAGTCAATGAAGACTTGACAGATATAATGACATAATACCATGATTCAATCACAGTGCACTTAATATTTTTGTTTTCCTATATTAAAAATTATTTATTTAAAACAAAAAAAATATTTAGGATTGTTGAGAGAACATTATTTGACCTAAAATATATGAAACTTTTTAAACATTTTGATTTCCTGGCTAGCTCTTTCCATGGCTTGTTCTCGTATGATTTCGACACTCCAAATGAATTGAATGCTGAATTGATAGGTTTTTATTAAATGCATGATATTCAAATGGTTTTTATATGTTTCATTTTTTTTTAAATGTATAATAAAGATGAAATATTTTGATATTTTGGGATGTTCAGTACACACAAAAGTTAATTTAAAGATAATTATATCCTCTAATTATAACATGACTCAAAATGAAAGTCAATGTATTATTTTAGATGAAATAGTACTTTTAAAAAAAAATTATTTATAAATATAGCAACTTGATTAGCAAAAACTGAAAAGAAAATGTTGAAATAGTCACAAATCAGCATTTTTGTCAATTTAATGTAATATGTAAAAAGACCACCACATATAGAATTCTGGATAATAAAGTATTAAATAATTACAATGACAGTGTCTTATCAGTAAATTATTATTTACAGGTGTTCCAGCTATGGCGGGTAGTGCAATTGTAGGTGGAGTATTATTAGCTCTTATAGAAGGAATCGGTATAATGTTTTCAAGGATGACTGCAGAACAGTTCAAACCTCAAGCACCCATTTTTGAGGATCCTTCAGCTCTTGGAAATCCCAGCATGGCATCTCCGAATTGATGATTCCACTACTTATAATACTCAAAATATTCACAAAATTTCAACTGTTCCAATCTATTTTTTGCCCTTCTACCATTTAATAAACAGATTGTCTTAAAAGATTATTTTTATCCCATATGAATCTTTATTGGATTGTGTTGTATTCATTTTTACCCTATTTGAACCACAATACAATTTCCAGGGCTGAAACACCGTATCATCGTGTTTTGATTGATAATTTTAATAATCAAAACATCAACTATCTCATTAGTGTTATGTGATTTATAAAACAAAATTGTCTAGTTGTTCATTAAGTTGACCAGAAAACAAAATATTTAAATAGATACATCTATATTGTAAGTTATGTTGATTGTATATTAATTTTAGAAATAAATTTGTTTTTCCTGTAAATTAATTTTTACATTTTTTCCTTTTAAAACATCAATCATGGTCAGTAAAAAGTCAAACACATAATTTTCTACATTGCAAAATTATTGTCTACCTCCATAGACTGATGTGTGCGGATCCTGAATTTGACTGTTAAACCACCAAAGTATACAGGATGGAGTAACAATTATACTCGTCTGAATCGCCTAAAAAGTATTGACGCTTTTTTATCAAATGAAAAAAGCAGAGGGTAGTTTAAGACATTTATTTTTACTAAATGTCTAAAACTACACTAAGTCAAATTTTAAAACCATAATACTTCTAAAACATTTTCAGCAATTACAAACTTTTGTTAGTAACCCCAAATCATATCGATTACTACCACTCCCAATTGAAGAAATGCCATATTGGCCCGACTAAGGTGAGGTTTTTATTTTAAAAACCAACACTAATATGTGGGGTTGCCTTATATTCCAGTCTGAAACAAATTAACAATTAATTCATTTCCATGCGATGACTAAGACGGCTATATCGCCCCAAATACTACTATTTTTCTCTCAATATTTTTTAATGAGCTCATTCAACAACCAGCATTGTTTACAAACTGCCAGTGAGCTGTCAGTATCTGAGTCAATTTTTATCTTAACTTTTTGTACTACATTTTTCATATTCTTACACCCTCAAAAATATGATGTAACCATATTGAAACATAAGGAGCTCGAACGAATCAAATTAAGAAATTTGCAGGAGCTATGATTTCAATTTCAAGGTGTGGCAGTTTGTACTGCAGAAGCTACAAATAACTATAACTACTAGAAAATTTGATATTATTAACACATTGTTTGCGGGAAACGATAAAACTCGTTCTATCCCGTTTTATAGTAGAGAGCGGGAGACGAGTTTACTCGTTTTGGTTTGCCAAGCGGTGGTATGCGGGAAACTTGTAAACACGGTCGCCAAATGGGGTGGGAACTGCGCGTTATCTATTGTAAGGGGTACCTAACGCATCTACCTGTTGATACAATGAGGTTGGGTGATAACAACACAAAAGGCAAAATAAAAATAAAAGCGGTTATGTTTACAAAAAAATATGTTTCAATGATAACAAATCGGGATCTTGTTTTAGCATTGTTGATCGTTTCTCTAGTGACTCCAGTGTACTGCTTTCGTTCGGAAGTCTTAGTATCGTGTTTCTGAGTTCATTCTGCTTTTACGAAGTATTTTATTTTGTTTTGAATTATCGAATTTTCGTAGAAAATACCTAACTATCGTGGTGTATTTGTTCAAAAACTTTTTTTACTTCGCCACTTTTTACTGCCACTGTTTTTTTTGTGATAAACTATTTTTGAAAGTTAATTTTATTGTCCCTGAACATGAATCAGGATGCAAACGAGAGTGATGATGAATTGTTTGCTGACAATTTATCTAATTATTCCTGCCAAAGCGACAGAAGATTTTTCCGATTCCGAGGATGACGATGATAGTGACGAAGATATTATTCCTCTGCCATCAACTTTTTCCCGAAGACGAATTTATAAGATTCTTATAAGATCTATTGAAAATTTCGTAATTATATTGTAATTTTATGTGAATAAAATAATTTTGATGGTGAAAGAGTATTTTTTTCTATGTTTACCTAGAATGTAGTAATTTTGTGTGAGTAAAAAATAGAGCAACCCATATTTTGCATAATAAAGATATAGATAGTTCTATTTTTAGTAAGATACAAAAAGTTTTTCGAAAAAATACTAATTAGTTTGAGAGATATGGTTTTTTTACGAAAGTCTAATTTTGGCGCAAAAAAGTCTAAAAGTACCCGCATTGCGTCATCACTTGTCGCGAAAAGTACCCGATTACAATGTGTTAAAAACAATGTTGGTAGTCGCAAAAAAACGTCTAATGAATGCATATTCAACAGGAAAAGCATTCAGAAAGTTTAAAAAAGGACATTTTGAATTGATAAAATAAGAATCAAGTAAAAATTATCTTCCAAAAAACAGATTATAAAAAATTGGAATTGCCTGTCTGACCAATACGGTATATGCTGAGAATTAAACTCGCAACATATTTTTTGTTTCAAATAAAATATTGCTTACTTGAATCTCATATATGTAAATACAAATAAAGCTACGGAAAATCTCGTTTAACGCGATTAATTGAGCCATAATTACCTTGCACTAAGCAAAATCGCATAAATCAAATACAATCAATAGATTTATTCTAATTAATCCATTATAATGTAATTCGAGAAAAATGCACTACATATAAGTTATATTTGAGGATAAAAATATCAAAGATTAAAAAATGTTTTCATTTTTATTTACTGAATAAATAACATCAATCAATAAGCCCCAGGACTAACTACTAAAGCAACATATGTTTGCCAAAATTCTTCTTTATTCATCAACATAGTCTCCTTCAAGAGCGATACATTCATTCCAACGCTTTCCTAACTTTTCTATGCCAGACGTGTAGAACGATTTATCTTTGGTTTCAAAATAGGCGTTAGTTTCGGCAATCACTACTTCATTGAAGCCAAATCTCTTTCCCTAGAGCATCTTTTTGAGGTCTGCGAACAGCAAATAGCCGCTGGGGGCCAAATCTGGAGAATACGGTGGGTGCGGAAGCAATTCGAAGTTCAACTCATGCAATTTGGCCATCGTTACCATCGACTTGACACGGTGCATTGTCCTGACGAAAGAGAACTTTTTTCTTCTTCATATGGGGCCGTTTTTTTGCAATTTCTGCCCTCAAACGCTCCAATAACGCCATGTAATGTTCGCTATTGATGGTTTTTCCCTTTTCAAGGTGATCGATGAATATTATACCATGCGCATCCCAAAATCCATAATCTTCCCGGCCGACTGTTGAGTTTTTGGTCGCTTCGGACGACTTTCACCGACTGATCTCCACTCAGCTGACTGCGGATTTGATTTCGGAGTATAGTGGTGGATCCAAATTTCATCCATTGTCAAATACCGACGCAAAAACTCCTGTTTATTTCGCGTAAACAGTGCCAAACAGCGCTCTGATTCATCGATGCGTTGTTGTTTCTGTTCCATTGTCAGCAAATGCGGCACCCATTTCGAAAAAAGCTTTTTCATGACCAAATGTTCATGCAAAATAGTGTAAACACTACCAAATGATATCTTCAGGATGTCAGCTATCTTACGCAACTTTACTTTGCGATTTTCCATCACGATTTTGAGAGGTTATTTTATGTTTTCTGGTGTAACAACCTCATTTGGACGACCAGAGCATTCAGCATCATTTGTGTCTGTATGACCGCGTTTGAAATCAGCATACCACTGACAAATGGTTGTTTTCGACGGAGCAGAGCCCGGATAACACTTTTCAAACCATCGCTGAGTTTGAACGGTATTTTTTCCCATTAAAAAGCAATGTTTTATCAACACATGAATTAATTTTTTTCCATTGTTTTGAAAATAGCAAAAGTAGCATCACTAAAACCTTTGCAACTCAATGACACACTGTCGGAATGTCATGAAAGTTTGACACATAACTTCTAAAGGTTAGTACTAACTGAGAATGGTATGAATTTGTTATTAGAGGCGCCATCTGTTAGTTAGTCCCGGGACTTTTTGATCGATGTGTTAAGTTCCAATGCACTTAAATAAAAACACTCGGGCAAATGAAACATAAGAGTGACACGTACGGTGATGGTTTGGAGACAACTGCCAGTAAGGGTGCAACCGAGTGCTGAGGAGTGACTCTCCCCACCTTGCAGGTAGATGCAGGAGAAAAAGGCAAACAACAACCATGTTAACTGATTAATCAGCCGCTTAAAGCAGGATATAGTATAATTTTTCTTAAGTGCGCAAATAGAATTCACGTTAAGCTAGATTTTCCTATATTTCATTACATTGTATTTTAAAATAATGTTTCCATACAAAGTATGCGCATATTTACTCAAATATTATATCCATTCTAAAACAATACCTTGTATCCTTTATATATCACTGGTATGATACAGAGTATAAAGAGAAAGATAATTCGGTTTACGATCATTTTCTGTGATTTAAGATTAAATTTAGTTGTGTATTTTCTAGTTACAAAGCTGAAACTAATTTTTATCTATTTGTGGAATATGGAGTACATTTTATCATGAGTAATTGTAAAGTAAAAACACAATTAGGTAAAATTTGGGTTGGATATTTTTTGCACATATTGCATTGAATTAGATTTCCATATATACAAAACAATTTAAAGGGATTAGTGCTTTCTGGTGATGTCTTACAACTTGACAGAAATATATTAAAAGGTATGTTATTAATAGTAAGAATAGTTTCGATTCCATCAAGAATCAAACTCAAAATCCCCACATTGGAAGTTAGGCATTCTACCAAGCACATCACAGAGATCTGTCCATGTATATTAAATGTGTAACAAAATGAGGGGGGAGAGTGAGGAGCTTTTGAAGTCTTCACATAGGCATGAGTGAATGACTGATGCGTGTGATGAGTTGTTGGATATATTTTGGTTTGGTTGTTGAGATAATGATACAGTTGGAATAATGTTTATGATAAATTAGGATTTAAGAATATAAATGCAGAATGTGAATGTTTCAGATGAATTATATGATTGAGGAATGAAACCACTTAATCAGTCTTTTAAAGTGGTTTTATATATCTACATACAAAAAGGTGTTTTTTTTATGTAAATGTTGTATGGCGGGTAAATTAAATTTAAACAAAGCTTGTGAAAATGCGACAGAAATGAAGTTTACGAGAGGAAATAATGTTCATGATTAGAATTCGCTCACACTCTTATTATTGAGGACTTGAAGCGAAACATTAACAGATGTTTTACAGTTAATCATGTTGATGAAAAATTTCCTCACATTTCTTGTTCTCTAATCCACTACTACTCACTTTCTTGTGAGGTGGACCGGTATATCTTTCAGTGTCGGCGACTGGGGGCGTTATGTAAAAAATTAATGTGACTGGGAATGGCCAAGGTGGTAAGATGCTTCTCTCTAACAGAGGGTTATGGGTTTAACTCCCAATTTTGTTAATAAGGATTCCAGTCTGGTTTCCATTGATTGAAAGAGATTGACAATAAACCCGCCATAATGTAGTGTACATACAACAAAAGTATAATCTCCGCAGGGATCAAATCTAGGGCCAATGTTTTTTCTCATTTTTATTAATGATGTGAAAAAAAGTATAACTCACTGTTTTACTATTTGTGGATGATCTTAAATTGTTCCTAAAAATATTGAGCGTTGACGATTGTAGGCAGCTCCAGGATATCAATAATATATATAAATGGAGCATTCGTAAGAAACTCCTTTAACGTATCAAAATGTTTTGTTATTTCATTTGTAAGAACACGAAGAACTATTTATTTCCGTTATGAATGGTCAACAACTCTCTAGGATGGATAAAACAAAGGACTTAGGTGTTTTATTTGAAAGTGACCTTTCGTTTGATTTGCAAATGAAATCAGTCTGCAACAAAACAAATAAGATGCTTGGGTTTGTAATTTGTACCACCAAACTATTGACACGTACTCAGGATATTATACAGTTCTTTGGTCAGAAATCATTTGAAATATCACTCAATAATATAGGCGCCAGCAGGGATTACATACTCGTGCTAGAAAGGGTTCAGAAAAAATTTATCCGTTGTCTCGACATGAAAGAGTGTGGATATTATCCCTGGCTTTATCCAAGTGTCTTATTACTGGGAATGCTAAGTTACAGATCATAAGAGAGTGGAAGATCTCTTTGATTGGGTGACCATTTTTTTGCTTGCTCAAGGGTAATTTAGCTAACCCATCCGTCCTGAACAGTCATGGTTTGTATGTTCCGGATAATTATTTGAGACAATGCTCCCATAGATTGTTTTATCGACCTATAAGTCGAACCAACCTGCCTTTGAAGATGCCGATAGGTAGAACAATCACACTGTTTAAACGTGTGTCATCATATAGACGTATGTGTTGCTCAGCTCCTTCAGGAAAAATCTCTTAAATTTAGTGTAGTACTCGAAATAATTTAATCTTTTTTCTATTATCTCACAAGGCTACATTTTTTCAGTGTTTTAGTGTAACATATACATTTTTACAATAGTTTTTACGTCTTAAAATGATGAACTGTTTTATACATCTTTTTTTTTTTTGACTTATTTTTGGTCCTTGTACGAATTAGGGAAACATGTAATGTGCAAAGGACCTCAAAAAAATTTATCAATAAATGGAGTTTAATAATATAATAAAGGAACAAGAAAATTATTGTTTATCCGAGTTAATAAAGTTTTGCAAGAAATCATGTCAAAAAGAACTGAATGAAAAAATATGGCACTCTATTCTCCCTAACTAGACCTTTCAAAGAAATAGCACAAGACTTCATCTATCAAAGAAAAAAAATTAAACATGAAACAAAATTTGGATAATTAATAACATGGATAGCCTCCGTGGCCTAGTTGGTAAGACACCCGTCTTGCGATCTGGAGGTTGCAGGTTCTATTCTTTTTTTTTTTAAATATTAGTTTTGTTTTCCTTTCAGACTTCTCCAACATTTTTCTGGTTGATTGTAGAGATTGCCATATGCAATACACCCACCGGAGGGTTGTACTGTATATAAGGACATAATACATCATAAGTTTAACACACATTCGACGCTAGAGCATAACCATTTATAAATGTGAGCCAGTGATGTGAAATGATCTCACCATTTATTAATTATATCTAGAATCGCAAAATTTGGAAATATAGACAGTTTTACATTTCCTTCTGTCAGAAAATATAGTTGATGATCTTCGTGTCATTGTTGGTAGGAGGCGCTTATCCAGGTATTTTGGTTTCAATTCTCTAACAGTATTTTAAAAAAGGTCATAATTGGGTAATACTATTTGCATGTGCAAGTATAGTTGCCTCTTTGTATGCAGTGTCGCTACTTCGAGGAGTTTTGCACCTTCTCCAGTAGTTCTAAGGCTCGAATAACTTTGTTTCCCAGGCATTGCCTTCAATATGTCCGCATCCCCACTCAGCCATGTTGAGGAGTACCATATGATAAAATATATCATTCTTTTGGTCCAACCATACTTACTCTTAGTCTTCCTTTACCATGCCTTCCCCTCACATATTTGTTCGTCTTTCTTCATTAATTCATTCATCCTACTTAATACATGTCTAAAGTTAACATCCTTTATCACATTATTGTGTATTCTGTCAAACACTGTCACCTCATGTGATCTCAGTGCCTGCATTTCTACAACTACGCTAATACTGTTGTGAACTATTAGCTAAGCAGATTTTGATACTAATTCGATAGCTGCACATTGTAATTCACCAATTGTGGAGATTCAATTGAATAACTCCATTTCTAGTTTTGTGGGAAATTTTAGATGTATATTTTGTTGAATTCTGGACAGTCCTTCAGAATTTCCTCAATTTTAGGTTTTGACTGGGAGACTGATTATTCTATTTTATCTTAAGTACACTGATGGGACTATCATCTTTAAAAATTATGATTGTTAAAGTTGTGTACAAAAAAAGTATTATCGAGGGAAAAAAAGTAATGCAATGAAGATATACTAAAATTTTGCTTTTATTGATAATGTACAACAAATAAATCAGAAATATTTAAAAACAAAAATGTCCTTACAAAGAACACCATTCTGTTCAGTCAATGAAGACTTGACAGATATAATGACATAATACCATGATTCAATCACAGTGCACTTAATATTTTTGTTTTCCTATATTAAAAATTATTTATTTAAAACAAAAAAAATATTTAGGATTGTTGAGTATTAAAAACTATTTATCTGTAAGCTGCAAATACCCTTTGTAGATTTGTGAAAAAACAAGTTAAAATAGTACATCTCTAAGGTAGACAAAAATGTGTTTAAATTTTGACAACAATAATTAAAATTTTGCATCAATATTTTTTTAAATGTTCGCATCTTCTTTCGTTGATTTACTCCCAGCCTAGCTCACCAAAGTGGCTGTGATATGAAAATAAGTAACACATTTCACCTCCACTTTGGCAAATAGGACGAGAGCTACTTCCCACCATTTGTTCAGGCTTGATGATCACTCTGTCTGATTCCTGTTCAATTCAATATAAAGATAAAAAAGACAATTGGAGCAAAATTTTTGGTCATTTAAGATATTTTTACAATCTGATTTTCAATTTATTTTTTATTAGAGAAACGTATAAAATAATATTATGGTTTGACTACATTGAGAGAATGAGTTGCGAAATAAATATGTCTGAAATGAATGGAGTGAGAAAGAGAGGAAGGAAATAGAGATGTAGTTGGAAACGTAAGTATGAGAAACAGAATAGATACATGGATGTAGACAAGACAAGAGCTGTGTGCATAGATAGAAAGATATGAAGATGTCCTCTCTGCCTACCCCAAAAGAGATATAGCGTGATAGTAAGTTTAATACTGAAGCAATAATTGAAAAGCATAAATATTTTTATGTTACATGATTTAATCAAAACTTTTTCGGAGTATGGTTTATTTATATATTTATTTGTGTCTGTGGTCATTACTTGATTATAAAATGTAACACAAAATTCATTTAATTTAATATCTCAATAGGCAAGCTTCTTTCGAGTGAATATGAATAGATATTTTTCAAAACAAAATTAATATGGTGTTAAATGTAAAATGATACGTAGTATCGCATCAATATACACATACATGTATGCCAAAAGTAGAGCTTGTATTAGAGTGAACCGTGCATTGACTCAATCGTTTGATAATTTCAAAAGGGATAATGCAAAAATGTGTTATGTCGCCCTGATTGTTTGATATTTACATAGACTCATGTGTGAAAAACTTACATAAGTCAATGAGTAGCATACAAATCTTAAATGCAACTGTGTGCAGATTGACGTATGCTGATGACATGGTAGTGTAGCGGAAAATAAAGATGAATTACAGTCTGAAAAGTTAATTTTATATGAAGAGGAATAAATGTGAAACCCAAAGTCATGGCGATAGAAACGTGTGAAAGGAAAAGTATGATACATGGGTGAGCAATGAAAGATTAGAGAAATTCAGATATTTAGGTAGTATTTTCTCAGATAGAATTGAGGGATATCAATGTGTAGTGATAGAAAACAAAGTCAAACAAATAGGACACTAATATATATGCTTGAACTAGACAGCATCAAAATCTGCTAAGATGATAGCCCACAACTTATTTTAGTACAAACTTAATTGCCTAAGAGTGAAATGTTGATGTGGAAAAATACATAAGAGTCAAACTGGAGAAATGAGGACACGGAGAATACTTGAGATGACAATGTGTAACATAATACGGAACAAAGTGATTAGGGACGAATGTGAACTTAAGGCTATGTTGAGTAAGATGAAGAGCACTCTTGAGATGATTTGGACACAGAATCAATGAATGAACTAACAAATATATAGTGCAAATGTAAGTGGAAAGGGTGGTAGAGGAAGACCAAGGAAAGTATAGTTAGATTCAGTGAATTATATTTTGAAAGGAAATGTAAGAAAAATGTAGAAGTTGTATGGAAGTAGCGAAATGTGTTGAAATATGCCAGCATGCTACTGTCCTTTCTGCCTACCCCAAAAGGAAAGCAGCATGATCGTATTTATGTAAAACAATTTTTAAGCAAAAGCCAGAAATAAAATAAATACAATAAAAATATGTTATGACCATTGGAAACAACTGAAATGAGTGGCATTTTTTCTTAATTCTCAATAGCAAATTGTATTGGTCTTTAGTGTGCCAAGGATGTATTTCAATCAAAGAAATAGTGCAAGACATAAACCTTTAAATACAAAATGAACTTCATTTATTTTCTAAGGATGTGTTTGTAGCAGTTGTATTTTCAACTCCTCAACTAATGAAAATCAATAAATCGATAAGGATTAAAAAATCTTTAAAGATAATCTTGTACAAATGTAGAAAGCAACTTTTATACATTGAATTTTTTTTTATACCATTCAAGTTAAAAAACCAAGGTGAATAACTAATTCGGTAGCAGATGATTAAAATAGGACAACAATGTGACCATGCTCATCAAAACTGGCTGTGATAGCAAAATACAAGCTAAGACAGGCCAGTTTCAACGACATAGTCATCATTTAGATGCTGCACCGCCTGGAATCATTAAACTTCTTCGAAGCCTTATTATATAACCTTGATCAACAAAAATACACACCAAATCAATAGAAACAAAAACAGGATTAAACACATGTGGTGCTTAAAAACTATATTACAGTTTAAAAAATATATTTTCCTAAAGTAAAAGAAAATTTTGCATACAATCGAAAACAGAAGTTAATTGCCAAATGAGATGCTCCCTGTTCGTATTCCTCTTCAACGAGTTCAAATGAAGATACCTTGAAGAAGTCTTCCGTCTCTGCAGTTGATTCCTTAATGAGGATTGGTGGTCTCTACGACTCGTTAACTCACAACACAACTCCGAAATGCCGTTTAATCTGGAATGATCTTTCAAGATTAATTATTTTAATATTTACAATATCGAAACTGATGAAATGTACTCAGAATATATAGGCTCATTATAAAAATATATATTAAAAAATGTTGTAATGACGCCATAAAATCAAAATCATTATATTTTTTATTACCAAACATATGTAGAATGATATTAAGTTGTATTGAAGTAAGATAAAATGACAATTTTTTAAAAATTAAACAATTCCTTGAAATGAAATGCAAACAATTCGTCCGCTCTGTGGAATATAAGATTTGCAACGCATTATTTTTTAAAAAGTAAAAAAACAATAAGCATTAATTGAAAAACTAAACAAATTTTTAATCAAACCAATAAAAAATATCTGCAAAATTGAGTTAACCTTTATGATGTTTAAAACAATTAATTTAGAATGAATTAAAAAGAAGCATTTTTTTGTCCTTTTCTCGGCACGCTTGAAATTCAAATATAAACTAACCAAAATTAAACAATAAAGTTCAATTGAATGACTAAACAAAAACCAGCGCCTTCAAGATAATTCAATAATGTGACTCAATAAAAGTTTTTTTCCAGTTTTGTGACTAACAAAAAAAAACTTATCTTGAACATTCTCAATTAGTGACGCCAAAATAACTGTTTTTACTCACGTACCGCAAATTCCACGGCGAGGAATTTACATTCATTCATAGGGAGAGACGGCCAATTAGAAATGCCGGATACTCGAAACACTACGTCTGCATTTACCATTCAATATAACAAGTAATCCACACCCATTTGCAGATATCACAAGGAAAATAAAATTACAAAAATAGGAGATCAAGCAAAACACGATTAAAAATTAGATGCATTCCAATCTATTCTCGTGTAGAGAACGGCGTGTAGTAGAAATGTGTCGGTCGCGACGAAATAATTCAAAGGGAACAACTAGTCTTTTAAAGAAACTAGAAAACTACGCAGTTGTTTGTGAATGTGTTTCGTTATTTGTTTAAAATTACAGCTGACACCCGAAAACTATTTGCAGGAAATCAAAACCGTGCAGAATATACTAAATGAAAAAAAAATCGCTGTCAATTTCATATTTTGAAAAAAATCACACCCAACACACGTTTTACTGAAATGTTATTGCTAAAAGAACATATTCAAGTTACTGGATTATTTTTTTGAAAGGGTTGGTGTTCAACATTTACAAATATCATTAAGCATCAATGTATGAAATAGTATATACTTCATCATTATGATCGTATTTCATATGCATAAAGAAAAATAATAAATACACACAAAAAGCAATACAAGCCTACGCCTTAAATTACTTAAGTTTGTATTTCATTTGTAGTTAAAAAGAACATTGAGAAAATATCACAGAATTACTAAAGATATAAGTTACAATACTTACATGTGAAACGTGAACGAATCAGTTTTTACAACTATGAAAAATATATAATAAACAATGAAATGAACGCATATTAACTTTTGTTTCAATTTATACATATATACCAATATAAGATAAAATACAGAAGTTTGCACAATAGGTATATTTGTAGAAAGTTAGTTTTCAAATCAATTCGATTTGAAAACCATGATGTTAAGTTTCTAAATGTTGAAAATATGAGAATCCGCAATTAATGGTTACCATCTACAAATTTGTAAAACATATTTTGATTTCAAGGTAAAACGAGTATTCCATCCGAAAGCGCCGAAAAGTTTACATCAAGAATCCCAAGTAACTTTGAGGAACGATTCTTAATTTGTCCCGAAACTGAACTAGACATCCCATCCCTATCATGTAGGTATTGGAACTCTCTTCCTGGAAATTTTAACGGTCAGGGCACGCGTGTCTCATGTCGCCGCACTCACGTTACGCATCCTTTTCGCTCTACTGGCGCTAATATAGCTATCTCTTTCTCATTAGCGGTAAAAATGTACGAGTAAACACAAGTTGGCGTGAATAATAACTCGACTTGATGACCATATCATTCGCAATAAACTGCTAAATTAACTGACAAAATGCAAAATTGTAACGAGGCATCACACAAATTACTATTTCATCCTATAAACGTATATAAAATGTCAAGCCCCGCGGAAACTCTCGTGGGTGAACCAAGCCTAATAAGGAATTATGGATTCCGGATCAACAACCTCCGCACTTAATGCTATGATTAACAAACACTATACATAAAATTAAATAAAACAAGAAATAATGATAAAACAAAATAGAAATTCTTAAAATGCGTATCTATTTTGGCACCGCTCATCGGGCCAAAAGCCTAAACTTTGCACGCCGAATACTAGGCGTGATCGTGCGAAATATATAAATATTTTTGATGAATTTTATGCCGGTACCGTATCTTAAATAGTTCTTTATTAATTGTTTAATAGTAATGAATGATAATTACCTAATCAACGGCAGAAGATCTCACGACACCCGACTCAACACCACGAAAAAACGCACGCCGTAGAGCAATTATTGGGAGCGCTGGGGTAGTGATGTTAACTGAGAATCGATACTTCGTTACAATGTAAGTGGTTGCGTTCTTGAGCTAAAATCCAGTAATTCATGTATCTATGAAGAAAAATATATTTGCCAAAAAATATTCACAATATTGGGTTAAATTAATTTTTTCTTTATAAATTCAAGATTAAATTTTATTACTCTTCCCACAAATTGTTAAGGTTTCAAAATTATTTTTGATGTTATATGATCAATAATTAAATACTAAAATTTCTAGAAAAAGTTTAAATTAGGTCAATTATTTTTTTACACTTTATAATGTGAGCCTTAAATTAGAGGAGAATTGACAAAAATGTTAAACAAATATTTGTAAAAATATAAATAAAACTGAAAACAATTTTATATTTTAAAACCGTGATCATGTTTTACATACAATAAACTGGTATCGAAATAAAAGCCGTGATTGAAATATAAATCATTTCTAAAAAATATGAAACATATTTTTTAACCTAAAACTGAACACGTTTTTAAGTTTTTCTTCTTTGTAGAGTTTTAAAAATCAACAGGTAATTTATTGTTAAACATAAAAAATATAAAATTAATTTTAGAAAAATAGATCTGAAGTTTTCATTTCATGAATAACAAGTTATTTGAATGTATTTTTTTAATAACCCCCAGCATTTTTACTGTCTTATTTTAACTTATTTTTATAATGGAAATATTTTTTTGAGAAATCGATATTTTATTGTTATACATTTAGTTACACTTAAATGTCATTTAAACATTTACGTAACAATTAAAAAACCAAAAGTTTGAGCAACATCTTGAAAAAACTCAAACATATATTTTTCTCATGCATAAACATAATGTATATTACAACACGGAATAGTATTTATAAGAAAAAAAACTTTCTCAGGGAGATTAAGACAAATTGTAAAAAAACACTTCCGATAAAATGGAATAACTGGAGTAATTCAATTGTTGCATTTTCACGATTTATAAATGATGACGTGCAAACATCATTAGTAAATTATTGTTATTTCAAATAAGATTACGATTTTTTCTCATGTGATTAACATTAGCCTTTTAATATTTTTCTAATATCGTTTTAAACACTATATCGCATCACTATTGAGTGTAGCCACCTTAAAAAACGTATTCCGAAAATGGGAATCAATGCGCTTTAAAGTGGGAGCTTCGAAATAACAGGTATTGTATTTTAAGAATTATAGTTATAATGCATTGATCTCAATTTTTTCTTTGAGAATGCTTGTTTTAATGATTCTCCAAAGACATATTATAGAAGTATAAGTAATCTCATAATTTAAACTTAATGTTACGCGTCTTTAAAACAATTTTGATTTTTAGTTGGTTTACGAAAAGTAAAACATATTTTTAAACTTACATTCCATTGCCGTGTTTTGACATACGTAATATTCATTTTCGACTTATTTGCCTTCAAACTGAATGTTGGCACACTTCCCCATTTTTGGAATGCTAAATTAATAGCAAGTAGCTTTGCAATTGATATTTAAAAATATTCTATCATATTATACCTATATCAATTGCAAACTTGAAAAAACTCGTATATTTTCAAAATAAATAATCTAGAGGTAAAATGTTGGTTTATCCCAGAAACTAAGTAGAAAAGGTTTATCAGATGAGTGTAAAAAGTATTTCATACTTGTGACTTTTGAACAGTCTTCTTCTTAAAAGTTCCTCTCTTCTTGGAGGTTGTCGGTCATGGCAATTTTGACTTTTGAGGTAGCAGATTTGAACAGATAGGGTACCATAGTGAAACGACTCCCGAAAGTTCTTCAACCAGGTGATGCGTCTTTTTACCGTACTTATTCAACTCGGATTTTTTCCCGGCAATATCAATTAAAATATCTCATATTTTTCTCTTCGTATTATATGTCTAAAGTATGTCCTTTCATTTTCTCCTTTTAATAGTGGATAATACTTCTCTATATTCACCTGTTTCAAAATGTCTTCATTACGAACTTTGTTAATCCATGAACTTTCAGTATTTTTCAATATCACCAAATTTCAAAAACATCTAATTTGTTTGTGGCGTCCTTAGTAAGTATCCATGCTTCAACACCATAGAGAAGTATATATAGCTAAGAAAATATCATATATGTAAGTCGAGATTGAAATTCTTGTTGCAGAGGAGATCCTGCATTTAAAAAAAGCGGGTTCATGTCATCTCCAGTCTTACTTTGATCTTTTAAGACTGGATCCATTGGTCATTCAGGCAGCATCCCAGATATTTATATTTTGGACTTTGCTAACAATTTCATCATTTATACCAAAAGATACCCTATCATTTGAATGTGACAGGGAAACCTGAGAGAGGAATACCCAGAAGAGTATAATTGGACCAAGTAAATAAAACTTTTTAAGAAGGAAAAATAAGAAGTTAAATAAAAAAAGCTGTAGATGTTTGGATGTAAGAAGAAAGTATGCGATAATAGGAAAGTTTGGATATCTGTCATCTCTGCCTACCCCAGAAGATAAGTGGTGTGATGCTATATAGAACATTTAAAGAATTGAAGAAGCAAATAATTGAAGAAGAATTGAAGAAGTAAGAATTGAAGAAGTAAGAGTTGGAAAGAACATTTAAAGAATTGAAGAAGCAAATAATTTATATTTTTTAGTATGATACATATTTCTCGCAGTGTCGTAAAACAAGGATCTACAGCGCCAGAAGACAAAACACAAAATGTGCGACTTGTTACACAAAGGGTAAGAGATCACATATTTGTGTTTGTCTTCTATGGGAAGTGCTGTAAGGTGAAAGAAGCCCAACTGTCTAAAATAAAGACTGTACATGCATTTCAATGTATTTATAATGTTTTTTGCATATATCATAATCCTTTTTTTAATTTTATCATGTAACATATATTACATCCATTGTATACATACAGTAAATAAACTATGAATGCGCTCGATTATAAAATGTACCAAAACCACAATTATTTATTTCATAACCTATATTATTTCAAAAACACCAGTATCAGTACTAATTTGATTGTTTTAAAAAGCAAGTAGTTTTTACTGCAGTTCCATGACTTAAGTGTGAGCTAAAGCAAAAACAGCAGACATAGTTTGGAATTGTGATTTACAAAAAGAGTGATACCAATAAGGCGTAGCAAAATTAAGCGAAAGTTTTCAAAACAATATGGTCCCTGATTTTACACAATCTTAGGTCTACAGCCAGGGACAACTATTCCCTCCTGCCCCTCTATCCCGAGGTTTCATGGATTCATAATGATCTCATCCTGGTATAACTATGAATAATAGAACTCTTTTCTACAGGTTTGCAACAAGTAATACAGTTCTATGAGCATATAAACTAGGGGCAACCTGGAGAAGTAAGTGGTGATAGACATTATCAAGGGTACCAGATTTTTTGAATGAACATTTGGAAAATTAAGTGCACTGTTAAATCTTTAAGTATACCTTAATGAGAGTTTTTCCAGGAAAGACTTATATTCCATCAATATCATCATGCATGGATATGAAAAGTATACTAAGGAGGAAAAAGAGACACTGGTACTTAGTATGTGATGCTAACATTTTTTCTACGCCTAATACTATTCTCAGTAGTCAGACCAATATGGACAATAGTCAAATTTTTTCAGAACCTATTGGCAATACAAAACTGGAACTTTTATAAATATTAATGAGAATAATTTACCTTAGACTTTAAAAAAATCTATAATAAATATTATTTACGGAGTTTAGATTGTTAAGATATAGTTGTAAATAAGGAAATAACTCAATTGATCACAAAATGGTCGACTTATTTTTTAGTTAACTGTCTAACCTAGGGGTATCCAACTTAATTTTATCGTGGGCCATATTGTACAGTCCATTGTATCTTGCAGGCCAGTAGGTAAAGCAATAACATTTTGGACACCCAACTACAAAACAATGTGTGTCAACCAATATTGTTACTAAGAACACTTAATATGTATTTCCTTCATTAAGATTCTTGTATACATGTATACCTATTAGCACGAAGTCAAACATTGTTTTGTATTGCAGGCATGTATTTTTTAAATTTAGATAAAACATTTATTTGACATAAAACATACTGAAAAATATTATACATTATAATTAATGGGAACTTTCAACTTATCCAAATTGGTGATAAATACATATTGAAGTGTGGCCAGGATACAACGTTGTCTTTAGCCCCATCAATCGAGTCTTCGGGTTTAGAGCTAATGGAATAGGCATAGATCTCCACCTAGAGCTACTGGAATATCCACCAAGAGCTATGGAATAATTCATTAGTTCATTGCACATGTTGGTAACAGTACCACATGTGAAGAGACAACAACAACACACATACCAGACAAACTGTTATTAGATTGGGACCTTTAATTTTATTTTCGGGTACCATCGGTAATCGAACCTGGACCCCCTGGGTGGAAGTCAAGCATCTTAGCAACTAGGCCACGGTATAATTATTATTTTCAAATGCTGTGATCGTTATAATTATTCCAACAAATAGCCCCATTTTTTCATTACAACCATTCACGTTATGCCTATTGAATCTGTTTCTAAAAATATTGTTTTTTTTTTTAAATAAAATAAGTTTTTCAACATTTTGTAAATTGAAAATTAAATAGGCAATACTAGGGGTATATAAAGTAAAAAAATATTCAGTAATTAATTCAAAATAAATACGAGGCATATCCAGAAACTAAGTGTACTGAATTTTTGTAGGTTACAATTTTTTTTATTTAAACAAAAAAATTACGTGGTTACCGTAGTACATATGTAAGCTATTTTTCGACATAGTCGCCATTCCTCTCAATGCAGGTGGTGAAGCGGGGTATCAACTTTTTGATGCCTTCCTCGAAGTAGTTTCCCGCCAACCCCTCCGTCCACTTCTCCACCTCCTCCTGTACCTTCTCGTCAGTTGAAAACCTTTTTTCCACCCATGTGCAGCTTCAGGGAGGTAAAGAGATAGTAATCTGAAGGTGCTAGGTCAGGGGAATGCGCGGGATGGTTCAGGACATCCCATTTAAACGAGGCGAGCAGTTCCTTCGTGGCGTTGGCCGTGTGTGGTCTTGCATTGTCGTGCAGCAGGCAGACTCCCTTTGTCAGCATGCCTCTCCTCTTGTTCTGAATCGCTCTCCGCAATTTTTTTAGGGTCTCACAGTATCTTGCAGAGTTGATGGTCTCCCCTTGAGGCATATATTCAATTAAAATTATGCCTTGACAGTCCCAAAACACGGATGCCATGATTATCTTGGCTGAAATTGTGGTTTTGAACTTTTTGGCGGAGGGTGAAGAGGTGTGACGTGACCGTTTTTAAACTCGCGACACCACTTGTACACACTCGTACGATTCATAGCTTTATCACCATATGCAGTTTTCACCTCATTATAAACCTCAACCGGAGGTTTTCCTTTCCAAACGAGATAACGGATGACGCCGCGTATTTCGCACTTGGCGGGAGATTGGATTGACATTTTTCACGAAACGTGTTGTCGCGTCGACACTTCTCAACGTACTGACCTCGAACCGGTCTCGTTGAGGGAGGGAAGGGTCAGGCTACACGGAAGTGTAGCCAACATGTCGAAAATAAAATCCATCCGGTCGTGAGAGCCTCAGTACACTTACTTTCTGGATACGCCTCGTACATAGCTAACATCCACGATATGGGTGATGCGCTGGAGTTGGGTTACGTATTTAAAACCGACCTCAATGGAGGCCTTTTTTATCATCCCTGTCAGAATGAAAGTGTTAGATATAGCTTTTAAGAATACAATTCAATGCATTAACTTTTTTATTATCTCCTTCAATTTATTATATGGGATACCAAACATTGATTTCGAAGTTTGTTTTAAAAACACATTAAATTGTTTTAAAAAAAAAATCGTGCTTCGAAAATATTGAATGAAAAAGGAATGTACATTTTTCTTACTTCAACATTAACCAGCTATGGCTGCACCCATGAATTGAGCCACGCTCACAGGTTACTTAAAGTTATATTTTTAGGCTAAGGAATGTGTAAAAATGTTAAAGCTAATAAAAATCAAGATGTTCATAATAGTGAAGCTATTAAATTCTATAGTCAAAATGCTCTTCTACAACAGTGAACAGAGATTATAAATTTTCAGTAGACGACTGTCAAGCATTAATTAGCTTGATATGATATGTTTGAATAAGTATGTCATGTGCACTTGGAATTACTTTTATAAGAAAACATTTCCAAAATACCAGTGATAATTAATATAAATCTATCGTTAATATCCGGAAAATAATTTCATATTTCTCATATAGATGTTGTTTGGACAAAACTTTATTCTAAACATGCTGAATGTATATTATTATGAAAGGTGATAGTTGAGTGCATTTTTTCAGTAATTGTTTACCTAAATTGCTCGAGTGTTTTTTTTGGCATTATTTTGAATATGGAACAAAATGAGTTGTTTTTTCGGTGTTTGATGCCTTTTTACTATTGGAAAAACTGCGAACAAAAAAGGCATATACAGTGTATGTCAAAGACGCAGTAAGTGATCATATGCGTTAAATGTGGTTTGAAAAATCCATAATGATGATACGGCACTCGAAGGTGGTGTCCGCTCTGTGAGGCCGATTACCAATGACAACCAAATCAAGGCTTTGATTGAGAATAACCAGCATTCTATGACACCAGAGATTGCAGAGATAATGAAAATATTGAAAACCACCGTTCACGAGCATTTCATGAAGCTTGTTTACGTTAATCCCTATGATATTCGGGTACCACACAGCTTGAGTCAAAAAAAGCTTGATGGATTGTCTCCATAAGCGATTCACTGCAAAAATAAACCATTTTTTAAACCCATAGAGACAGGCAAAAAAAAGTGGATCATCAATAATAATGTCAGGCAGAAGAACAATAATGTCCTGGGAAAAGTGAACCAATTTTAATTACTCTAAAAGCTGGTCTTTATCCAAAAAGGTCATGCTGTGTATTCGCTGGGATTGGAAGGCAGTCATCTACTATGAGTATCTCCCACACAACCAGTCCATCAATTTGGAGAAATGTTGCAACCAATTGCACCAATTGAAGACTGGAAGTGTTCAGAATAAGCCAATAGGAAGGGTGTCATTTTTCATCACGGAAATGCCAAATCTCACCTCTCTTTGTAGACCTGGCAAATATTGGTACAACTGGACTGAGATGTCCTACTCCACCCAAAATATTCACTGGACCTAGCACCTTTCGATTATCACTTAGTCCGGTCTTTACAGAATCCCCTTAAGTGGAAGAACTTCACTTCTCTGGACACCTGCACAAATCATCTGAAGCAGTTCATCATCCAGAAAGATGCGAAGTTCTGGAAGGATGGAATTTTCAAGTTACCCAAAAGATGGCACAAGGTAGTGGAACAATACGGTGAATATATTACAGAATAAAAATATGAAGCTTTTGCGTTTGAATTTAACCTATAAATATGAAAAATACTTTCCAGTCAACCCAATACAAACATTTTAACAAAATGAGAACTAGATTATTTAAAAAAAATGTCTTTATAAGGAAATTCAAATAAGATATATTGTAATTTTTTGAGATACACCAGCCCTATGTGATTATAAAAAAAACAATCAAGAATATTTGTAAAGTAGCCCATGTCAGAAATGGAAAATTACATTGAATGACAAAATGAAATTAATTTACTATTGGAGTATTATGAGTTTTATTAGTTAAAATTAAATAATTAGTGTGTTAAGTTACAAAATACACTGTTTTCCTTGCACAATTTAAAAATAATCATATGAATAGAAGTTATTCAATAGGTTTATTGTGATATTCATTTTCAGCCATCCTTCTAACTTCTTTTATAACTGTGGCTAAAGCGTTTGGATTGATTCCTAGTTCACAGAGCCGAACACATAAAGTAAGAGTTTCTGCATCTAGCCCTGTAGAGAGCAATTGTGATATTTGAAGCAAGTTGTGAAATGTGTCTCTTGCTTGTGACAACTGCATATCTCTTTCAGAAGTCATCTTAATTATTTATCTGAAATAAAAAATTAACAAAATACAGAATACACGAAAAAATCATTACAGGTATCGTTTGATTTACGTAACTAATTGATTCTAAGAAAGGTAGCATAACTAGAAAAAAAGGTCAAGTGAATTTATTTTAATCAGGGTGAAATTGGCTTAAAAAGAAAATAATAGCCACGAAATAAAAGACTATATTTATTTTAAAATAGAAGACCTTATTTAGTTTATTATTTTCAATTCAGTTAATTCAGAGGCTTTTATAATTTATTTTCCTCAAAATCATTTAAATTGCATCATAGCGAAATTGTGTAAAGCAGGATCACATATAAGGGATGCCTGTATTTGTTTAAAACAGTTACAATTATACAAATACATATCCAACCATGTACATTAAGTGTAAAGAAAAAAAAAACTCTTCTTGTAACTTGTCATGTACAATCTTATATTATTCTCAACCTCTTAATCTTAATTATGGAAAATTTGTTTCAGGAAAGTTCACTAAATCGTTCATGTAACACCTTGGATTAGCAAATTTAAATAGATTTTTTTATTTTTCTTTCCCTTTTGATATTCAAAATCACATTATTTTAACAGCATCATTCTGTCATTGCGTCATATTTCACTTCATTGCAAAAATTAAAATAGTAGTATTGATTTGAATAACCAACATTTGTATTCTTGTAATCCGCTGTCTTTCGACAAAAAAACCATGTTTTGTTTTATCGGTGACTTCTTCCGATATTCCTCTCAATCCATTTTCCCCATATAAATACACCATCTTTGAGTAAAAAGTTTTACCTTTAAATAATGTTGCTGAACAATGGTTTAGAATTTACATTCATAAAATTACTTCGTGTATGCCATTTTTATATTTTTTTGTTTGTCGTTTGTAAAAATCGCGTCAATAATTTTACCCACAATTTTGACACTTAAAAATTGTTGCATGCAATTAAAATTTATTTTTGGTTATAATTACTTTTAATTATCGATTCATATTGTGTTATTTTCTAAATACGGAAGAAGCAAACGAAAAAATTGCGCTTGAAAAGTATGTAAAATAATACTTCTTTTTGAATAATGGCAATGTACAAAAAGTTAATGTAATTTGTTATTGTGAATCCTTATTTTGTATGATAACTTACACTGCATTAGTATTTTTTTTATGCTTTTTTTCACACTTCGAAAATGATTGGAGATTTTATTTCGTTGTTTTTTTTTCAAACCAATATTATTAAGTACATTTAAAGCAGCAGCAGGTCTCAAAAAGAAACTATAAACATATTTTTGACCAAATTTAAGTTAGAGCATAAATTTATCATAATTAGCATTCTTTAATACAAAACTAAAAAAGTAATAATACGTTGAAAAGTATACGTCAAGTTTTAGAATATTTAGTTATTTTTTCCTACGTGAATTTCACAAGGGATACTTCTTATAACTCTAAAATAGCGTAATTTCGAGAGAAGTCAATTCTTATAAAAAATACGTAGGTTTCAAATATTGTTTCTTCATTGGCGCTACAGCCTACGTACCGTTATCTAATTTGGGATCTACAACGATTTCAAGGCATCGTTTTAAACGTTGTCATCCCAACATAATCGTGGTTTATTTGCATTTCTTCTCCCTCAAAGATCCTTTTTTGAGGATCTTGCTTCATGCATCCTCCCTGCTGGATTCTACCAGCTCATCTGAGTTTTTGCAGTTTCATAGGAATGGAAAGTTCAAGAACTTGATAGATTTTATAACTTGATAGTCCTGAACTACCTTAAAATTAAAATTGTCTCTTAAATACAATGCGTTTATACGCCGACTGCTTTTATTTCATTCTTATTACTCTTCAAGTGAACATCACCGATAGCTGAATCTCTTGTGACATTCGAGATCTCTCTGTGGTTTGATAATCTCTACATGAGAGAATCTCTACACCTTAAAAATACTTAAATGTATATTTATAGGAGACTTTCTGATGATATTCAAGAGCAGCGTTCAAAAGTATTTAGCCCATCATTTCGTTTCAGTCCAAGGAAAAAAATGAAGCTCAGTTAGTTATTTATTTATTTTTGATTGACGTTGTATATTTTACTTTGTGACTTGAGTAAGTCTTACCTTTGATTGGTAATTCAAAGTCTACTAAAATTGGGTCAATTTTTCACAGTCCACCGAGTCGCAGGCTTGTTTGAAAGCAACAAACAGTTGGTAAATGTCAACATTGAACTTCGAGCATTCTTGTAATATTTAGCAGATGATAAATAATTTGTTAAATATTCTTAAATTCGCGCGATATTATCAAACCCTCTTCCAATTAAAATTAGATTGTTTGGTTTACCTACATCTTTTTTAGTGTGTTTTGTGTATATGAATATGGTCAAATGGGAATTTGTTTTTTTTATGGTTCTTATTAATATTTAGTAAGGGATGGGTGAGAGGAAGAGGAGAGACTGAAAATCAAGAGTTAGAAGTTTCAAATCTAGTTTAATTTAAATTACAAAATTCAAATATTTTTTTTAAATAAAGGTTGAAAAATAATACTTATGGCTAAAACCTCATTTAAGTAACTAGTGATATCGGAAATCTGATTCTTGAATGGGGATGTTCGTTTCTTCTTGAACCGAAGAGAGCTTTGGAAAGTCCCAAGTTGCATTCTACGTGCCCTTCGTATGATTGTGTCACCCTGTCTTGTAAACTGAGTCTTCCGCTCGATGCTGGCGCATGCACCTCAACACAAATTACCTTAACATCTCAAAGCACTCAGCAGGGGCATAAACAAAAAAAACACCTAAAATGAAAGTAAGGTGAATCACGAGTTTACGTCTTAACTGATACAGAGGAAAGGGTAACCGGAAAATAACTTTCTTTAAATCTAAATCTTCAATCTGCCAACGTCTAACAACAAAGAATACTCCCTTCAAGAACCAGCCCTCCCCAAATCAAAATAATTTTGAGTTAATTAGTGAGAAAATTTTGGTTTTTCGTGAATTTATTTAGTGTAATTTTCATTTTAATACTATTTTGCACTTAATTTTAACTCGTTCTCTTTTTGTAAAAACCGCATAGCATGAACTGTTTCTCAGATTATTGATCTATTCAATGAGTACTTTGCAAGGATGAAAATAAAAAATCATCCCTAGGATACAAAAAATAACTCTTAAGATTGTAGCGCGATGCTTAACTTGATACGTCGTGATGATTTTGATATGTCTTGTATTTAAAATAAATACAAAACTCAGGAATGCGGATAAAAGTGAGAGTAAATAATCAATGAATGGTCGAGTGAATAATAATGTTTATTTGTCTACAAGTAGGTATTTTATAGTTGTGCGCGAATGCGCCCGCGATATATACTTTTTCTCACTCCTGCGCGTGCCCCAGTATAGCGGGTAGGATATTTATTTGCCGAAACGGCGAGACAAAGCGATGCGCTCTCCCTCTACCGTGGAATGCCGCGTAATGGAATGCCAATAATATTTGCGAGTACACATTGTTGACGTTTCTAGTATGTGACAATTGTAGATGTCCAGAGGTTGATTCATCGGTCGTTGACCCTGTATGTTTGACAATTTATTTAGGGACGTAGGTACGCTACAAGATGTTCAATATTTTTTTGCGTATCCACAACTATTTGCCAAATCTTTGCAGTTCGAAAAACATTGCCTAATTTTATATTTTGTAGATGATTCTTTCTACTTTAGGGACGTAGAATATTTTATATGTTTAAATAATTATCTCGGCAAAATTATATTCTTCACAAAGCAAATACATAATTTATCATTTTAATGCGCTTCCCACACACTCGTTAGCACGTTTATTATATTAATTTATATGTCAAAAATTTATCGTATAAATTTAAAATAAAATTTTGACTTAACTCTTTACTGCTATACAAGTCTTAATGATTTTTTTTTTAATTATTGCTTATCTATCTTTGTAAGGTTATATTTTATGTGAAGTTTACCATCAATTGCCCCAATAAAAGTGATTATTTAGATAGTTATGCTTATTCAAAGTGTAAAAGCTAAACGTATTGTTTTCTCTTTGTTAAAGAAGATCCTTTTCTGTACATATTTTTAAAAATAGTGGATAAATTAGTATAAAAGTTTGTACCTAATTTATTTTTCTCTCTCATTTTTTATAGTAGGCCAAATACGGGACTCCATGCAATACATAATATTTTCAAAGAGTGATAAATGGGACAATATGTAGTAATGGGTATTTTCACGTTATATCATAAATGGCACTGCACACATTTAAGAATATTTGGATGGCAGACCAAGCAAAAATAGCTTTTGAAAATCTAGATTTTTCCTTTATTGTATATCGTTGGATATTAAAACGAAACAGAAAAATTAAGTTATAAAATAAAAAGTTATCAAACGTGAAACACAAAACTTGTAAAACGTGCAAATTGTAGACCAAATAAATAAATCATATATGTCAGAATCATTTAATGTCCCGATTGGGACATTAAATGATTTTGACGTATATGATTTATTTATCATCCACTGACGATAATGATTTATTTATTTGTATCCCTGCTTTTTTTCTGACATGCGTCATCCGCTTCGACCACTTCACACACATCAAGCGTACCTCCTATTTTTATGCTTTTCTTCTCAGAATTTGATTAATTTGGTTGCTCAATGTTTTTAAAGGTCAATATTAAAATCTGAAATAAGAAATCTGTTTTGTTTATAAATGCATTTTAAACGCTTAGTTTTGATTTTTTTTGGAAAAAAATGATAATGAAAAATATATACGCATGCATCGTGTTACAACATTTTATGTTTTGCTGCCCATTACATTGTATTAAAAAAAATTAATATTTAACGACTTAGTCATATTTCGTGATTCCTTAAATCATTTTGTAGTTCAAATAATCAAACTGAAAAAAAAAAGAATAAAATTAAGCAAATATTTGCATTTTGCATGCTCTCATTTAAAAAAAATCGTACTTTTGAAAATTATTTAACTTATTGTAAAAGTAATTTAGGCGGTTTTTGAGAAATGTGATCTGAATTAAGCTTAATAATAAAATGAAAAAAATATTTCTCCATTCCATGTGTAGGCGTGTATTCGAGCAGAGACAATACAATGCATTTGAATACATGTGTTGTTTGACAGCTGTCAAAAATTAACCTGCGTTTCATAATATTTTAGTTTCACAATAAAATGCGAAATGGAGAATTTTGAAACGTTTGTGTCCGAGGCTGGGTTTTGTCCAAAATGTGGTTCTATATTACCCTTATTAAAAGATACTGGAGGTGTTGAGTGTTATCTGTGTAAGGAAAATTATGGCCCAGAAGGTAACTAACTCCAGACACATAAAATTTTCAAGTTATCACTTTTATTCAATGTCAATATGATGTTATGGGTTTGAATTCCGATGGTGGCAAATAAATTTTCTACGCCGTTTAGTTTAATTCGGTCCTTTCTGTTTTGCTACCGGTTGTCTATAGCTGTGGTGCTCTATGTGTTCGCACCGGTTAATAAAATTAGCAACTACACGGCGAACACGGTTGATAAATTTTAGAAAATACTATTAATTTACATTCCGAAATTTATATTTATAATCTTTGAATTTCATGGTTTGAATATGGTCAGGACTTCTTGGGAGCAGCTTACTGTTTTTATCTTCAGATTGTATAGAAAGCTTTAACATATGAGTGGGTCAGAACCAGACTTGACTATCCCACAAAAATATAAAAAATTGAGTTAGGCACATACGCTACATCTTTAACATATACCCATTTCTACCAGAACCAAACATGATTATGAGTTTACCATATAGTTCACCATAAGTGCAGACATCTACCGTTCAATTTTGGAAACAACAGAAAACAAACATTTTTTTAATAGATCTGCAACTTTGAAGTCAATTATCTCAAAACAAGATAAATGTGGGATAGTCATGTCTGGTTCTGACCCACTCATATGGTTGATACTTGCATAATCTTCATTCCCGAAACATAATTCAGGAAAACAAATTGCTTAAATTTATGACCATATAGATAGACTTTGGAAGATAGCATAGATGAGATTCACCCCTGAAACAAATATTTTTATGTTTAAAACTTCAGTATTTGTTGGCTTGATGATAAAAAAATGTCATAATATTGCTTTGTCTGTATTACCACGGATATTGAGAAAACAGTTTTTATAATAAATAATTCGTAACTATTTTGCTGCAAAAAAATTCATATTTTTTTGATGTTGAAACATCTTTTAATTGTTTACTAATAATTTTTTTTGAGATATTTAGCCTAGTTTGCAGGTATATGTATCTGCAAACCTACCAAAATTTGAATGAAAAGAAATAATTTAGAACTGAAAACAAAATATATTAAAAAATAGACTGGTATCAAAAATTTGTTTTAGCGAATTAGTCTATATTTTTTTTGGGGGACATCACTGGTCTAGAAAAGGGCATATTTCTCAATATTAAAACGTGTTTTATTCATAAACCTCGTGTTATCTTCTCCTTAGATATTTTATTCTGGGAAAAGTTTACTTAAACCATTCACATTTTAAACAATCCTCAGCTCTTTGCATATTAATTTGAGCATGTGGTTGTTATCCATGCAACTTTGCAGGTAATGCAAGTTTTTCTAGATCAGTTTCTGTCATTTGTTTGATTTGATAAAATAAATAATTTTTTGCAGTGTTTGGAGACATGAAAGTTAAGTATTGTATACAATTTAATGCAACTGAAAAAGATAAAGTTAAAAGAAAGGTGATAAAGACTGAAGATGAAGCTGAAGGGCCGATTGTAGAAAGAAGATGTCCAAAATGCAATAACGATAAAATGTCATATGCTACACTTCAGTTGAGATCTGCTGATGAAGGACAGACAGTATTTTACACATGTACTAAGTGCAAGTAAGTTATGATATTAACTTAATCTGAACTTTTTTTTTATTGTTACAGTTGGTCCTAAGTCATTTTGCATCTTATCTTTACTTAATTCTCAATTTTTCAAAAAGTATTTCAGATTTTTCCATATATAGAATTCAGTCAAACTTTACATGAACCATGCTATGTTATTGATTAGTGAATTGTCCATAAATAATCTTAGGCTGAATGAAAAACATGCCCTTTATATTTGGAGCTTATATGCTGTATACCAACATGACTGGGTCAACTCTGAGCTGACAGGACTTGCATACATTTTTTTCTGATAGTTTGTCAAGTCAGATTGTTGAGTTGTATGCCATTGATCAAAGTCAAGTTGTTGCAGTATGCTGGTTTCAAGTAAAAATGCTCTCTTATTCCTATGTTTTTGGACGCAAGGGTAATGAGTTCTGAAGTGAAGTTCAACATAAAAAATATTTAAACTTAAGTGATATTTTATATCATACATAACAGATCCTAATTTTTTTTTTATAAATGTGAAAGTACAATATCTGATAACTAACTTTTTTATTTTTATTTCAGATTTAAAGAAACAGAGAATTCATAAAATAAAAATTCTCAGAAAATGTTCCTGTTGCACCATTGCCATCTTCTATAAATTGGTATCGAAAATATGAGCACTTAATAAGTTTTGTAAAATTAATTAAGCTATTTTGATTAAATAACTTTTTAAATATAAGTATTTTTTATGACAGAATATTAGAAAATATTCTATCCACCTTGTGTTGCTCATTACGACTCCCATGATAGCCCTTGATGACCCCTCTCCATCTATCCTTGCCCTCTGCAGTTTGAAGAGCAGTTGTTAAGAGTAGTCCTGTTGCGGTTCTCACATGTTCACATTGAGGCTCTTCCTCTTGTGCATCATCCTTCTATGCTTCCAGTGACCATAAGCCTCTCCAAATCATCCCCTTGACCACAAGCAATGTATCCAGAGAATTGTGTGTCTTATCATAGGCATATTATCAACAATTTGTTGGTGTTTCTCAGTTCTTCAAGAATGAAGGCCTTGGCATTCATGGAATTCGAAGCATCATTTTCTAGCACCACATTTCAAATGCATCTATTTTGCATCTATCACTTGCTCTCAGAGTTCATGTCTCCATGCCGTACATAAATATTGCGAAGACAAGATACTTAACTAGACATATTTTTTCATAACGGTGATGGCTCTGCTCTTCCATATATTATCCAGCTTTGATTTCGCATTCCAGTTCTTTTCACTTCAGCCTTGCATCTTTTATTATTGGTAATACTGGAGTCGGAGTGAAAAAGTCAGTAACCACTTCCAAACCATGATTCACATTATTTGGTGGCACTTTGTTACTGTGATCTATTAAATAAAAATATGTTTATTGATAGCAATATAATATGTACATATATAAATGCATTCCGAAATCACATATTTCTCAAGATAAATAGCAAAAAATAAATTTAAGAGAAAAGCTATCAAAAGGTCTAGGCTCATCTCATAACATTCCCCCGGTTGATATGCACCCCATAAATATATTATCATGAACTTGGTTTTGACCTATTCACTTCCAGGCCCAAGAGCTTGCTCTCGTGACATCCACTATTTCTGATTCCATCTTCTTTGTATAATTCTGCACAGTACTGTCTCTATGTTTCTATCACCATGTCAATATCTGTTATTGTGTTTCCTTCCACATCACACATGTTTTTGGAGTAGATTCACAGATGTTAACTTGATAGAGCTCCTTGGATTTATCCCTGTTCCCATGAGCTTTTATTTCTGCACATATATTATTTATATATTTGTTCGTATCTTTATGTCAGTATTTCAAGATTATTGATCTAATGATATGTATAATTATCTTTCTGTGTTAGAAAACCTCTTTAATTTGTTACCTCTGCCGTGTAAGATATGTCATCAGTTAGTTATCAAAGGTTTTCGTTGACAAGTCGGTCGGCTTTGACATTGTTTCGTGTCTGTGACATTTTTTAATCAATGCAGATCATGTGGTCTTTTTCGGACCATAATCTGAAAAAAATAAAACAAATCGAGAGATTCGAGTATATATACAAAAAAAAATCTATTAATCTATAAAAATATTTTTGGTATAGTTTAAATATTGTATAACATACCTTACATGATATATTAATGCATTAAATTTGTATATCATAGTTAAATTCTGTATTCAATATTTTTATTTCAACCAAAGCAATATCCTATTTTAGGAGAGTTATCCATAATGAAACAAATATCTCAATTATTCAACATTTATCTAAAAATATCTTTTACCGAATGAAATAAAATATAACATCTGTCAAAATTGTAATATGTATATAAAACAAAATGTCACTCTTCTTGAAATTAGAATACGTACTCTAACATGGAATGCGCCTGGCCAGGCCGGCGGGTGGACCTATCTACTGCTACAGTGCTCCCCCTCTAGTGAAGCGTAAGGTGCGTACCTACGCGAACGTTAGATTCCGAAGCATCTAGCGCCTAGACTGGTTTTCCGTTTCCCTTTGTCAAATTTAAAGGCACATGGATAACAGCAGCGAGCGGCGTTTTTTCCCGAATCTGCATTGTAATACAGATGGGTGATGCGGAAGAGGGGGGGTGGGCTTGGTCGTGTCGCGCACTTCTGTTTGTCTGTAGTACGTTGGTCGTCGATGCTCGATTATGTAGGTCAAGTTGCAGATGGCGTCCGGCGTGGAGGGTTGGTCTGCAGGTGCTTGAGGATGGCGGAGTCTGCGATACTCGTGGTTGTAGCGGTGCTGGTGGTTGTAGCGATGCTCGTGGTTGTAGCGATGCTCGTGGTTGCAACGATGCTCGTGGTTGCAGCGATGCTCGTGGTTGTAGGGATGTTCGTGTGTTCCAGCATCTTGTCGGTCAGTAGTGCGAGTTCGTCGAGGGAGGCAGTCTTGGAGATCGTATGTCTGATCGCCAGGACCGACCTCACATGGGCTGGCATCAAGTTCGTCCACATCAGATGTGGTGTTGTATCTGGGTGACGGCTTCAAATGTAATAAACCACAGGCGTGGTTTGTCGCGCCAGAATGCCGCGATCCGCATCGCCAGCGCATTACCAGCGAGGTTCTGTGCAGATTATGCGTTTCCAGATGCGGGTTCTTGGTTTTGGTTTTTCATTGTGCGGTCGTTATGGAGATGATAATATTTGTTATAGTCGAAATCTGTGTTCAAATCACGTCGGGGTCACCACTTTAGGAGAGTTATCCATAATGAAACAAATATCTCAATTATTCAACATTTATCTAAAAATATCTTTTACCGAATGAAATAAAATATAACATCTGTCAAAATTGTAATATGTATATAAAACAAAATGTCACTCTTCTTGAAATTAGAATACGTAGACTCTAACATGGAATGCGCCCGGCCAGGCCGGCGGGTGGACCTATCTACTGCTACACTATTGACATTTTATTTATCATCTCAAAATAAATAAAATGTCAATAGGATAATTTTGCGCATATCATGGTATAGTCCAATTTGATGTAAAACTTAATACGCATGCTAACTAATGAACTTACCATTAATTTAAGTTATTTACATGAGTTGAGTGTAGCTTTTAGAAGAGTAGCTGTGCAGTAGGTAAAGCCACTGAGCTGAGCAGATATTAAAACCTACTTTTTCTGCCGTTTACCAGCTAAGTAACTAAAATTTGCCTTTACATACATAATAATACATTGTTTCTACAATCTACACTATACTTAATGTTTAGCGTGGTGGGCAGTGTAAGAGATATAATGCTTAGCACAACTGGGAGTAAACAGTAGCAGATCGAGTCAAATGGCGTAAAACTGTCTCAGTGGAGAAAGAAGACGCAAACCAGCTGCAAGTATTGAAGTTCCTTGTCCTATATGTACACACATTGGCTTATATAGTCATCTCCGGTGTCACCAATGACAAGTTTCCTATGTTACATAGTCATCTCTAGTGACACCAATGACAATCTATAGACTCATTACGTTTTTTATGAAAATGGGGTATCAAACAATTTTCATTGTTTTCGCCACTCCCATGTATTTGGGGTTGGTTCACAACTTCTGTCCAGGTCAGTGGACAGTAGTAGTTTTAAAAAAACATCAAAATAATTTAAAAAAACTTTTATTTCATACAAATTAATTTGTAAAGACATACATAATATACTATTTATTTTCTTACATGTATCTGTTTTTCATCTAGTATGACTTTTCCTAATATTTAAAAACGTTTTTTTATGTTTCAGTTTTAAAATATATGTACATAATTTATAATGTCAAATAAGATACATATTTTATAAAATTTTGTTTAAAAATATACACGCAGAAGTACAGATACGGAAGAAAAATAATTGTAAAATAATTCTATACATTTTTATTCTGTCACAGATTGCTCTATACTTATTGATGTGTCCATAGGCTGCTGTGATTCATAAGAATCAATTTGCATTTCCATCTTGGTAACTATAGGTTGGGATATTTCAATATTTTGATTAGCACCATCTTGTTCTGTCGTGGTTTGTGAGGCTTCCAGGTTTTCCTGAAATTGTAACTTTTTTTTAATGACGGTGCAGGAATATTTTAATATCCATTTTTTAAGAATTATAGTAAAAATAATATAAAGATGATCAATAGTTTATACATTATCTTTTAGGATCATGTTGTACATATATTTTTCTTAATTTTTAAAGGAAAACTAAAAAAATGGGGTACGTTTCATATCGAAAAACATTTTTATTTCAATTCTTTCTGTCTTAGTGAAAGTCAATGCTGCGCAACTTGTAAATTTATTTCTTTAGATTATTTTGAGTTTATCAGATGAACAAACATATTAGTAATATAGTGAATTAAATTGTTTTATATATTGCATTATTGATATAAATTAAAAAATATTTTAGTAAATAATATTTTATTGACATATAACCCACACTTATGACATGTTAGGTTAAAGAACATTGCCAAAATTAAAAAAATCATAATTAAAGCAAACCCTTTTCTACCCACTTATCTTTGAAGTAGTGTGTACTACAATTGTCATAAAAGAACTTATAATTAATTTAAAACAAAAATTATATTTAGTTTATTTCAGCAAATGTGTAGAATAATAATAATAAAGGTGCTCTTCAAGGGTGCTCTCTAGCTTGGGATTCAAACCCACTATTATTGACAGATTAAAAATGTTACAAAATGAAAAACAAGTTGAGTGTAAGAATAGGAAGGTGGTGGCTGTGGCTATCAAATTAGGAACTTCCCTGCATCTGCATATGTTTGGAAAAACATATTTGGTAAGAAAACTGCAAAAAGCTTACCAAGGAAAGATGAACTACAAAGAAACCTTTATAGATCTTCCAATAGTAACACATTAGGCTTTAAGTGGAGTGTAGTATTCATATAAAGTTATAAATTTTGATAAGACTTTCCAAAAAGTTGTCTTCAAGCACACCTTAATTTATAAAGGCCGCCTTATATCTATAACACTTTGAGCCAGACAAAATATTAACTGAAATGATATAATGAATTCTATTTTTTTATATATTGGGAGTACAAGTTAGTTCGGTCCGTTTCCAAAAGATGGCTCTGGCTGTTATGAATGGTTCATAGTGACAGCCGATTTTGGCGGTTTCAGAGAGGTTAGACATCTGCCAATAATATTCAGTTTATATCGCTTTGAGTTTCATGCAAAAACCTTGTTTTGTACAGTGTTGAAAATGTCGAATTTTGTGTTAACCAAGCAGCATTTGCGGGAGGTTTTAATTTTCTGCTTTAATTGGAAGAAAAGTGCAGCTGAAGCCCATCGAATGCTTGTCGAAGTTTATGGTGACGCTGCTCCAACTGATAAATCATGTAGGGAATGCTTTCGACGTTTCAAGGATGGAGATTTCAGCGTCGAAGACATGCCTCGCTCTGGACAGCCAAAAAAATTCGAGGACAAAGAATTAAAGGCATTACTCGAAGAAGGTCAGAGCCAAACGCAAGAGGAGCTTGCAGAATCATTGGGAGTGACTCAACAAGCCGTTTCCGTACGATTGAGAGCCATGGGAATGATTCAAAAACAAGGAAATTGGGTGCCTTATGAACTGAAACCGAGAGATGTTGAAAGGCAATTTTTCACTTGCGAGCAGCTGATTTAAAGGCAACAAAGAAAAGGTTTTTTGCATCGGATTGTAACTGGAGATGAGAAGTGGATATTCTACGACAACCCCAAGATGAAAAATACTACGCTAAGCCCGGTCAATCGTTGCCATTGACCTCAACATCAACACCAAAACCGAACATACATGGTTCGAAGATCATGCTCTGTATCTGGTGGGACCAAAGGGGTGTTGTTTACTATGAGGTGCTGAAATCTGGCGATTCCATTACGGGCGATCGGTATCGGCTACAATTAATTTGTTTGAGCCGTGCATTTCGAGAAAAACGGCCGGAATACGAGCAAAGACATGATAAAGTTATTCTTCATCATGACACAATAGGCCTCATGTCGCAAAAGTCGTAAAAAAATATTTGAAAACGCTCAAATGGGATGTTTTACCGTACTCACAATTTGGCAGGTCACCACTTCACTTCTTTCGTAGAAACCGAAAATTGGCTCCAAACTTGGATCACCTCAAAAGACGAGCCATGTTTTCGAGATGGAATTCGAAAATTGCCTGAGAGATGGGAAAAAGTAATAGCCAGCAATGGACAATACTTTGATTGATCTGTTCATTCATTTTGTTTAGAAATAAATGCATTTTTGAACACAAAAAAACGGACCGAACTTATTTGTACACCCAATATAATCAATGAACCCACCTAGTTTAGGTTCTACTTGAAATTTTAAAACAATAAATAGATTGATCCAATTGAAATATTACTCGAACAAACAAACATTAACCAAAAATGAAGATCATCAATTAATTAAATATTATATTACATAATAATAATAAACCAACACACCGTTATCAACTGTCAATATAATGGAATATTGTGCACAGCTTTAAGAATACCCGATAGTCAAAAGTTTTATAAATTACAATTTGGTTGAAAAAAAAAACACCACATACTAGCTCCCGAGCGTGTCTAACACAAATGGCACGATCTAAAAAAGGTCACAATTTCACATATTAAATACAGTTATTTTATTCAAATGAAATATACCTCATTCAAAAATGAATTGTAGGCATTTTTATTCTCTCGTCAGAAGTGAGATTATTAAAAATATGAAAAGCATACTAATCACTACTTAATGGGATAGAGTAGCCATGTTATGTCACTAAGGTGTCGGAATTTTAAAGTAAATAACAAGTCGGGGTTTAGACATAAAGTGTATGAATGTAAAGCGCTAATATTGGGATACGCTTGTATATGGATTAGAAAAATTTACCTCAAGTTCTGGTCTTCTGATGTTGAGTTTTGGGTTTTCGGTTGTCTCAGGATCAGTTGCTGGTGCAGTTTCTGTCTCTTCTGGAAGATCTGGAAGTTCTCGAGGAATTCGTGCTCCATGCCTTATTTTTCCCCAGCAAGACTTCTCTTCGTAATAGCTTATAACAAATTCTGGTACTCGTTGGTTCATGATCTTGGCTGATACCAAGTCTAATTCGTCACAGTCATACCTGGAAGAAACATTTGAACAAATTTATTTTATCTTTAGTTTGATAAACTTTTAAGTTACTTTAATTGAATGTGTCTTTGTAGTTAGTGTTTTGGGCATCTCAAGTTCATTTGTAAGTAATTTAGAATGATTCTCACTAGAAATTGACAAGGTTAAAGCATGCTTGTACTGAGGACACTCAGAAGATGAGTGCATATTCACTATAAAGACACCCGGATGCCTAAAGAGAAAAACCGATTTAGATATAGTTTATTTTAGTAATTTCAAATGGTTTATTGTGTCACTTAGTTATTAGTTTACACTATTATATAGATCTTTCGGTATTGTTTTCTTCAATTTTCAAAACAATTTTTGTTGACTGACAAAACAAAACAAAACAACTTTATTTATGTTGTTTATAGTTAAGGCATTAACGTTGTGGAGGTTTAAAGACATTGTAATTTATTTTTAACAAACACTGTTTATTCCACTTTTTTATGACGGTATAACCCTACCGGTTTCAAGGCTTTCACCTCATCTTCAGGGGAGCGCAATGTTTGCGCTCCCCTGAAGATGAGGTGAAAGCCTTGAAACCGGTAGGGTTATACCGTCATAAAAAAGTGGAATAAACAGTGTTTGTTAAAAATAAATTACAACAACTTTATTTAATATTGTCAGAAGGTGTTCTAGTTTTTATTTAAGTTGCAATTTTTTTTCAATAACGGATAATCGTAAAAGGGTTTCAAGCTTTAATGAATGAATATAATGCTGGCAACCAAACTATTCATGACATAGTTAAGAAAAAAAGTAAATTGATAGTGCCAAAGGTATGATGAAGAGGAAAACAATGAAGCTATTAACATACAAGAATCTCGACAATGGCGATGGTTATTTGGTTTAACCAACATAAGGCGAAACATATTCCTGTCTCTAGAGCAGTTTGTGCAGCCATAGCAAAATATTTTTATGATGAATTTAACTTGCACGGGGGATTTCAATACATCTTCTGGATGGTCGACACAGTTCAAAGACAGGCACAGTAATTGTCAGTGATCCATTAAGGCGAAAAACTAGGCAGCAATGAACCAGCAGTACGTGAATTCACTTCCGATTTTCATAAGTTCAAAGAAATCATGGATGCACATGGTAGCCGGTCTTAGTGGCGGGACGACTGGTATATTACGCGCCAACAAGCGTTGAAATTCCTAGGGTTCCCCCTATATTCAAAGATTCAATATCAAAATATCTTAAGATTATTATTGTAAGTATAGCGATTTGAGTGTTCTTTTTATATGAATTATAAAGAATTTTTAAGTTATTCTTATTTTACCTTTAATAATTTCACAACTGTGTACATTCAATTGTCAAAAACTTGGAATTGTACATTATAGTATGATACAAACAAAAACCAGCGACATCATCATATTTATATTACAAGTGCAAACATAAACAAGATAATCTCTGTAAACAAATGACTATGTCAAAATCAAATACTTGACAGTTAGTGTTTTTGTAATTCTTATTACTAGTCATGAAAATTAGTATGTATTTTTAAAAATTTATTTTTCAATAAATATGTTATTATTTCTAAATATTGCAGAAATATGCCGACAATACTTTGCTTGACTTTAGCCATAAAAAATAGTCACGATGTTGACTATTTTATTGGGAAGTGGCGTACAAATTCATTGTTTTTTAGTGATCAGTGGTAATTCGATTTTTTTGTGAAATTTGGTCCCCTGATTTTTTTCGTTAACGGACTTTTACCGTATAATATTTTCAGTGTTATGGGTAGATAGTTTAGATAGATGGTCTTTGCAACAAGGATATTTAAGTTGTAAAATATCAATAATTTTAAAAAAATTTCATGAAAAGTTTAAATTTCACTTAAATACTTACCATCGAATTAGAAATATAAGTTCTCCTGATATATCTGTAGCTCCAACAATTTTTTCAGGTTCCAGACCACGATCGAACCCTCTAGGTTTAGCTTCTTCCTAAAATACATTTTGATTGTTAGAAAAAGGTAATAAATATTTAATTTGGAATTTTTACTGCCCCGGTTAATTTGCAACCCCGTTGATGCGACTTTAGATAGTCGAGGGTCTACTGTAATCAAATTTTGTCAAGGATCAGGATATTTGTTTTTCTTTGACATATTTTGTTTTGATAATAAATACCACATCTTGTGTTTTATCTTGTCTATAAAATAAGGCACATATTTTTTTTTATTCTGCACTAATAAAAATTATTACACTTCTCTTTGGATACAGGTCCAAATTTCAAGACTGAGCTATATAATTTTTTTTACTCCTCACCTTACTGAAGGAATTTTGAAAAAATCTTATGTAAAATTATTGATATATCTCTGGTGAGGGTAGACTTAGAATGGAGATTAAAAAACTAAAGATTCATCTCTGAATTTAAGAATGCAATTTACTAAAATAAAATCATTATTAGTAAAAAAATAATGTAAAAATTGATCCTGAACGTTTCCAAAGAGATTCTGTTAGATGGAAGAAATAATTTTCTACTTTTAACTTTGTCAATATAAACACTGAGTTCAATATTAAATTTTGGGTAGCTCTATAGATTTTTTGAATCTTCTAAAAATATCTTTGGATTGATAACAATAGTTACAAAAATGAAAAATATACCTCTATAGTTTTATTTTTCTTAAATTTAGAAGGAGTAGTAGATTCATCATGAAGTGGAATGTGAGCACGTCGCCGTCTTTCCTTTTTTTCCAAAGCTTCTCTCTTCGTTCGTGCTTCCTCATAAGCAGAAATCAGTTCAGGGCAGTCAAGGTTATCTTCTGGTTCCCACGTATTATCCTCACTGAAAGTAAAATTTAAAATAAGACTTTCTAGTGAAGTTACAAAATAAAAAATCATTGCAACCAATAGACATTTCCTATGAAAGATAAACATTTACTTGTTAAGGGTAGATATTTTTGTATCAATATCATGTAGATACAAAAATATCTACAAGAATGAAAAAAAAAAAGATTATGTAATAAATGGCAAAGAAAGTTTTTCAATAGTCACATTAATTGATTTTTCTGTTACATTTGGAGACCCAAATCTCACCAAGAGTTTTCACAGGGAACTCCATTTGAAGGAATATTGTCTTATAATAAGGGACAAAAAAATTATACGAGTATATGAGTTTTCCCAAAAAATTATATTTCATATACATATAAAAGTATATATATATTTATTTACTTAAAATAACTATTTACATTATGTCCCTGTGTATTAATATTAATGTGTTGCAGAATATTTGATCATCCAACACAAAAAATACTGAACATACGAGGGTGGTCCGACAAGTACTTAGCCTACAAAAGAATAACAAAAATTTTTGGAAAAGTGGCGATTTATTTCTCAACATAATCTCCTTTGAGTTCGATACACTTGACCCAGCGATGCTCCAACTTCTTTAACCCGTCTGAAAAATACGTTTTCTGGAGGTCTGCAAAGTAGGCCTCCGTGGCGGCGATAACTTCCTCATTCGACTCAAATTTCTGCCCGGCGAGTGACTTTTTCAAATTTGGAAACAAAAAGAAGTCGCAAGGGGCCAAATCCGGAGAATACAGTGGATGGGGCAGCAGTTCGTAGCCTAATTCTACCAATTTGGCCGTGGCGACGGCGGAGTTGTGATCCGGTGCGTTATCATGATGGAAGAGCACTTTTTTCTTCGCCAAATGGGGCCGTTTTTTCTGCAATTCGGCGTCGAATCGGCCCAATAATTCGGCATAGTAGAGACCTGTGACCGTTTTGCCCTTCTCCAGGAAGTCGATGTAGATCACACCTTTGGAATCCCAGAAAACGGTGGCCATCACCTTTCCGGCCGATAGGACAGTCTTCGCCTTCTTCGGAGCACGTTCGCCGGGTGAAGTCCACTGTTTCGACTGTTCCTTGGTCTCGGGTGTGTACCAGTGTATCCATGTTTCGTCGACGGTCACGAAACGACGCAGAAACTCCTTCGGATTGCGCTTAAACATCGTCAAACACTGCTCTGAAGTGGTCTCACGGTTGCGCTTGTTGTCCGGTGTGAGCAAACGTGGCACCCATCTCGCCGACAGCATTCTCATGCCCAATACTTCATGCAGGATATGACCCACGCGGTCTTTTGAGATGCCTACTGTCTCAGCTATCTCGCGCACCTTCAATCGGCGGTCTGCCAATACGAGATCGTGGATTTTTGTCACGTTATCCTCCGTGGTAGCCGTTTTCGGGGCACCTGGGCGTGGCTCATCAAAAACCGACGTGCGACCACGTTGAAACTCGTTAAACCAATTTTTGACAGTCGCCATCGAAGGAGAAGAGTCACCATACACAGCATCCAAGCGCTCTTTGATTTCGCTGCGCGATTTCCCTTTCAAAAACAAGAATCGAATCACCGACTGATATTGCTCTTTTTCCATTTTTCTCAAATCCGCGGACACGCTTGCTTCCACACGCGGTCAAAACAAAACTACGCATCCGATTCGGCTGAAATTTTGACAGTAGCTGTCAACGAGAATGTACTACGCAATAAAAAATTGCTCTTGCGATAGTGGTGCCATCGGGTGGTGAGGCTAAGTACTTATCGGACCGCCCTCGTACACCTGCATATTTTACATCCTATATTGACATCCTATTTTTCTTTTGTTATAAAATCCATTTTTTGGAATATTTGTCGCTAAAATTGCACTTTCGTTTCGGCATTTATGTTATAGGGTGTCGATGAAATTCCAAAAATACACTAGCGAACTGTGTAACTGTCTATCCTCGACTAGGACTGAAGGCATGGTACTATATCTATAGTATACTGTCTATGCTCAGCTTAGACATAGACAGATTCTTGTGAGTTGGCTGAAGTATACGTAAAATGTAGTTTTGAGTATAGTACCTAACGAGAAACATTACATTAAAATTTAAGAGAATAAAAGTATATTTTATTTAATTAAATATATAGGACAATTATCCACTAAATAACTGATACTGGCAAGGTGACCTGGTGATATTCCGACAGATATCCTTAGTACTTGAAACTATGGGCTGTGTAGAAAGCCTTAAATTTATTATTAGTGGTTGCTACTTTGATTAGCAATGAAAAAAACCAGATTCATTAAGAACAAAATACAAAATTGAAAATTAATAAAAAAAAAACAATATCATGAGAAACTTACTCTGAATAGCCTTTCCATTTGAGAAGGTATTCAACACGATTATTCCTGATTCTCCGATCAAGGACTTTTTCCACAGAGAACTCTTCTGGCTTAGTCGGAGGTGGAACAGGGGCTGGTGGAGCTTCGCCTTCTTGGGCAGTTTCTACTTCCCCAATCTCAGGAGCTTCTGCTTCACCTTCAGGAGTTTCCTGAGGTGCTTCTGGTGCGGGGTTCTGTTCAACATCTTCAGGTGGGGCTTGCTCCTCGAAACTTTGTTCAGGTTCAACAGCAGGAGTATCCGGCTCCTGTTCATGCTCTTGTTCCTGACTAACAGGATTGTCAGCTGATACTTCTGGTAAACTCATTTGGTTAGAATCAGTTTGATCTTCAACTGCAAAAATTACACATTCTATATATTTTTAGTAGTGAAAGCTATTTAAAAGAAATATCAACTTTTAGTCAGAAATCTCTCTAAATAAGTAATTTTAATTTGAATTCTACACACATGTACTACTACACTACACCTAAAGCCAAATGTTTAATTATCATATATGGTATCTGAAGATCTATATAGACTTCTTAGTAGTTCATATTCCCTTGGTAATTTTTCAGCGGTTTCTTACCAAGTATATATTTTATTTAACAAATACAGATACGGGGAAGTACCTAATCTAATGGCCATAGTCACCATTTTCCTATCCAAACATTCAATTAATATATATTTATTTTGTAATACTTTTAATAATTTAATAATAGTGGGTTTAAATCTAGAGTTCGAGCGCTCTTGAGGAAAGTCTGCTTTCTAAATGGCGCTATATAAGTTTTCCTTTTATTATTATTGACAAATGTATAGGATTTTATGATTTGAGCTCAAATTGAATCAGTATGTATATTGACTACAGACATTATTTTTAAACTTGACAATTTTATTTACAATTGCAAGAGTTTAAATGAATTTCCAGACTTGTCTACACATACAATACAATATTCTTGCTCTAGCTTTTATATCTTAAAATAAAAAAATTGAAACTGCAAAAACTCTAATCTTCCTATACTTGACTCAATAATGGTTTTAATTATTCACAATTGTACGTGGAGGTGAATTCGACACCAGAAAGTATGATTTTATAGTCAACATATATTTTTACCGAGTTGTTATTATTTGCAATATTTAAAATGAATATTAGTTATTTCTTAAATTATACAAAAGTTTAGGTTCATAACCTGAAGAATATCTGCTTTGTGATTAAGGTGATAATTATTTAGTGGTAAATAGGGATGGACAATGGGCGTTCATAATTCCAAATCAATAAATAAAATTAAAACCACAAAGGGTTGATTATTAATGCTAATTTTGAATATATAGAAAAACAATTGGGTTAGGAAAAAATATATCAACTCGGTTTCGGCAAGCCATAGTAACTATGTAACTATATAACCATAGTAACTATAACTAACTATGTTGTTACCTAGTACTTTTCGCCAGTCCCGTGGATCTTGTTATTATGGTTCTTGTATTTGTATGTAGGGTGAAAAATAACAAATGAAGGTGGTTTGAACATGTTGAATGGATGTGTAACGAAAGACTGACTAAACAAATGTACAAAGAAAGCGTAAGTGGAATTTATGGTAAAGGACGGCTATGCAAAGTATATTAGTATTTGAAAAGAGAGGTTAGGAGTAAAATAAAAAAATGGATGTGGAGAATGCAAAGTATGTGCTGATATGAAGGTTTGGTGCTTTGTTTCTTCTGCCTACCTCAACATGGAAATGCCTTGATGATATCTATGTATGCTAAGGATTCAAGAACTTTGTGATGAAATATTCCACAGTTGATATAGGGAATCTCTAAGGCTTCTCATTATAATCTACAGGAATGAAGGAAACATAAACTAGAATGGATTTCACAGATTAAGAATCCATTAAGTACTGTAGTATTTTTGTGACAATTTAGTAATGAAATGGTGTTAATATAGTATATTTTTTAAAGAATTATGACAGAGACCATGTTCAAAGATGTATTCGTACAAGTCAATACTTGAAGGAACAAAACACTTTATATTGTTTTTTATGAAAAAAGGATGCTTTTTTACCTTCCATATTGAAAATAAACGTAGAACTATGAAATAAGATTACACAATTTCACTTCAAATATTAATTTGTTGAAGTTTTTTTCAAATGTTATGTTTGACGCAACTTTAACCTATTCACCGGCGTCAATGTTTATGACAGCTTCACAAAGTTTGGATTGATTGTTAACTGTCGGTAAAGAAGTTTTGTAAGACGTTGGTAATGTAATTCTCTATATATTTTGTAAGATAAATTTTGAATAAAAGTTTAATATAGTTTTTAAAGATGTCACTACCATGCAGTTTAATTGAACAAATGAATGCGATAATTTGCAGTGTAAAGTTACGTGCTTTGTATTATTTCTGATTACGTGTTAAAAGTAGCACATTTCGTTGAGTAGTCGTAAATAATTTTTTCTTAGAATATTTGGGTACTATGCTACTTTAGATTTAAAAGAAACTGTATCAATGCTAATTTTTCAAAGAGCTTAACAACACTGAAAATCAATTAGGCTTGTACGAGTATGTAGAGGAATATTTTTTTAATACTGGCGTAATTCATAGTTTGGCCAAAATACGAATTTCTAATCTTAAAATATCGTACGCTATTATCAAAATAAGAGCAAAGGATTTTAAATAAAGATCTGGTAACTTATTTATTGTACACAGCATATGTGAAATAAAATCGGCAAGAAAAAAAACAAATATTTTTCCATTGCCAATTTATTTCCAATAGGAATTTAACCAACTTAGAATTCATATTAAGTTGGTTAAATTCCTTCCAGAGTGATTGCCAACGTCGGGGGGACCTGACAGGGCACATCAAGAAGAAGAAGAATTCATATAATTTTTTACTTAGAATTCATATATATTTTTAACTTATAAAACAGCAAACATTTATGCTTAAATCACGTAAAACTTACCAACATCAATGAACGGTGTTTCAGAGGAGATATGCGAGTTGAGAGATTTGGGTAAACGTAATTTCAACAAGGCTTATATGTAGAGGAGTATTTTTAAGACGGTCGTAATGACTAATTCGGCCTAAATACTAATTTCTAACCTTAACATATTTTGATTTGTATTCAGAGTCGAACCTTATACACTCTAAACTTTAAAGTGACGACCTTTATTTAAGGCAGCTATGATAAATTAAGCGTGATGATATGTATGCATTTATGTAGAAACATTTTTGGCTATAATCAGGCTTCGAATCTGAAATATTTGGGTGCAAAATAAACGTTTTACTAACAAGACCACGGAGGTCATAAATCATCCGATTGAGTTAAAGCTGTCACAAATATAAATTATAAACAATATTGTATGATATCTAGTGGGGTTTACAATAAGATGTAGGCATGATTGCAAAAAATAATCAAATTCACGGTTACCTATTTTTTAGATAAATAAAGCGGTTTTATGACGGCTAGCAGAGGTATTGTATTATTTTATACTTTCATTGTGTACAGTGCAATCAAGTGGATATGTAGTAATTTCTTCTAGCCAATCAGAAATACGAGTATGTTAAATGGCTAAGATGTAAAAAAACAGATTGGTGTTTCTTTTGGTTATCATTGGAAACCGAACATAAAAACTCTACGCGGAACATACGCTATTTATCAACTAAGCTGCAAAGGTTTATATGAAATGAATTTTGAAGACGGTTTTTTTGTAAAACTTGTTGCATGTAAAATTACAGGCTACATTAACAATCGCAAACGGGTATTTATTTTTGTCTATGGTCTATAGGTAGATACTACAAAAGGAGATTTTCATAATCGGCGAAGTAAATGACGGTTTAGAACAAAACACCGCATTGTTTACAATAACGACGAGAAATAAGAAAGGGAAAGTATCGCCGAGCATTAAAGATAAAAGCGTTTTGTTGTTGGGATAACAATTAATTTGACCCCACTCACTCTGACTTACTTTTTTCCATTTTCTCCTAGGATGATAAAACTTTGTTGGAAGGTGTTATTTTGAGTTTTTTTTAAACATAAACTCTGTTAAAATTGTTATTTTGAAGGATTATTTAAAAAGTATTATACATACATTATTTATAAACACAGAATTATAAATATTTCTTGAGTAATTATCGACATTCCATTTAATTTTAAATTAAAGAAGAGGGGAAATGATTGGCAATTTCATACATAAATACTATGCGTATCCAGAAAGTAAGTGTACTGAGGCTCTCACGACCGGATGGATTTTATTTTCGACATGTTGGCTACACTTCCGTGTAGCCTGACCCTTCCCCTCCGCAACGAGATCGGTTCGAGGTCAGTACGTTGAGAAGTGTCGACGCGACAACACGTTTCGTGAAAAATGTCAATCCAATCTCCCGCCAAGTGCGAAATACGCGGCGTCATCCGTTATCTCGTTTGGAAGGGAAACCTCCGGTTGAGGTTTATAATGAGGTGAAAACTGCATATGGTGATAAAGCTATGAATCGTACGAGTGTGTACAAGTGGTGTCGCGAGTTTAAAAACAGTCACGTCACACCTCTTCACCCTCCGCCAAAAAGTTCAAAACCACAATTTCAGCCAAGAAAATCATGGCATCCGTGTTTTGGGACTGTCAAGGCATAATTTTAATTGAATATATGCCTCAAGGGGAGACCATCAACTCTGCAAGATACTGTGAGACCCTAAAAAAATGCGGAGGGCAATGCAGAACAAGAGGAGAGGCATGCTGACAAAGTGAGTCTGCCTGCTGCACGACAATGCCAGACCACACACGGTCAACGCCACGAAGGAACTGCTCGCCTCGTTTAAATGGGATGTCCTGAACCATCCCGCGCATTCGCCTGACCTAGCACCTTCAGATTACTATCTCTTTACCTCCCTGAAGCTGCACATGGGTGGAAAAAGGTTTTTAACCGACGAGGAGTAAAGGAGGAGGTGGAGAAGTGGACGGAGGGGTTGGCGGGAAACTACTTCGAGGAAGGCATCAAAAAGTTGATACCCCGCTTCACCACCTGCATTGAGAGGAATGGCGACTATGTCGAAAAATAGCTTACATATGTACTACGGTAACCACGTAATTTTTTTGTTTAAATAAAAAAAATTGTAACCTACAAAAATTCAGTACACTTACTTTCTGGATATGCCTCGTAGAATGAGCGACATCGCCAATAAATTATTTTCTCATATCACAAAAATTTATAATCCATTAAAACACGCAACTCATATTTTCAGACGTGATGATAATAATTAAAAAATGTCAATTTGAGTAATTCATCCATTTAATCGCGTGATATTATTTAACATATTAAAATAGAATATTCGGACATATTGAAGAACGTGATTGGAAGACAGCCGGCTTAATGAATCAAACCATAGCGTTTAGAACCACTGGAGTAGGCACGGAACTCGTTCGTAATCGCACGTGTTAGCAATACTACCGCACGTGATGAGGCAACAACACGAGAACAGCGCGTGAGTATTGTTACTAAACGAACTCTTTTACCATACCTGATTGGAACCCTTTTTTATTTACATACATACATGACCTCCGTGGCTTAGTTGGTTAGACACCTGTTTCCCAACCGCTGGAACCCAATTTGTTTTAAGTACTCAAATAACAATTTTCTAACGACAGTTGCACGTTGGAATTCACCAATCTTGAGAATTCAATAATTGGTACTCCATCTCTGATTTGGTGGATAATTTTAAACGTAGGCTTTGCTGAGTTCGAGAGGGACCTTCTCCAGTATTTCCTCAGTCTTAGATATCTTTGGTACTGGTCGATTAGTTATTCAATTTTATTTTAAGTATTCTGTCACACCTTTTCCTATTTTTTAGAATAATATAATGTACACATTTAAATACGTAAATCAATTATAACACATTACAATCTTACCAGGTGTGACGCGGCTCAGGTCAGCGGCTTCTAAAGAGGCAAGTACTCTTTGATCTCAGGAGTTCGTTGGGTTATTTGTACTCTGAGTAACTCTCTCTCAATTCTTTTACCAGGACAAGGGGGACAATTAAAAGAATTATAAGTTTAAAAACAAGGAGTTTATTATATATAAATGGATTAACTAAAAAAAAACCTTGAGCGTAGCCCAAGGAAAAAAAAGTTTTAAATTCGGTTCCCGAATCAGTGGCTCGAAGGTTGTGTTGTGATAATTCAAACAAAAGGGGTTTACAATAGCAAATTTCCTAAGGAAAGCCAGGGCAGAAGGTCCCGTCACGAAATCCAGCATTAAATACAAGTAAAGAATATTCACCCAAAATTGAAGATGGCGTCTTGAAGCGTCTATGTATACGGCAGAGAAAATGCAGCTAGAAATACTGGTAGCTATCAGCCTGAAGAAGAGCGCAGGTCGTATTCAGCGTGAGGAGCGTGAAGGAGATCCGTACACCACAGGGTTCCGAAAGCAAAAGAGCTGGGGACTCGTACGGCTCCCCTTTTAAAGACAATGGCGAGAGAGGGGAGAATTATTTCCATCTCCCTTAGTGATGCAAGTGGCGACAAATGTAAAGACGTGGAACTAAAACGCACGTGGCGACAAATATGTCCAGAACGACGAGATAGCCCGCGCCAGGTATAACATTCCAGAAGGAAGCCTTCTCAGAATCATACCTGGGTGTCCCGGATAACAAACGGTGTTTTGAATCTTCGGCAGAAGGATTAAGAGGTTTTATTACCTTTTTGTATTTTAAAATATTCCAGTATTTTATGATATTTTATTTTTATATTTTCAAAATGACCACATGGTCAGTCATCGGTCTGACCACGTGATTTATAAAACATGACATGTCGAGAATTTACAATATCGAGGACGTATACTATGCAATTTATCCTGAATGCCTTTTAGAGGATTTATTTCATTTTACATCGCGATAATTTCGTCCTCTATTTAACTGTGTTTCTAAATAAAAATATAGTCCTCACAATTATTTTATTAGTCCTTAAATATCCTCATGAGAGGTTCTATTTTTAAGCTATATTTTAAAGGTACCATATTGTATTACTGATTGAATTTTATTATTTTTCCTACTTTCCGTGTGGTTTTATAGAAGGGTAATTTCATGAAAAAGGATATAGGTATCCTAAATTGTAGTTTTTTTAGAAGATATGTATAAATAAATAATAGGTTTATTGATAGTAACATAGTATGATATGTATGTACATATCTATCCTGAAATTACACGTTAAGGTAATGTAAAAGAAAATGCATTTGAGAGAGAAGCTATCAAGCAGTCTGGGCTTATCTCATAATATCCTCCCCATCGAGATATACCCCTACCAATAGGAGGACGAGTCCTGCAGTGAGGACGTAAGATTTTATCACCCTTGTACACGTTAATTATACTACAAAAGTTTCATAATAATATTGATAAATTATCTTTTGTTTTTTAATTGTAACTGTGACATGTATATAGTGTCCTAGTTGGTAAGATGATTGTCTCCCAGAGCGGAGGTTACGGGTTCAATTCTTGTTGGAACCTAGATTTTGTTGAAAAGTATTCCGGTCTGGTTTGAATTTAACACATCTTCAACATCTTTCTGGTTGGCTAGGAGGAATTGCCACATGAAAATAAGCCCGCTAGGTTGTACTGTTTACAACCAAAGCGTTACACAATACAATATGTAAAGGACACTTAAGTATCGTTTATTTTATTATTAAATAAATGAACAAATAAACAAATAAATAATATGCAGCATTTGTTTGAAGTAAAGTTTGTAAGCTTTCACTAAGACACCAAACGATAAACAAATGAAACGTTGAGAAGCGCAAGGCGTGGATTCAAGATGCAAATCCCGAGTGCTTACCCGTGTTGAGCGTGTCGCCCCGCCCCATCCTGTCACCGTTCCGTCTTATTGCAAATTACTTTCTACTCCATGTACCTTTAATGTATGGTGGAAGACGCTTCATGCGCTCCGTTACCTTTTGCAAAGCGTCATATGTGCAATAAAACAAAAAAAAAACAATTTCAAAGTGCTTTTACGTTTACTTGTGCGAAATATAATTCTATATTTTTAAAGATATAAATCTTCCAAATATGCTAAATGTCAACGATATATATTATTTCTTTGATGTGGCTTTCAAAATAAATGTGAAGATTTTTACTATTGAAATTGATATAAAAAAAATATACTGTGCATAAATAAAGATCTTAACAAGTTTACGGAAATGCAAACATTTCCCTGAAATAAAATTTGTATGTGAGTTTGCAATGTTGTTGTTATCTTACTAAATACTTTCTGCCTAGTTTCCAAATGTTAATTATGATTTCAAATTATATCATGTTTGGTTGTAGGTACTAAAAAACGTTTTAATTTCTGTGTTTGCACGAATATCTCGTTTTATCTCCCTTGATAGGTTCACGGGAAATACAAATTGGCGCTTAATATTAAACTTTAACCAGAATCGGGCAATTCGATTGCTTCTATGTACTGGTAATATAATAAAAATATAAAAAAACCTCAAAGTGACTTACATAATTGGTAAATCGCCTATCTTCTATTCGGGGTATGGTTTAATTTCCTATGATACCAAAGAAAAAAAGGTTCTAGCCTTGCTTTATGACTTAAGATCTTTGTCACCTCACCATCATGTTGTATATGTGCGTATTAACTGGTGTGTGGAGTATGTAGTAAGTATATGTTAAATAGTAAACTTATATTTGGTTCTCATATCGACAGTGTGTATTATATTTATCTGCCAATGAAGTTCTAGGACTTGTAATAAGAGTATCTACGGCATTTAGTAGTGGCACTGCTATAATATCTTTTTATAATTAATTAGTTTACAGTAGATTGGAGTGTGGCTTAACCATATGGAAATAAGATAAATCCTGGATAATCTGTTAGTTGAACCAGTCCAAAAGAGATTTCTGGGACATCTTTATCGCAGTGAATGATTTTACCCATGGATCTATACCACATTTTTTAATGGGAATACTTGAGTCTATAAGCGTTAGAAGTTATTTACGCATCTGTTCGAATATGGAATGACTTCGTTGAATTAAGTTTCTGTTTCTTAATATATTTTGTAGGCATAACTGTGCCACTTAACAGAGTAGCAAAAGTAATAATTTTACCATTGTTATTACTTTTAGTTTTTTACCTATTTTATTTTGTTTTATGTATTTTATTTAATGTAATCAGGATAAATAAAATAAAATATGTATGTGTGTGAGTATAATTGTGCATAGATAAACGGAGTAATTTGTTTTTTTACTTTGTTCGTGTATATTTCAACATGGATCCACCAAGTAAAATATCATAAGTATATGTAGTTAATTTGAAAAATATTTGCAATATTAATAACAAAAACTTTGAAAAAGTATCATGAATGCTACGAGTACGAGTATCTTCTTGTTTATATGGAATACTAATCAATATTATTATCGTTATAGACTGGCAATGTGAATGCTGTTTGTCTGTCTGGAGTGATGAAGTGTGAGAGGTTTGATTTCGCGTGATGTATACATGTGTAATTGAGTGTCACTGTTTGTCAGGTTGATGAGAATGTGCAACGGGGTTTTATATAATCAAAAATAGGAAAGAAGTATCGATTATTTTTTTCATGCTATATGTCCTCAGTGAGATCCAGGCAAAAGCCTAATTTACTTGGGACACAACAAATGAAAGGCAACAAACCCAGATCCATTAAAAGTGTTTGTCCAAATTAAATTACCTGCTATTTTTTCACAAATGATGTATATTTCTTGTCATGTGTAAAATAAATAAATAAAATAAAATAAAAAATTGATATCTATATCAAGGCGATTTCCGTAACCTAATTTCTAAGACACCTGTCTGTCAAATTGCGTTCGACTCTCGTTGACACCAATGTTCGATTTTCGTTGCTACTCAGATTTATCAAAAAGATTCCAGTCTTATTTTCCCTTCATGATTGTTTAAACACATTTCTGGTTGGTTGGAAGAGAATGTCATATTGCAATACATTTTCCAGCTTTTAATGTTTACAACGAAAGTGTAATACAATCAATACAAGCTGAACTGTCACATGTTCACAAAGAAAAACATATCACAGTCGAACTTGATAAAGATTGACCAAGTTAGACCGTTCAGAAACAGATAACAAGCTTGCCACGTCTACCGTATGGTTAGGCAAAGTTACAGTCAACATCTAAACGTCGTTTAAATAATTTCAGAATATAAAAAAACAACACCTCTTCTATCGGTTAATTGTAGAATTGCCTGACCTTTGGGACCTACATTGGGAATGGCCAGCGTGGTATTTGTCCACATGCGCTCTAACTTCTCCAGATTGGAAACTTTCGGACCTGGTAGTAAAAATAATCATAGTATAATTAATATTATACTATGACAATTAAAACAAATGTGTTCTGTTGTTGCCAACATACATTTTCTTCAAATGTGTTAAATTATAGTTATGCTATATACATATTAGGATATCAACGGAAAACTGCTAAGCTGCAAAAAAGTATCTACAAATTAAAAATAATGTTTTTTTTGTACCTTAGAACCTCTAAATTTTTACTTCAAGATTGAAAATTTAAATCAATTCAGTATTCAGTGTATCGTATGACTCAGTTAAAGGTAATCGCATTTCTACTTAAAAGACTGCCTTATTCGTAAAATAATAAAAGGATACAAAGTGTTTCGAGACGTAACAGAGTAAGGAATATCAAAATGAAGTATCGGAATTTGATTTTCATAACAGTGAGTTTTTTTAATATACTCGATACTTTTGGAAAATTGACAAAATAAACCGATAAATTTTCGATACGGGAAAATTTTATGTGATGATAAAAAAACGAAGTGTTTAAAAAATATCGTTTATAAGCTTTTCGATGAAGTTTGTTGTTTGATTCCTTTTTTTATTTAATTTATATTTAATGTGCTATTTTTATAACATATTAAAACTGTACATTTAAAAGATCTTTTTAAAAGTAAATTGCACATATTGACATACTAATATAACTTTTATTTTCAATGAAACTTTGCTTATTTAAACAAATGTAATTTGTATTTAAGAAAGTGAGCAGGAATGCTATAAATTATTCTGTAAAAATTATATATTTTTTTCGTTCGATTCTACACGAATCTGTTTCGACTCTTCATTATAACTGTTTCATTTGTTTATTTTATTTTAGTTACATGACAAGTATCAATAATATGAGAAAAAAATAACCAATTCGTCGTGATCCTAACAAATAAGACTTTTGCCTGTATTTGTTTAACAGGGGAGATATGGAAATGAAAATGAAAAAAAAAGTCAACACTGTCAACCCATTGTTGATTATTGTTTAATTGCTTTGGCGGAAATTCTCGTTAACTTGTAAGACTTAGTTATGAGCATACACCAAGTGGGACAGCCCTTAGCGTACTGTATTTAATTTTCATTTGAAAATTCCATGAATCCACTTAATTTTTAATTCTTTCTTATTTATTTGAATAATGAGTTCGATTCCCATGGAGAGAATCTTTAATTAAAGCGCCATGAAAGATTGGCTCAATTAATGGCACCATAAAAATTAACTTCTATATTTTTTTATAAATGCAACTAGTTAACGCAAAAAGTGTTTTACCTAGTCATTGACTTACTGAAGGGTTAGTATTTATTTTAATTTATGCGGTAAATTTTGATATATTTATTTTAAATTTAATAAGAAACGTAAGATCTTCAGTCGAAATATATGTATTAAAAATATAAACATTTTGGTGAAAATTTCACCGATAATGTAATTGGTAAACATAATTGCATGCGATAAAGCTTGAAGAATTGAAAAGACCTTCGTTTTCCAAGGTGGTTTAAAAAGCATTTCTAGGAATACGGAGGTGCCATCATACCTTCTTCATTGCTACTGGGGAATACAATTTGTTGGAAATTATAATGATTACTTGGAAGTCATTTGCAGGCTGATAAAAATATTTTTTGAGTTAAAGATTAAATTCCATTATTTTTAAGATAAAGTTTTTTCGAGCTACTTTCAAAGTTTATTTTCGAGTTCCTTTTGTATTTTTTTTAATGAAAAACTTTATAAGAGGTACTGTGAAAATTAATCAAAAATGTAATGAAAACTGGATTTTTTAAAGCTGATATTAAATAAAACTGTAAATCGTGAATGTGTTCTCATATATCTTCACATAGCCAAACGTGTCTTCCAATCTCGAAATAGGTTTTTCTCAAAATAACCAGATTACAATATAATTGCCTAAGTATTATTTAGAAATGAGTGCTAATTAAAATATAAGATTCAACATGCTATCGGGAAACCCTTCTTATTTTTTCGAACTACCTGAGAGAGCATAATATGTATTTTTTCCCATAAAGTTGGCGGGTCACTACCACTATATAAACTTTGCCGTGTATGAAGTACATGACTGCGCGGTAACGCACTGGACTTCCATGCGGAAGGTTGCCGGTTCGAACCCTGCGCTGTGCTACTCCACTTGAATGACACATTAATTTATTCCGTCTAGTATTCGGGAGTATAAGGATACCGATAACTTCAGTGAAATCTATTCTTAAAAAAAGGAAAAAAAAACATGTCAGTGTGCTCCGATTGTCTCACTTCAGGTGTGCCATCGGATCTAGTACAGTGGTGTGGCCGTTGAGTTTGCCGGTGTGCAACGTCTCACTCACTTAAAAAAAAAACTTCACCATACAGCTCCACTTTACAATTAAATTTAAATTGGAATGGCGATGGGATCCTCGATTCTCACGAGGCCCAGCAACGAAGATAAACTTGGCCAATGTTGATAATTTTCTGAATTTTATCCTTAAATCCAGCTACAGTGAAACCGCGATCCTTGATTTGCGCATTATGATTGAGGTATTTTATTGATTGTGGCTCATAATAAAAAATCAAACCAAATAAGGTTGCCACACCTTTATCGATATAATTTTGTTCCAAATTTTCGTTACTTTAAAAATGTCACAGTATGGGATATCAGACTTGTAGTATTTGTGATATTTTTAATGTTAAGCTCTAAAACTCCTGAATATTGATGTTCAAAGTTCAAACTGAAGACTAAGGTCTCACACTAGTTAGCCTGTGGGCTCGAATTTATAAAATGATTAATATGGACGAAAGTTTCTAAGGCGGTAGCGACCCCTCAAACTTGATGAAATGGTAAAAAAATACATACAGTACCCGGCAGTAAGTAATACACATCGGGCTTAAGAGACTGTTGGTCATAATCGGCTAACTTCGGCTTTGTAGAGCGTCGTCTCTGTCCCTACAACGCTTGACAACGATTGACAAATCGCGACGGAACACGTGTATGAATGACAGAGACGACGCTCTACAAAGCCGAAGTTAGCCGATTATGACCAACAGTCTCTTTCTTAAGCCCGACGTGTATTACTTACCACCGGGTACTGTACATCAGTTTTTAAACAAGGATAACAAAATGAGGAGGTACCCTAATAATATTTTCAATATTAATTTTCAAAAATCAATCTCCTGAAAATAATACAAAAATATTTCATTATTTTTTTGGTCATTTTATCTAATTGCGAGGGTTAAAGATTTTAGATATTTACTCTAAAATCTTAGGTGGTCATATTAGCACTGATGGTATGATTGAACGTTGAGTTATGTTACCCATTTATAACAACGGTATCAAATACATTTAGAGTTTATTTTATATTTTAGTATCTACAATACGTTATTTGAAATTTATATATTTTTAATAGAAATGCCAAAGAGTACAAGTATTAAAAACAATGCTAAACCCCCTTAATTTTGTTAATATAGAAAACTGCTCCACTAGACAAGGTATGTGACGAAGTGGTCTTATCTCATATTAACGAATTTCACATATTTATCCTAAATACTAAAACAAATTGCTGAAATATTTACACTTTGCATTTGAATCCGTACGTACGAGTATTTGTAACTGTTTATTTAAATTTATTTTCTTGTTTATAAAACTGACTTTACTTGAAAAAACACTTCTTCAGTTATACTGTATCTCGAACTTTTTTATATGTTTATTAAAAAGGTGATTGCCAAACATATTTAAGTTCGAGAAATACATAATAATTCTTGTTAGTTATTGATTGATAGAGCGGTCAATGCACTGGACATGTGTGCAGAAGGTCGTCGATTCAGCATCCGTTTTGAGCTACTCCCGTCAGTCAAAACGGGTATTGTTTATGAGGGTTTACAGATATTTGTAATATTATTTCTTTTAAATAATTATTTAAAAAAATATCTTCGATATTTATAAACAAAAGTTATTTATTTTTCAGATGACATGTGCAACTTTACGCTGTATTTTTTCATTTCCACAATATTCTATTCTCAGTACATTTTTGATACCACCAAATAAACAATATCAAAATTTTCTTAAACCTTATACAGTATTTCCTAGACTTCAAGGTGTATATTCCGACAATATGAAAAATGAAGTTGTTTATGCCGATAACTTGAAACCGCACATGACAGATTCTTGGATACCAATTACTGGTCCTATAATGCAAGAAAAAAATGATAGAATTATTTATAAACATAAGGATGAACATAACAATTTTCCAGTTCCTCTTTTACTTGCTCCTTTTTTAAAAGTATCTGCAGAAGAAAAGGTGCTGAACAATGTAAATGAGAAAGTGGCACAAAATAACAATAAATTTGGAAAAAACATAAAAATCGAATTGAAAAAGGATATTCCGTTGAGAATTTTTAATAAATCTCAAAATGGGAACGATGGAAATTATATTAGGAATGTTGTTTTAAGCAATGAAGATAAAATTCATGAGACGATAGAAAAAAGATTGGCGATCACCCTGGCGGAATTTAAAGGGAATCTGAGCAGAATTCTGGAAGCAGCTGTGCTCAATGCCACAATAAAAACGAAAGGAATAAATTTGAATAAAAATTTTACAGACGAACAGAGAAATCGAACGAAATTCAGAGAAGGCAAATCAAGTAAGTATTATGATTTATATCCTAGAATTATGTTGGCACGAAATTCAATCCTAAAAAAATGAGACGAGAAATGAAAATTTGAGCAGGTGAACTTGTTCACACATAATTTTATTTCTTCAAGTTAGAATACGAGTATATTTTATTGAAAAAACAATTTCATTTCACGATACACCGAAAAAACAAAAAAAAATATCTCGCATTGTTTTTTTTATGTGGAAACGGACTATTTTTCTAGTTACAAATTTTGAATAAAAAAATATTGCGATGTAAAAAGTAAAAAATTCTTTGAATAAAATTAAAATCAAAATTAAGCCTATAAGATGCTATATAAATATATCATGAAAGAAAATGCACGTAAAATGGTACAACTTAAAACGTTTTAGAGCCAATATACGAGTAGCTGGATTTTTTTCGTTTTCGTTCGACAAATATAATTAAAGCTTCAGTTCGATATCACCACCACCCACGCCGTTATTGGGGACAAAATAAGTTCCCATGCTGCGCGAACCATACTAGAACCATTAATGACAAAGAAAAAACTGCCCTAAGGTATTCCCCCTCCCGTAGTGACACACCTGAGTGAAAAGAGTAGTAGCGGTGACAAACTTAAGGTCCGACGTCACGGGAATTGAAGTAGTCAAAGAATATTAAATTGTTATTCGCGTATGAGGTTACAACCAATTAAATAATAAACTTGTTCGAAATCAAAATAAAAACTTTATTTAGCATGTCAAATATTATTTCGTAGTCAGTTTTCAATCATTACCCAATCGCTTTTATATGCATTCCATCAGTTTTTTTAATTCCAAAAATGTCAAAAAACAGTGTTTTTAACAAATTAGTATTAAAAAACGACACTAATTCAAAAAATTCTAGATTGACAAGTGTCAATAGATAAATGAAACGTAGTCTCTATGGTTTCGAGAACTTTGCAGCTCTTGTTAGCTTCAGGGCTTGTTAACGAAGAATCGTCCATTACAGATAGCGAACTCTGAAGGTGACAGTTACAACGATCTCGAAACGTCGTCACTTTGAGCCACAATAACGCGGTTTAAACTTGGAACGACTTTTTACCATAAATAATAATAACAGCGAATGCACCTGTTTGACAAATAGCGAGTGTCAACTATAAACAATATTTTCAAGTATTTAAATTCACAAAGCTATAATAACTTTGATTCTTTTACATAAATAATATGGTGTGCAGAGCCATATTACGTAACCAATATTATTGTGTGAAATCCATAATAAAATTGATGTCATATTGTATCGTGTCTTGCAGCCTTTATTCGAACCTTCCACGAGAATACACGCTATTACACATATTCTACAACGTCTAGCGTATATGAGTATCATTATCATAATAACTCTTGAATCAGACAGGGATCTTTTTTTTGGGTTGCATCAGAAATTGAACCCTAAAACCTAGAGTGGAAGACATATGTTATATCGTACCAACTAGACCACGGAGGCCATCAAAATATACGAATCATAAAGTTATAGTTAATGACTATAGGACTTCAGACATCGTGTTTTAATGGTCATATTTATAAAAAAATCCAACCCATACTTCTACTGCTTTGATTTATTTCAGGAAACGTAATGACAGTTAGTTCAGGTAGAAATGGAATAATTGTTTTGAGAATTATAATAAAAGGACAATTTCAAAAGTGAGTTTAGAAAGTTAACTCTCCTTAGCCTAAACATATTGAATGATAAAAATTATTACAAAAACAAAATGAGTGCAAGTATATGAAGGTGGTGGCTGCGGCCATTCGATTAGAGACTTCCATGCATTGTATATATTTAGAAAAACACATTTGGTAACAAAACGTAGAAAAGTACCAAGAGAAGACGAACTACTAAGAAATCAGATATGTGTTAGTAACAAATTCGGGTTCAGATAATGTATTAAGCCATGGAAATCTGCATCGGTAGGGTATTTTACTATGCAAATGTTACAATGGAAGCGGATGGTCGGTAAACTATTAGTAGTGAGTATATACTTTAAATATTGTAATCAGTGAATGTAACATATATTATAGTGTTATTTATTCCCATTCACTTGCGAAAGTGTTCTTCTACTGCTCGTCATTAGTTAATGTTCTAATATATGAACATAAATGCGATATATATTCAGACATGCTGCATTTATAGTAGGTTATATTTTTAAATTCACTGTACTAGGCACAAGAGACGGTGTTTGCAACAACCTTTTGCAAATATCCAATTTTCGGCTTGCCCTGAAAAATTTATGGTTGAATTTGAAGTTCCCTCTGACAAAATTGTTATTTTAAAGACGATCGCAACTGCTTTCACTTGTGGGAATTAGCAAGACTTTTTTTTAACTTTGAAATTCGAGACTCTTAATTGTAAATGCAGGAAGAATAGCACTTTAAGCACTTCGAAATGTTAGAACTCTAACTTGCTATATTAAATAAAAACGTTACCTAAAAGTTACTTGACCATTTTATTTTAAATAGATTTTTCACAACTGTCAGTGATGATAAACAACTTAGAGAGGGTATCCAATTACTATTGGAAATGGATTTATTATTTTCAAACAAACGAGTTCTCCACATTCACGGATTACTTTAGTGAAGGTGTAAAATCATTAGTGATAGTTTACATACGCTGTACAATCTACTTCCACTGTGATATTTATATGAAAGAGATTGGCCTTGAAAAATTACAAGTTAAATAAAAAATGTGTTTTAAGATTTAGAACTTTATTCCATAAATATTTACAAATATATAATATGCCACTGTAATTAGTTTAGTCAAACACTGTTTATTCCACTTTATATAACAGTATAGCCCTACCGGTTCAAGGTTTTTACCTCATCATCAGGGGAATACAATTGTGCTTCCCTGATGATGAGGTGAAAACATTGAAACCGGTAGAGTTATGTCGATATATAAAGTGGAAAAAACAGTATTTTACTAAACCAATTACAATGTCTTTAAACCTCCACAGTGTTAATGCCTCAACTATAAATAATATACCATGTGTTGCTCCACTTAAGGAATAAAGTAGGCTTAAATACGAAATGTATTTTTCAACCGACAAAGTAACAAAAAAAAAAATACAAAAAAAAACATAAAATTTTATGCGTAGACATTTCGTCAAAATATTTCAATTATTTTTTTATAAAGATAATTCGATATTATCTTTATAAAAAAATAATTTAAATAAAAAAAATATATTTTATAATTCAGCATCAAGTATTAGTTACTAATCCACGCTTAAGGACGTAAATACGGTTTTTGTGAGATGAAAAAAAAAACTAAAACACGCTCGTATATATTAGGGTCATGTTTAACGAAAAGTGTAAATTTCGAATAATTTATGCTAACACCCAGAAACAGTAATGAAGGATTACTCAAGGAGTAAAATTGAATTGATTTCTCAAAGCTGATAAAAAATAATATATAATCCGAGTCGAATAAATCTGTTGTAGATTTAAACATGTCTCCTTGAGAAGTAATTTATGTGAGCACTTTTACACGCATTAAAATATAAGATAAAACGTTTATTTACGATAGCTTAACATGTTCGTCGTAGGGAAAGTAGACTGAATTATTACCAAAAGGTGCATGGTTTGAATCCTCACAAAAATATTGATAAAACAAGCATCTTCGTTCTACATTATTGTTTTACAAAGTATTTTATTTTGAGTATTTTCTTATTTTTATTCGTTAACATTTAAATTAAAGATATTTCATTTGTTAGAACAGCTCTATGTTACAATTAAGGGGATTATTCTAGACGTGTTGGGATACTTAAGTATTTTCTAAGCGTAAGGAGGTATATTAGAGTGTCTTCTCAAATTATATTTTTATGATAGATTCTAGGAGTAACATCTAATCCAACTATGTTGGAGAATACATCATTATTATTTTCTAGTTAAATGTAATCTTTGAGATAAAGAAATATTCATTTGTTTAGATTGGCAATAAGTAAAACTAACTTGCCAAGTGGTATGGCGAGGTATGGCGAGTTTTGAAGATCCTTTTTTTCGTGTTAGATTATTGATTTTTGTTTTTGGAAATGTATAATTTGTATCTCCCTACTGCGTGGTGTGATTGTTAAAGTAGGAAGAAGTCAAATTTTGCACTATACGACGATTTTTGAAAATGTCGTGGAGAGGGTTCGCCGCCATTCCAAAGAAAGAAGTAAACTCAGTAATGGGAGAAATGAACGAACTTGACAATAAGGATTATATTTATATGCTATAAATATTAAAAAAAAGGAACTTGCCTAGTGGTCTTCTTTTGTTTCACGGGCTATTCATATTGTATGGGTCTTTAGATATTGACATCTTCAACATTTCAGAGAGTATTTTTAAAGAAAGCACATTGAGCTTTCTTAGTAATGGGAGATAGTTATATCGGCTGAACAATTATCTCTAATTTGATTGTATCATATATATTTCTTTATCTGTATACATTTCCTTTTAAGTTTGGTGTGCAATTGGATTTTACTTGTACATACTTATATATCACATTAAAAATATATCACATTCAAACTGTATTTTTTAAGAGCAATATATATATATATATATATATATATATATATATATATATATATATATATATATATATATATATATATATATATATATTATTTTATATCCTGAATTACATTGCGAGGATATTCAACATATTCAAATCGAATATGATCGAGAGACTGTATATCACCTTCATTATATTTTTTGTTTTGTAAATTCTTCATTTCGATTACAACTAAACAAACATATAATCTTCATTTAACATGGTGATTGTATTATTTATATATTATTTATCAGGCTACATTCGGTATAACTTTTTACTACGCATTCAATTTTGAATCAAGGATATTCAACATTAGTTTGGATAAGTACTCGTATATCTAACGCTTTAAATAAATTTAAATATTAGGTTTATTGACAGCAACATAGTATGTACAAGATCACACCTGAATAACATTTCTAAAAACACATAAATTGCAGACAATACATCAGACGCAGAAGCTATCAAAAGGTCTGGGCTCATCTAATAGCATCCCCTCGGCCAAAATACACCCCACCAATATAGGGCGAACCCAGCCACGGGGACACCAGATGTTTTTCAGCCCACACCCTCATTAATCGCTTAACCATCATTCAATATGATTTACTGCGGCATTCACACATGGGTTAGATTATATGTTTAAATATGATTATGATGCGGTTAGACATGTGGGGTGTTCGCTTGGGATTTAAGTGTGTGTAAAGATGTGAGTGACTACAGAGTGTGAATGTATCAGTTGAGTGTTTTAGTATCCAGAACAAATATAATATATGATATTTGTGGTATGACTAAGGATGATACGCATTGTCGCACGGTTAAGTACTGAACTTCCATGCGGAAGGTCGCCGGTTCAATACCCGCGCTGTGCTACTCCCCTCGTTCGTTTTCCCCGACATTTTTTCCACATAATATTTGGGATATTAGGATACCTATGACTTTAGTCATACCTATCTATTGTTTTAAACAGATGAAAAACCATGTTGGTGTGCTGCGATCGTTTCAGTTCAATGGAGATGTGGCCGGTGAACTTGCTGGTGTGCAACGGATCACTTACATTTAAAAAAATAAATAAACTCCGCGGCACAACTTCGCTTTCCAACTGAATTGACGTAGGAATGACAAGGGAATCCTCAACTATGAGGCCCAGCAACGACGATGACGACGAAGGAATGAGAACAAGTGAAGTTTCAGTGATGTTGATAGTAGAATGAAACTAGCTAAAATCCGAGCTTTTATTAGACTCGCCATTTGTGGACAAACAAAAAAGAAGTGGACAAACTTCCTAAAGATATTATTTTTTCATTTTAACATACCTAAATGGGAAGATAATAAAAACTAAACTTCATTTTGGAATTAGCGGATCTTATTTCTAAATAATAAAAAAAACCCACAATTTTAAGAATAGGAATGTTTTACATAACAGGTCACAAATTTCGAGCTATTAGTAGGAATATACATACGCGTAGATGGACATTGCTTCGCTCGTACATAATAAAATGAAATAAAAAAAAGAATAAATAAATATGATTGTGTAGGTTATGTCCCATCTTGTATTACAAATCAAAAGATATTTTTAAAAGTCACCATTTTGATAACTTTTTAACTGTTGCAAGTGCTGTAGTTCCGTTTTTAGTGACGATTAAACTATTCTCACGTGACCGTCTTAATGTTTAGTATTTATTTAGTTAACGACTTGGGTATGTTTTTTTCGAGTCTTTTAATGTTTCCAAAGCCTATCCTGAAACGAAATACGAAGACTTAACTTTTATCTCTGTCTTTTTTTGATCAATTTACTATAAGTATTTATTGTTATTTATTTTTATCAAACACTATTAAAAAAAAAGTGGAATAAACAGTGTTTGATAAAAATAAATTACAATGTCTTTAAACCTCCACAAGGTTATATATATATATATATATATATATATATATATATATATATATATATATATATATATATATATATATATATATATATATATATATATATATATATATATATATATATATATATATATATATATATATATATATATATATATATATATATATATACATATAGATTGAAATACATGCTGTTGAAAGTAACAATGTTAATGGTGCATTTAGTATTATTTTTTGCAAATTTATCGATAGCAAAATCTTCAAAAATGATTATTCAATTATGTGTTAGTGGCAATCTTGTTGTATGGAAGCCAAGTCTGGGCGTTAAAAGGAAAGTATACGAGAAAAATAAATGCTGTAGAAAGGCGTGTCTTACGCATTTCGCTTTACGCTTAGAATATCTGGTATTATAATGTTTGATAGGGTAATAAATTATCGGATAAAAGATAGATATAGATTATATAAGATGAATTAAGAAAGGAATATTGAGATTTACACGTTTACAATTGATAAAGTGCGAGGAACAGGTAGCCCGAGGAAAGTGCGAAAGAATATTAAAATACTTGCCTTATTTCCATATTTAAATATCTCAATCTCTTGCAATTATCAGTAGTCTTCAAAGTTTTTATGTTCTATTTTTTTAGGCTGCAATTCATAGTTGTATAAATTATAACTAAGGGAAAGGTTAGAAATATAAGAAAGTGTAATGTAAGGATGTGGATAAAGCAAGAGCTGTGTACATGGATAAAAAGGTTTAGAGATATGTCTTCTATGCCTACCCCAAAAACATAAGACATGATGGTATGTATGTATGTACACTATACTATTTTAATCGATAATGTTGAGTGTATTATCATTTTGCGTCTGTAATATTTTCCCCAATCTCCTTTTCATATCATTCTTAAATATAATAAATCCATTACAACAGCGGGTAACAGCTCTTTCTGGTTATATTCAAAGGGGCAGCGGTCAGATTACATAAGCACGAACGCCTGCTGCAAAAGTTTTGAGCTTCCTCAGCGCCTGGGGCTTTGGCAAATAATTGTCTTATGCATTATTCATGATATGATCAGATAATGTTCGGACCGATATTGTCTGATGATCATCAGCCTTGATAAGCACTTACACGGAGTATGCCTTGAGCTTGACCATCACTCAACATGATTTATCGAAGACTGAAAATTCTGGATATGGCGATAAATCGATGTTTTATTGAATTCTGGATAAAACTGATATCAAAATTAACGGTTCAAGAATTTATTATAGATTAAAGAATGGTCTAAAACTTGTTTTTGTTTCGAGTAAAGTGGCCGTCACATATTTGGATCAATTTTTATCGTTTCTTGTATTAAGAAAACAAGTAGTGTTGTGAAACGACTGTATATATCTCTAGTAACTCGACCTTTAGAAGAGTCAGCTTTCTATACGGCGTTATATAAATTGTTCGTTTATTATAATTAATAGTAAATGTGCAATATTTATTTGCGAATTATTATGGTCTCCTAGTGCGGTGTTGCTCATCCAAATATCCCGAGTTCAATTTCAACCTATTTGAATTTCAATGTTTATAAACACATCATGTCGTTTTCTAACGGGGAAGTCAGAAAGAACCGAACGCCAGGCTTTGCTATCGCGATACACATCTTTCGTTTTCTCTACATGCATACACGTTCTCATGCAATTTCTATGATTGATCTAACTTTTTAAATTTCTTTGTTACAAAATGTCACTCACTTGATCCAACCATATTTTTTTGGTTTTCCTCTACCACGCCTTCCACACACATTTGCTTTGTGCATTTGTTTTATTAGTATTTCCTCATTCATTCTACATGTTTAAACCATCTTCGAGTACTTTTTTCATCTTACTCAACACACAGTGCACATTAATTTCTTTTCACTTTATTCCATATTTTATCATCAATTATCAACTCGTGTAATTCTCTTAGTACATGCATTTCCACAGCATTTATTCGGCTCCTTTTACTCTTTTTCACGTCTACGTTTCACTCCTGTACATTAAAGTTGGACTTAACTACTGTTGTGGACTATTATTTCAGCTGATTTTGATTATATTCTGTTAAAGTATATGTTATATGTTTAAATGGCCCCATTGACGTTGTTTCCTATCGTTAGATGCCGTTCGATATCTCTGGTAACTCTTCCATCATGTAGGAAAATATAATACTATTCTAAAAGCAGAATTTCTTAAATTGCTCCAATACTTCATTATTTCATAGAAAAAAATGCATTCAAAATAAATAACGTACGGTGAAATATCAGGTAAGTTTTAGAAAATACTTCTTTTGTTTGTTAAAATTAACCGAAGATGAAACAAACACACTTTTGAAAAGACATAAAACCATAATGTAGGTCCACGAACTTCATTTAGATTATTATTGCAAATGACCGCAAAACCGCAATGTTAATTTGTATCGACATAAATCTTACAAATCTGTTATAAAGGGGAGGATTATCAATTAGTTCTTAAAAAGTTTTGTTTTAAACGCTGCACATTTAAAGACTAATAATTTTGAACCTATCGGTCTTTATGTGGCGTATAAATCAGAGTCGAAGTCGTATCTCTAAATATTAATTTGAATCGAATGATACACCAAGTTTGCCTTTTCTCTTTTTATGAAAGAGTTTCGATGAATGAACTTGACACTGGTTTATATTTCATTTCAATGAATTTATTTTATACTAAAGAAATCATTATTTACTCAAAATGATGTTTAATTTTTACTCATATTGAAATATGTAAATCTCATCACGATATTTCTCTGTCTGGGTAAACAGAAGATAAAGCGGGAAACTTTCCTATTACGATGTACTTCTTTACCTCCTCTTCATCCACATATCTTCTCACGTAGGTAGTTTAATTTGTTTTTTTTTTTAAATTTATTTAACACTTTCTTATAAATACACCTGGCGGATTTATTCCTTAAAAGCAATTTCTTCCAATCAACCAGTTTTTTTTCATAATTATTATTGGTATCTATGACCATGCCCTTCTTAACATACAGTGTGAAAACAATATTTGAAAAAAACTAATAAAAATAAAAGATAAATTTTAAGGAAAATGGGGATTGGGATGGGAATTGTATGGGAGTTAGATTGGTATTAAGAGATATGTAGTCTGAATATTCTGCCTTAGATTTTTATAATTGAATGTAATATGTAATCTCTATGCTCATTATTTAAAGATATTATCCTGATAAGTTATTGTTTATCTACGTTTTTAAATGAGTTTCATTAATAATAGTCCATGTCTTAAAAAAACTAATTTTGATTGACGTAGAATTTGGTCAATATGACTATCCTTATAACATTGTCTATCTATATATATTTTTAGTTCTTTTTGAAATATTTAATGTTTCAAAGGCAATTTACAATTTGGTTGATGTAGAATTTGGTTGATGAGACTATCCTTATAACTTATCGGTTATGTACAATACATTTTTTATGAGATCCATGAAACATATTATATTTGATGTTATAAAAATTGTCCTATTTCCTTTGACGGTAAACGTAGAATTTGGTTGATGAAACTACCTTAATAAATTATCCTCTATCTACATTTTATATGAGTTTTATTGAAAATATATCGTGCGCTAAAAAATGTCTACTTTTGGTCGACGTGGAATAAAAAATGTCTGTGTTTCAATTTATGTTATAATTTGTGCAATATGGAAAATAATGTGTTTCACATTTATTTATTCATTAAGATATGTTCAGAAAATAAACGTAAACGAAATTGAATATCTCTTTCGTCCCGCAATTATTGTACACACGTGCTATTTTTTCATTTTCAGCAATCCGCCCCGTGGGCAGAGAGGAGATATACTTCCCACTTCCGTCCAATCCGACTATTTCCGGCCCCCCGCTCGCCGCTCTGATTGGCCCGCCCACTCCCCCCCTCGCGGGAGCAGGATACGGTAGTCCCCCAAATCTAAATCTGAATTCAAACAGCGGAACTCTCGATTACATCGCACCAGAGGATGGACAAGGTCCGCAGGATGCCGCCCGAGAGGGGGAGGTCTTGTATACATCAATTGGGGAACAGGCACAATCGAAGATATACAGAGCCGATATTAACCCGAACAATGATAAATCAGAGAGGTTAATTGGAAACGTTGAATTGATCGTTAGTGACAAAGGAACGGATAATGTCGGATTCGTAAAAGATACCAGACCGGCAAAAAATGAAATAATAACGAGATATTACAAAGAACTCAAAGAAGCGTTAACAGAGGCACAAAAAGAAAATCTTAAAGAAGAGAATGTTACCAAAGTCTATAAAGTAAAAATGGCGCGAAATTTTGATGGGTTTAGCAGTGAGAAAGGAAATTTCGATAAATTGACAAGTTACGGAAATATAACAAATCATGGAGTGATTGGAAGACAAAATAGAAAACAGAGTGTTACAAACAAAGTGATAAAGAGAAACGAAAAAATCGAGGAAGATTTTTATATAGACCAAGATAAAACGGCGCAGGAGACATTCGTGAGGGATAATCGAGTTGAGAAAAGGGCATATCCGCTTCACACGTCGATTGATTTGAAAGGGTTCAACACATTTCGTCCTGGATACAATTCGCTCGAGCATTTGCCACCGGATCCGTACGTCGCTTTGTTCTTGTCCCATTACGGCAGGTATCTACCCTCGGGCGAAATACTGACTTCTCAGTACAGGAACCTGTATAGCTACTTGGCTTCCAATAACATACATAACAATAAGCCTTTCGGATCTTACAAGATTTACGAGGACACCGACGGTTAGCTGATGCGACGCAGGAATTTGTCCTCTCTGACGGACCATTGGCTTTGAACAATTGGTCGAGAAGTCGAGTTTATTTCGTAAACGGCGCCATAAAATACTTGATACTTTATTTGAATTCTTGCATGTCTAGAACGTTTCGGTTCGTCGATTCAAAAGATATTTCGGGAACGACAACTTAAATGTTTTATTCAATACATATACAACCCAATAAAATTATGATGATAGAGTTATAATTTTATTTCTAAAATGAATTAAAAAAACTTTTCTTTGCTGTGGTATACCACAGTATACTGAGAAAAATATATTTTGCTTAAAAAAAATGAATTAGCGGTATCAATTTAACATGGTTCACATAATTAATAAGACGCTTTGGCTTCATCAATTATAACTTAACAAGACGAATTTTTAAATTGATTTTCATATAAAAAAGTTCTATGAATAAATCGGAGATATTTATTTAACGTGGTTCATAGAATGAATATCAATATCACAATAAAAAGCAATAATTATAATTAATCATCATAACCAAACAGGACGTATTTATAAATTGTTTTTTTATAAAGATATTGTAAGTTTCATAAATGAATTGGAGATTTTTATTTAACGTGGTTCACAGAAGTAATAATGCAGTGACATAGTAAATTGTTATCATCACCATCAAAGAAAACGCATTCTTTAATTGATTTTTTTATACATAAGTTCCATAAATGATTTGGATATTTTTATTTGATGTGGTTTACAAAACTATTAACACAGCACCATGATATGCTTATAAATATCGACAAACGCTTTTTTAATTGATTTTCATGTAAAAGAGTTTCATGAATGAATGGAGACATTGGTTTAACGTGTTTCACCGAACAAATCAATATACATAATATACATTCCTTCACGCAATTTCCCTGTTAGGTAGTGAGGAGAGAAAAACCAAACTTTTCTATCACGACATAATTTCTTCGCCTTCTCCGCACCCATACATCTTATCATACAGCTTTTCGGTGTATTTTACTCCTTACCGTTCCTTCTTTTATTCCGCCATAGTTTTCTCGGTCATCCTCGACCACGACTTCCACTCATGCTTCCATTATAATTTTTTTATTCAGTCTTTCATCACCTATCTGTTTAACATGTCCAAACCACTTAAACGTGTTTTTTATCCTTAACTTAACAAATCAATTTTCAGATCACATTCGTCCTTAAAATAGCACCATGATAAGCTATAATTGTCATCTTGAAACTAAACGCATTTGTAAATTGATTTTCATATACGAGTACGATAGTTTCATAAATTAATTGGATATTTTTATTTAACGTGGTTTACATAATGAATAACACATCACAATATTATGTTTTGTGAAAATATTATGGAAATAATTATCTAGAAATGTGGAAATAATACAAAATCGTAATATAATATATTAAAACAAGTATTGAGGAAGCTTTAAGGAACAATTAGGAAAGTATTTTTATTTATTTATACTCGACTATTTAATTTAAATAAAAGTTCATCACTTTTCTTGTCATACTCTATCGTTCTGTTTTCAAGCTTATTATTTTATACATTCATAAGCTTTTTTCTTTAATGAAAA